>CM024334.1:24370437-24866615 GCA_014170255.2 Drosophila triauraria
CGCTCTAAGCGCTCTCCCGCTCTTCGCCTAGAAGTTACATGTGTTATTTCCAATCCGATTATTCAAATAAATACCTCAGACAAGTTTACGTATTATAATTTATCGAGTGCATTTAAATTTCAAGCCATCCCCTTGCGAAACATTCGTCCTTCGGGCCGGATTCTACGGCTGCTTTGAGTTAAGGCCGCCCCCTCCCAAACACTTTTATTGTTTTATTGATTAATTATAACTTAAATCCTCTTAAATCAGACTATAACAGTGTAGCTTCTCAGTTTTAAGGCATTTTCATTCTGTGAATAAAAAAAAACTTCAGCTTTTTCGGCAATATATATTTTTTTCAGCTAAATGTCTTTAGATTTTATATTGCCTTGAAACATAACAACTGCCTGCTCTGCTCTCGTATTTAATTATTTTGCAATTAGAGTTTTTCTCCTTCGAAGCAAATTTCCCACAACCCCTAACCTTTAATGGCCCAACCCCTCGGAGTTTTGCATGAATATCCACCACTTTTCCATTACACATTGCCAAACCGCAGAAATGTCATTAAATAATTTCGCTGCGCATTTTCCTCAGCTCAAGGCAAAAACGAAACGCAAATCAATGGACAAGTTTTTAGTGCTGTTAGGCATGGCGGGCGGCTGGCTGAGAGTTTCAACTCCCACCTCGCCAGGCAAAAGGAAAACACACACAAGTTATGCAACTCTTTGGCGGCTTGCAACATCTCCCGGCAGACCAGACCCGGCCAGACCAGACCAGACCCATCCCGACCCGTCCACGAATTGCAGATGCCATTGCAGCAGCAGCATCAGCAGCAGCAGCAGCGGCCGCTTGCTTAAAATCTTGTTTTGGAACTGTGTGCCAGCAACAAACGCTTCTTCATTTTCGCGCAATAAACTTTCCGCCCAGACACAAAGGCCCGGCCACAATACAGACGCGAATGCGACTGCAAATGCGAAAACGAAAGTGCAGCGGCAGCGGGCCATAACTGGTTGCCCAGTTTGAACCGCCGCGGCGTTGGGCTTGGCTATTGCATTACGTTAGCGATCCGAGGATCGTTTGACTTTTGGCCATATTTGCGCTGAGTTATGGCGAGAAAGAAGATGCAGCTGAGGAGCTGAGGAGCCCGTCGCCGCTGAAACCACGCGGAATGAGTAACGCGGAAGTTGACACTTGCTGCTCTCGGTGCTGGGTACGGCGGAGGTGGGTGAAAATCGGCTTGATATATTTACTGCACATACCTCGACTAAGTGCGGCATTCGTCAGGCGGCGGCATGCAACAGGCACCTTCCAATGCCTATTCGCCGGAGCTGGCAATTAGGCGACAGACAAAACCCATGACAAAACCCATTTGGATTTCTGCATCTCCGATTGGTGGTGGTTGGCCAATGCCAATCCAAGCGACTTTTAATGACCTGGAAGAAGAGAGGCCATCCGGCGACCTGTCAATAACCAGCGGCGATGAGTTATGTCGCCGAGCCCTTTTACTTTCTTTTCCCAGCTCGGACGTCACTTTAACGATCATCGTACCTGTAATACCTTTTATTTTTTTTTTACTGGGCTAATTTCTGGCGATCGTTTCCATAAAATAATGCGGAACCATGTTAATGGCTTAATAATTGAGAAGATCGCGGGGTAATGAGGAGCCATAGAAAGCGGAAGATGCCTTGAACCCCTACGTCTGTGACAGCGGGAGATCCGCAATTCTCGGAAGAGGTTGAGTTCGACTTTTACCCAACCCACGTTCTACCGCGGCCCCAAAGTGGGTCAGATCCATGCCCGGAGAAACCTAGCAGTCAGGTGGGGAACTGTACCCCGTACCTGGGCAGATTTCATAAGGCACGTTATATCATCGATGAAAATTACAAATTTTCAGTTGTATTTCCTGGGCAACACTGCGGTCGCCTCTGCCCAATCAGGCATGACACCTCGATTTCATTCACAGTTTTCAGCCAATTTTCCTCTCATTCACAAACGAAATTGATTTAATTCTCAATCGAACCGAGAGCCGTCAGTTGGGTGCGCGGCCAAGCAAATTAATCCGGAGTGAAGAAAGAAAGACCCTCGCTGTCTCGGTGACCCGGTGTGATTAGCGTTCAATTATTTTATTTGTTTGTGGTTAGCAGCTGAAAGGCGAGCTCAATGGGTTTTATTTTGATGCGATTCGATTTAAAGTGGCGCCCGTCTAATGGCAGCTCGTTACTTTGTTGAAGTGGGAAACTCGAGGGGTCCAATCAAAGGCGATTGAGGTGCGATGATTGGGGCCCTGAGCCTGATTAGCTCTTGGGCAATGGCAAGTGCCAGTCTCTCCCTCTCCCCTGTCAAAAACCGCTTTCATTTTTAAGCTAGACCCATTAGCAGTGTGTCACCGCTCCGCCCAGATACTGAAATATCTTTCAGATAAATATGCAACCGAAAAGCGATATTTATAAAGATCTCTCGATTGACCCACTTTCCACTTGCCTTCGGAACGAGCAGAACGCAGCTCGGCTCGCAAAAAGAAATTACAATGAAATGCGGCTTCTTGTTATGGTTTTGCTGGCATGTCGACAACAAAGCCGCGCCGAAAGTGAACAGGTTGTAGGGCCCTGTCAGCCATACCTCTATATGTACAAAATTATTGGCAACCCGTTTCAATGGACGCCCAACGTAAATCAATTTAAGATCTGTCGTACTGAACAAATTGCCTTAGGAAAGCTCGAATAAGAAATGCGGCTGCCCCGTAATCTGAGAGAGAGAGTGCTTCCCAAGACGTTATTAATTAAGGTACTAATACCTTAACAAACTGAGATTATGGATACGCTAAAAGGATTTCTTTAATGTCTTAATTATTATGCGATTTGTTAGCATTTGTCAACAAAGAACAATGAAATTGTATTCAAAAATGTGATATCATTACAACAATAGGACTTTTCGGGCTTCTGTTTATAAGACCTAAAGTTAGAAGACATTTTTGGAGTCATGGATAAGGTATATTACTAGCTTTATTTCTTGTTCAAGATTCTATTTAAAATAAATCCCCAAAGAAAGTGAAAGCAGAGCGCGGAAAACCAACATAAATGTGTTAAATAAACGCTAAATATACAAACAAAAAGCAAACAAAAGTGCAAAACAACCGACAAGTCCGCAATTTGGCAGGCCCAGCAAAACATGTTCGAAGCTAGCAAATTGTTGTTTCTGTCGGGATGAGGATTTGTCGGGTCTCAGCTCGTAAGTGGATCTGCGGCTGTAGCGCCTGCGCCATGAACTGGGAACTGCGGATGAACCTGGACCTGGACCTGGGCACCAGATGTTTCTGAGCGGTTGACTGGCTGCCCGGCTGCCGGCTGCCAAGTTTACACGACAAGACACAATTGCCAACGCTACGTGAGGCAATATATACAAAATAATAAAAGTTAAAATTAAGCAATAGCAAAAACAAAGCCCAGGCGCATAAAAGAAATTGCACAGCCACCGAATCGATGCCGAATCCTCTTAAGCCAGCAACTGAAACTCCAACGTCGACCAGTTCCTGTTCGCTGCCAGACAAAAGGAAGATGATGATACTTTTTCCATTCCTCGTGATTGCTTTTTGTACCAAAAAATCAATAAAAAACCAAAAGTTGCCAAGATGCAATCGCAGGCCATTGCCGCAACCAACTTATGTCAATGGTGAGAGATGATGTTGGCAGAAATCTGGTCCGGGACAAGTTTTTCTTGCGTTATGGGAAAAATTGTGCAAGTTGCCGAAAAGGAAATCGCCAAGTCGACAGATGCACGGAAAGGTTAAGGACAATGCCACGGGCGAGGATGAGACGACCATAGAGTTTGCATCAAAAAAGAAAGTCATTTAAGGGGCGCCGAGCTGTCATCTTCTGTTTGTTGACTCGACTGAATGCACTGGCATTCTGCAAGAGTCTGCGGTGATCAGGGCCCTTTCATCTGTCTCTCCATTCAGCCATAGTCCCGTATCAAAACATTGCCTGCGGCTCAAACAACATCGAAATAAATCTCTTTACGTAATCCAAGCCTCAATTATAGGCATTAGGTTATCTCAAAATAAAGCTTAAACCGACGAAAAAAGAGGAGACAACAAAGCTGCTGATTTCACATCATATCATAAATCGTTGTGGTTTTGGCCAAAAAAAAAGTGAAAACTGTAACATTGGATGCCAAACATGATCGGGTTACATCAACTCGGGAAAATCAATGGGTCGGGTTGGGGCAACCAAATATTTAATAGTGGCTATCCAAACACCTTCGTCTTACCAGAATCCCCTGAGAAATTCTCCAAGTCCCACATGACTTGGCATTTATTCGGTGTCTTTACAGATGCGCTGCTGGAAGATTCGGTTTCTTTTCGGTACTCGGTTTCCTGACCACTCCAAGCGAACAGGTTTACACTCTACGACGCGCTGCCTTAAACGATGTCTCATGACTTTACGGCTCTTACTCTTCCTTTGAATCTTCATTTAATCGAGTCCCCCACACTCCACTCCACTGAGCGAAAGATACAAATATGTTTGTGAAAAGGGAAAGTTCATTGAGGCGTTGAAAATCGTTTTCGTTTTCAGTTGCGGTCATAAATGTTTTAACAATTAATATTGAAATTCAAAAACAAATATTTAAATAATTGAATTTTTAAATAGGCTGCTTGGCAGCTTGGGAACTGCGGTCAGATCGCTGCTTACTTGTTGGTAGAAAGTCTTATGCAAGTCTGTGGAATTTCTGTGATTCGGTCAACATTTAGGGGATCGAAAAATCGAAAAATATGCTGTTTGACATATTTATGCAAGTACTACTCGAGGCATGGCAACTTTCTTCGGCCGAGACTCGAAAAGATCTAAAAACTGTGTCAATTTGGTCGGGACAAGCGGAGGGCCCACCACAAAGACGGATTTAACAATGGATATTTGCATAATATTGAATGGAAATGCAAATCAAGTGATAAATGTGATGATATTTACTTCATTTTCTTAGACTATTTGGCACATATTTGGAATGGGGCATTGCCTTTGTGCCTGGGAATTTGGAACATCGGGGATGGGAGCTCAATTGCTTAACTTATTTTCCAAGACTGGAACTTACCCCGTTGTGAGGCCCCACATTGGGTGGCGGTATAAATCCCTGTGCGTTCGCTGCGACCACCCACAGGCACAAAGTGCCCCACAATGCCAATGAAACACGCATGGTTCACTCGGAAATTCCGGATACAGTATGTGCTCAGCGATTGTTATTATTTCTCCAATAAGTTTAATTCGATGTCGATGCACTACTTTCCGATAAAACCGTTTAAATAATATCCCAAAATTGGGAGCGCGAAAAAATTCAGAAATGCGACATGAAACAACACAATATCCAAATCGACTTTACTCGTATTTTCGTTACGTTTTCTATTTGCTTTATGCAAATGATGCAGTTTCTGTTTTCTTTCTCTCGGCTTTGTGAATTCCGTTAGCGTTTGAGCCGCGTTGGGGACTTTTCAGGTGGCCAGGCCAATGGAAACAGCCGCGGACACGACCTGACTGGTAAAAGTTCGAAGCTTAACTGAAGATCATTAAACGTTTGGTAACAATTTAAGCCAAGCTCGCGACGAAGATGCCAAAAAGCCGCAACCGCCGCGTCGCTGGCAACACGCGCCCGCCAGCCAGCAACATGTTGCTTCGACCGAGCCGAAGAGCGAGCGAGCCGGGCCGCAACTCGGAGCGAAGAGAAAGCTAAGAGCGCGCTGATCGGCGAAAGAGAAAGTGTTGCCGGGCCACGGCTGGCAACATGAGGAAATGCCAGCGCAGAGATGAAGATGCATCTGCTTCGCATGAATCACCCGCTTATCGAACCCAGAAATGGCATATCCGAGACCGAGAGCTGCGTCTCCGATTTCAGCTCGTACTCGTTCTGGCCCAATCACGTAGTATCTCGGAAGTGCCGATAAGACTCGGCTCGGGGGCGTCGGAGAATTTAAGGCCAGCGCCAGTCTAAACGATTTAGAGCCATAGACATGCAATTGCCCGAAATGCGAACAAATTTATAAAAATCAATTCAACTTGTTGTGATCTTAAGCTGTTTACAGCTAAAGCTCCAACTGACATGCTCAAGAAATTAAAGCGAATAATAGAGCAAGTACGAGAGCTGTGCTTGACCTTGAGATACCCCGGTACCCCAATATTTGTGTATTAAATTACAAGACAATAGCGCTTTTCAGCTTAAACGGCCTTAAGCCCACCTCTTTGCATTAATCTCTCTCCGAAACTATTTAAAGTATTTTAAGTTGTTTCTAAAATTAAATATTTTAGATTTTATCTAAGGTGAGTTTAAGATGGATAGATATTTGCAGCTGTATTGCCAATTAAATTCCATGATAAGGACTGGAAAATGAAATGTATCCGCACAAGACTATTTAAAATTTACATTTTACAGAAATTCAAGATTTTAAAATTACAAGACAATCCCGATTTTCAGCTACAAAATGAGATTGAGGGGCCTTGAGTATACATCTTCTCAAGAATCTATCTCCGAATCTATTCGAAATATTCCAATTAATTCTAAAATAAATGGAATAAATATTCTAGGATTTTCTATAAATCCAAGAAAAACAAATCTCGGCTTAGGAGACATTCGAGTTCAAGAGTTCAAGATGGATAGATAGACAGTCTTGCCAAAAAACTTTCATGACGACGATCCCATTGTTTTTAAAGAGAAAATTTAAGAATGGAAATGGAAAAATATCCCCACAAGACTATTTAAAATGTACATTGTATAGAAATACAAGGAAAACGTTTTAAGAATAAAGTTTTTATGATTTGTATGGTATACAGTAATTTTAAAACACCCTGGACTTGCGTGGAACATTTACGAATGGTGTCAACAACCAGCTTCAGACCTTATAGTCTCTGAGATCTAGGGGACAATCATGCCTCCTGGTGGAGTTGATCAAAAGTATATATACTTTATGGTTCCGAAAATGCCTCTTCTCACCTGTTACATACAGTTTTTTTGGCGTTCGGTGTTAATTCCTATGTACCCTGTGATTATTCAAATATTAAAGAACTCTGGAGTAACAGATACCCTAAACATACTGTAAAGATATTACTTTTACGTAATATTTGATAAATACTACTTATGCTTAGTAAAAAGTGACAAGAACTTGCATTTTGGCATTGCTCCTTTTCCCCTATTGTTTTTGTAAGTGCTAAAAGCAAGAACAAAAAAGTTGAGATCGCTTTCCTATATATATATGTAGCTAATTTAATAATAAACTGAATCGAACAAATTAAATTTGTTCTCTGCAGCAGCCATCAACTCTGAAATCGTATTTTCAGCGCCCGTATTTATTACGACTTTTACGGAAGAGCAACGCGCGTCTGCGGACGGATTCATAAGCTTATGATTTGAACATGATTAATGCTGGGCTTCAGCTCAGTTGAGTAATACGGCCCAAAGTTTGGCGACTCCCGCTGCGATCGCGTAAGGCGATCTACTGAGTAGCACCTTACCCCTTACATCACCGCCGTTTGGCAGCGAATTTACATATTATGCTCGATTTGATATCTTAATGGAGTCTCGGCGGGAATCAGTCGCAGGGAATACCGTCTTGGTGCCGGAAGGCGATCGGTGGGAAGCCGCAATCTTTAATTTTGTATAAAGATGGATTATTAGAGAGTACATACAAAGGCGATGTTAAAAATATCATAAGAAAAGTACATCAATTACCGATTATATTTGCGGAAAGAGTCCAGAGAAGTGCATTTTTGTTAAACTTTCTTACCAGTTTTTCAGTTCCAATTATAATCATTAGTTAAAAACCTCAAATAGAGTCTTAGAAACAGAAGTAGCTAGCATATAAGATGAAGAAGATATTTTTGGGACAGCTTGAATAGGGCCTAGTTAAATTTCAGTAAATAACTTATATGCGTAACAATTATTTCTGAAGATATTATCTCCCTTTAACTTTCCAAACTTTTCCAACTTAGAAACCAAATACCTAAGCCTTGATTGAAAAATTCATTTCCTCTTGTACAAGCAGTCAGTCGAAAGAAAAACGCACTTTATATCGGAGAACCAGCTAGAGCGATCAACAAATAATTGCATTTCCACCTTGCCCACAAATTATTTCCAGGGCCCGAGCAATTCAGTGGCTACTAATCAACTTATCCATCAATCAACTCCCAAAATAGACATTTCATCGCCGGTTTTCATAAATAACTTTTCACTTTCCGAACGCCCCGAAAACAAAGTGTAATTCCAAGGCCAATTAATTCTAAGAGACAGACGTGAGGTCCCTTTAAGTGCCGGTTGCATAAGTGGCAAGCGCCAGAGAGCTTATCAGGCCTGGCTTCTTTGTTCCATTCACAGACCGTGATAATGACCGATGATGATACCGAGTCATTGACTGCAGCCAGCCCTCCTCGGGTCTTTTGTAGCTTTTGAGGTCTTACATTTTATTTGATGGCTTTCTTTGTCGACCGAACCGTCGATCGGACTGTGAGAAAATCGGCTGCGCTATTCCAAATATCTAAAGAAAATATTTTCACCTGTTCGGAGCTGTGCTTAATTGAATTGTTTGCACAATCCTAAGAAGATATTGGCAGGAAGCCGGCACCCTGGCAAATTAATTTAAAAATCAGCGATCTTAAATGTATTTTCCAAGCTTGGATCCCAATCGTGCTCGTGTTTCATTAATTACTTCCCACACACGTCGAAAAATACGAGTTTTATAATTTCCAATTTCGCTGGTTTCCTAATGGTTCGCCATTATAATTTGACTCCAGGGTCAGAAACATAACCAGTGGCAATTGGTGTATTGTTTTCGATCACTTACAAGGTAATGACGCGTCACCACAAGCAAGATGTGACTCCATGACAACATTTGATTAATTTCTTATTACGGCAGCTTTCGCAACACCCGACGTTTTAAATAAAGCCTTGCCTTCGCCTTATCCCAAAAAACTCAGCTGACCTCTGAGAAAGACATTTACGACTTGTCGCAATTCGTTTTTATGCAGGGAGATATGTATATACACTGTAGGGGAAATATAGTCTCGAATCATACTTATATTCTTGAGCCAAAAACTTAAAATTTTAAGATCGAAGCCATAGAAACATGTATTTAAACTCTGGATGAATGGGTAATGGACAGTCCGCATATCTGCCCGAGATTAACAAAAAACAAAAGCCATTTCCAGACAGACAGACGGTCAACAAAAACTGAAACACCGAAAAAAGATTAAATGCTTTATAAATACCAACAACAAAGTGCTCGAGGGGAAAGACTTTCACCTTGCGACGAATGATAGCAAGAAAGAAGGAAAGAAATATATAGAAAAAACGAACCAAAGGCCGAGAAAAAGCAGGCAGGCAGGCAAACTTGGGACAGAAGCGGCCTTCGAGAGAGATGCCATGGACCCGAAACCGAAACCCGAACTGCGATGGCCTCACCTGGCAACAACAAGTGGTCAACCCGACGATCATCATCATGATCACCTCTGATGGCAGAAGAGGCAGCCGTACGTCAATAAACCTTTGACTCAACGACGCTTACGGCCTGTGCTTATCACTCCAGCCTCCAGCCGAGGCCCAGACCCAGCATCAGTCCCATCGGAAGAGGTGGCCGTTTCTGGTGTGAACGTGAGCTGTAAACTTTTACTTTCCATTCAAGAATGGGCTGGGATTAAGTCACATGGCTGCTTCAACCCAGACGCGTACTTAGAATTCTGCTCTTACTTTCCCCGACATCTGCCGACTCGTCAACCCCCACGCAGGCACTTGGGCATCTCAGAGGTGAAAATGAACCGCCGGGCATTCAAAGCTGTCAAGCTCACGACAGCGAAGTCCAAGTCCCAAAGTCGTTTAGAATAATCGGCGACCCGTCTTCGACCAACCATGCACTAATAGCTTAAAAACATACAGTTATTAGTTAGGGCCATGTTTGAGTCCCATCTAATGCCAATCTGAAAAATACACAACATCAAATTGGCACCTTTGTTTTCTTTTCATTTCAGACTCGGTCGGAAATTGCATAATCAATGCGATCGCCAGAGGTAAACATCCGACGAATTAATAAAAAAAACTAAATTAAAACTAATCCCAAATGGTGTCACGTGGATTCATTATGCCCAACACCAAAAATTATGAAAGACGAAGACGGAGGACTGAGCTGCCAAAATTAGACCGAATATAAAGTCAATCATTTCTGGTAACCTATAACCGCTTCCGTTTGTGCTCATTGATAAGAGAGATGAGAATTTGACAAGATCATACGTAATGCTATTAACAAGATTATGGACATATAGCCAAGTGAAAAGGCTTTGGTATTTGGGTAGTACAACGATTTTAGTTATATAAACGGTTTGTCTTGAGCCCCGTAAAAGGTACGACAGCCAGTTCATATAAGAAATAAATAACTCAAACTACTCTAAAAAAATATTGAATGGTTCCAGCTAACTCTAGGTCATAATCGGCTTCACATATCACACTTTAATCAAAAATGATTGTATGCCTAGATCACAAACAGATCGATTTTGTGTAAAATTATGTATTGCTAAAAACTTAGACAGAATTTGCAATTAATTTGTTTGTTTCTGTAAGTTAAAATGAATTAAATGGAATGAAAAATAAAAAATTTAGTATATCAAGGATTTTTTTTTGTAAAAGAATTTCAGTTTTTAATAAAACAATATTAAATATTTAAACAAAAAAAACGAAGCTTAGCTCAGCCGCAAAATATCTAGAAATTAAAAACAAATTTTGAGCTAAAAAAAATAATCTATTATAGAGCCGGAAAGGATTTCTCTGCGTGGTAATCAAGTTGCTTCTAATTAGATAATACACTTATATTACTTACTTGCACATTTTGGAAACGAAGCCTGAAAGTATGCCACAGTCCATTTTTCCGACAACGTTAACCCTTAGGTGGCGGCGACCTGATCACAAGAACACACACTTTATTTTGAGTATATAATTTCTTTTCTTTTTTTTTTGTAATTCTTTTAATTGTAATTGATTACATGTGGTTTTCTTGATCTATACAATTAATATGCTTCATTAATTTAAAATTGATATATATATTATACGTATATTTTGTAATTATATTGTATTTAATTTAATACTAAACGTTAAATTCGAACACACTTTGTAAAACAAGTTTGCGATTGGATTGGTTGTTGTTTCGTTTTGTCAAAGCCATAATAAAACACATAAAGAAAGAATCAAGGACATAATTACGAAGAGTGGCAGAAGAAGCATTTATAAATAATACGAAAGAAGCTCCAAGGGATCGCAGCCATGTGTATATTGATGTATCGGCTTAGGTATTGTAGTCCTATATAATAAATATCATGAGCAAAAATTGCAATTTGTGTACATTGTTATCTAAACTTACAGAATTACAGGTTACAAACTTCGTTCAAATGACAGTCTAGCTTGGGCAAGTGATTTCGCCCAGCTCAAGTTCCTACTACACAGTTTTTCGTGTTGTAAATTGCCATACACAAACATTAATTTGAATAAAACTCTATTTATGTTATGTTTACATACATAGTTTTGGGGCTCTACAGTTACTGCAGTTATTGGGTTGGTTTAACTCTTTTCGGTTGTGATATTGGCCGTAGTTTATTTCTTCATATCGTTCTAGGTCTAATAGAAGTATATAGTTTATTAAATATATGTGATTTCATTAAAATATGACATGTATTCCGTGTGGAGAGGGTTGATGTTGATGTTGCATTGTTTTCACACAAACACACGGTGTGTGGGGCTGTGGCTTAGCATACTTCAGTGTGATGTTTGATGGTTGATGTTGGCAATCGAATCTCCAAGATCTTAGGCTACGAATTACAGTTAAGATTTAGATACATTCCGGTTTCACATATGTAACTAATAACAGCCTTGATACTGTTGCAAAAGACATGGAAGCTGTATTTGAGTCGTAAGCCTATGTATAGGTATGAATGGATCTTTGAGTGTGAGGGGGATGCGATGGGTGAGTCGTTACAAAGGTTGTCTACAACTATGTTCAGTGTATGTCATCATATCTAATAACTATATCTAGGTTTCTTGTTCCTTTGAGCTGGCTTCTGTTTTTGTTTCTGTTTGTTTTCTTTACACGTCTCCACGTATACTCTGGCCCTTGAAGGCTGGTTCACGTTTGAATACAAGGACAAGGTGCAACACCTTGGTAGCTGGAGGGAGGAGAATACTTTTCGGGGTGGGGTTACAGGGTTCGGGGTTCGGGGCGAATACGATTGCGAAATACCTTTAGCTATGGCAGTAGCGAAATAAATTGGGGGTTCAGGGAACTGAGAATACTGCAAAGTGCTGCAAGAAAGGAGGGTCCATTGTGGGGCACGGATCACCAGGAGCCATCGGGGTGCAACAGCAATGCGCTCGCATTCAATACAATACACACACAGGTCTATATAATTCCTATATAGCTTATATAACAATAACTACAAATCGGCGCGAGGAGGAGGTCGAGAAGCACCCTAGTTCTAGGCCTTCTCCTTCTCCTCCTCCCGCTCCCTAACATCAGCGCAGTGCTGCGGACGCCACTTCTAGCTCCAGAAGTCCATCATGTTGACCAGCTTGCACTTCTTCAGCTCCAGCTTGGTGGGCCTGGCCCGGAGTCAAGCCCGCCCGAAGATGGCCCTGTCGGAGACGTCGCCGGTGGACTGTGAGTGCGACATGGCCATGGTGGCGCCAGCCCCCGAGGACTGCTGCTGCTGCTGACCACCACTCACTCCGTGGTGATGGTGGTGGTGTGTAGCAGTGGCAATCGTGGCCGTCGACGCATTGTGGTGCGTCACGTTGTGGTGGTTGTGCGCCAGCGTCGAGCTGCCGTACTTTGAGGACACCCCGCCGACGCCGACGCCACCGACATTGCCACTGCCGGTCAGGTGCTTCCTGGTGGCCGCCGACGAGACGTGGTGGGTGCTGCCGCTGCCCACGCCCCCGTAGATGCGATGCAGCGAGTACTGCTGCACCGACTCCAGGTCGGAGACGCTGGACGCGATCTTCGAGCGCACCGCCACCTTCTGCATGCTGTTGTACTTGTCGCTGGCGCTCAGCTTGATGTCCGGCAGGTGTCCGTTCGACTGGGCGTGTCCATGGGGGTGGCCGTGGCCGTGGCCGTTGCTCGGTGGCTGCTGCTGGCGTGACTTTGGCAGTGGTGGTGGTGGCCGCCATTGCCGCGCTGTGCACCGCCGTGGTGCTGGTGATCGAGGCCACCACGGGACCACCGCTGCCCGGCGAGACCTCTGCGAAGCTGTAGCAGGAGGACTTCTGGGAGACGCTGTTCAGGCCAGAGCTAGACGAGCTGCTAGACATGCGGCAGCTGCGGTGGCGACTGGAGGAGGAGGGCTGCAGGAACTCGTGGTGGGCCGCCTCGTCGGGCGTCATCCGTTCCGCGGGGTCCCATTCCAGGCAGCGCTGCAGGAAGTCGATAAAGTAGCGGTCCTGGCAGTGCAGGATCTGGGCCAGCGACTTGCTGCCCGGCGTCCGCTTGCGGCCCTTGGTGTTCGTTATGCAGCGCGGGGCGTCGCGGGAGTCGAAGAAGAGGCGCCGCCGCCGGGCCACCGAGATAAGCACCTTGGGCGGCAGGCCCAGCACCTCCATTATGCAGGCCAGCTGCTCCACCTCGTTCTCGCCGGGGAAGAGTGGGAAGCCCGTGTACAGCTCGGCCAGGATGCAGCCTGTAAATTGAAGAACAGAGAGGTTGACACGAAATTGTTATTGATTTTTATCTGGTTTAGGGGCTATATATATATCTACATATATCTTCCGTAGTCATTTCGGGCGGTCAGACAAGCGCATTGACCTTGACTTTGTGCCGGACACGTGCCTGCTGTGCTCAAGCTTATTTATTTCCTGCTGCACTCTCTAATGGACCCGGACAGAGTGGATTTGGGCACAGCAGGTTTGCAGGATCATTGCCTGTGACTGAGCCTCGACTTCTGCCCATTCATCTCAATTTTTCAGTTGCTGCAGTAATTGACAGAAGAATGTTTTTTTGCCCAGAACGTGACTAAGCCAGACAGTACAAGTTATTTTCTACATTGCTTTCTGCTACGTCGGAGGATAGAACTGATTTTCAGAGACATTTAATTAGCAATTATTGCTATCCATCTGGAAAGCGATAAAGCCCTTAGGTTCTAACCCCTCACCGTGCGACCTCATTTACCTAATGAAGCTTCAAGCCATCAAACTCCCACGTACCATGGCAGTGGCAAAGAGCTCACATCATTCAAGACGTAACCCATTTCCATTGCCCGCTTACTCTGTGTGCTCAGTACACAGTAACTCAAATAAGAGGGCCCACACATGCGGCAGCCCAAGACAGCGGATAAAAATAAACTGGGCTGTCTTTTATTAGGACCTCGGACGGCACAGCCTGCCCCGCTCAGCTGACCTCACGTCCGTGCGCACATTTAATGAGTCCTTTGTTGGAGGAAGGAGCTCCTCACGACGTTTTCCCGCTACTGCCTCCACTTCTGCCGCTAGCCGGACGTGGCTGTGGTCGGAAATGGGCGCTAAAAGGATGTGTTCAGTGGCGACCGAGGGCAGGCCGAACTGAAAGCCCGGTCAGGGCTTGGCAGAATTATTATATACATAAACTTCGAGAGGGGCTGCGGCACTTGTTGAGTGCCCGCCCGGCCAGGGGCCCTCACCTCCGGCACCTTCATCGATATCTCATTGTTCGGTCGGATGGGGGAGGTCCTTTCCGCCGCCACCTTGGCCTGGCCTGTTGCTGCTAATTGGCCTAGTGCGTGTTCTTACACTTCGCTGAGCTCTTCGGCCTGGGCCAAGTCAATTGTACGGCTAAAGTGGTCAGTTACCACTGGGAATACTGGTATTTGAATGCATTATTATTAATTTTAATTAATTTAACTGGGCTTATTTAAATTTCAGTTTTTTCAACATGATTTATTTTTTAAATTTAAAATTTAGATTTTTACGCTCTTAACTTTGTGCTAGCCAGAGGGATGGAAATTGGTGGCTTGCTGAAAAATTGCTTGCATATTGCAATTCGAATGTATAGTCGGTTGGCGTCTTAGTGAAGGTCTTTGATAATACTACTCAGTATTCCAATCAGAGACTTTTCGCAAAGTAAAAATGATTTCAAAGTTTAATTCGTTCCTAAAGTTTTAATTCAAAACTCAATGAAAAGTTACCGCAGATTTTTCTAAATGATATTTCCCTAGTACAACGTGTGTCCTGCCAGCCCAGAAGTCGGCCACGTGCCGTGAAAGCAACCAAATGCTTAATATTTAATCCTGCCCCCGATTGCCGTGCGGATATTTATAGGGCCAACGTGAGTGGGCAATAAACATGCCTGCCAAATGCAGGGCGAGCATTTTAAACTTCATGCACTTCACATACACGTTTTTCAGCCCCCTCGGGACACTCGGCAGGATGTTTTTAATTAAAAGTGGACACTCACCCAGGCTCCACATGTCGATGGCAGTGCCGTACTGCAGGCCGAGAATGACCTCCGGGGAGCGGTAGAACCTCGATTGGATGTACGTATAGATTTTACGATCCACGTAGCACGAGCTGCCAAAGTCGATGACTTTGATGGAGCTGCTGCCCCGCTGTTTGAGCAAGATGTTTTCCTGTTTCCAAGCAAGAGGCATAAATTAGAGCGAGACTAGAGCGATTTAGACCATATACTTACCGGCTTGAGATCACAGTGAATAATGTTTTCCTTGTAGAGCAGACGCAGGCACTTCACAATCGAGTTGCAGAAGCGTCTTATGAGACTCATGCTGAATCCGTTGTAGTTGTTCTTCTTTATCAGCTCGTACAGGTTCAGGCTGCAAGGACAAAACAGGACACACGGGACGTTAGTGTGACCATTGAAGTGAGACTCAAACATGAATCAGTCGTCGCCACCCCCGCAAAACCGATTACCAAACAAGGAAACACTCTCGCGAGTCGCGATTCGCGACCAGAGAACAAAACGGGGACCGGCCGCTTTAAGGCCGTGTTGCAGTACGAGTAACATGCATTGAATTAATTCCCATTGCATGTCGGGCCCAAATTTGGGCGCCCAGCGCGATAACGTTCCTAGTCAGCAGCAATATTGACAATGCCAGGCATGAGCAGTCAGCAGACGGCGAAAAAACCCACTGAAATGGTGGCAAATCAAGCCGAAAAAGGCCGCTCCAAGTGCTGGAAACAGTGGGACAAAGGCAATGTCTCTACTTTTTATAATTAAGATCAGGATGTATCCGAGCTTGGCATTTTTATTTTGTCAGCGCATTTAATTTCTAGATTCTTATGCTCTTAGCTCTGTGCTAGCGAGAGGGACGCAAATATGGCGTTTTCAGAAAAATTTCTTCCATATTACAATCCAAATGTATGGCCGTTTGGCATCTAAGCGATTATATGGGTCTTTGGTTATTGTTTAGACCGAACACTGTTATTTATAGATATGTTAAAGGCTATTTGAGCTCGGTGCAATGTGTGAATTTGTAACCTCGGGTACAGGTTCCAAACTAAAATTATGACTTAAGAATTTTCCACTCTGTAAATGTAATCTGAAGCCCTGCGTGAGTACCCGGAATATCTTCGAAAGTAAGACGACCGAACACATTCAAAATTAAATTCAGTTTCTTACAAAAAATCTCGTCTATAAGTCTTTGTACCGGACCTTTTTACATTTTGGTCCTCCGAGCCGGATGGACCAGTTTGCGGGCCAGATAGCTGGCTTGCAGTAGCAAGAGGCAAAGTGGTAAAGGTTGCTAAAAAATAATGGACTCTTGTTTTCCCCCCAAGTGGTGAGGGAACAGAGTAGTTTATGCAAAGCGATACAAAAGAGTCCTTATTGTGTAAACGGTTTGCAATTTTTTGTGTTAAACAAAAAATCGAACAGTTATAATCCTCAGTATTCCTACTAGAGATTAATTGTAATATTATCTTTTTTTCATAATCCAATTGTCAAAATGTACAGTACACGGTAAAACCCTTCTCCTCCTTGATCGCCAGAATGTATTCCCTTCTTGTCAACCCGATGACGGCGTTTTGTTTACACTGTCATTTCTGTACCATGTTTTGCATTCGCAGTTATGCGATTGCGGGCGATTAATTAACTGATAAGAAACGGTTTCTTGTTCCTCAATGTCAATGTAACCACAAAAGAGACAACCATTCAGAATAACAGTTTGGGGGTTGAAATACTCATTCTACAGTTTTTCGGGCGAAAGTTTTGTCAATTGTGGATGTCTCTGTATAAAGTCCGATGATTGATGAATTTTGCGGTGAGGGCCAGCAGTTGGGATGTTGTTTCCCGCTCCATCTTTTCAGAGATTTCCTCCTGCTCCGGCAACTCAATTCATCGAACTCGCCTTCATATCCGTAATTCTCCTAAGCTCTTTTTTACGAGTACATCGCCATCAATAACTTTATCGCCTGCTCATGAGTGCTGCTCTGACATGTTTGACCTATATAGAGGTCGGGTAGTAGATTGCCAAAAGTAATAACTGTTCCTGGCATGAAAGAGGCCAGGACATGTGTGGGATTGGATTGAAAATATATACATATGGTTCTTTCCTGTGCAACTTGAACACATGTTAATCGCATCCTAAGGCCCTGAGCCATGTTATACAGCTTGCTGGTGTCGTAATCCAATTTAAATTTATGCCAGCTTACAGCTGAATCCTCCAGCTAAGCAATACGAGTTGCTAAGAGCGCCTAAAAGCGCGCTAAGTTGATTGAGCCAACAGAGTGTCAAGGCCGTTCTCCCATGCTTGCCACCCCTTTTAAGCCACATAATGGCATGGATGACTGTCAGATCGCTGAGTAGAGCCGCCGGATGGGAGCACCCAGGCTGGAGGCCGCAAAGGTCACGCGGCGGCTTTTAATTTGAAAACTTTCGCATTGCACTGGCGCCGTAGAGTGCCGAAAGTGCCGAAAGAGCGAGCTTTAAAGTGTCGCGCTTTAAAGGCAATGAAAAAGCGGAAAAAGCGACTGCAATCGATTTTACTTACGGCCACGACACCCAAAATAGAAATAGATGGCGAGCGGCTGTGGGAGGCAGCAGTGCTTTTGGCAAACAGACGAGTCTATAACAAACCAATAAGAAAATCATCAAAATGTCATAATTTCAATCGGCGAACCCAGCTACTACATGTGTATGCTTGCCAGTCTGCATATTATAACTGCATTATGACATGCCACACAGAGTCGGCAATGTCAGAGGTCCACGAGGAGGTCTTCCGTGAACTTGAAAACTGTTTTTGCCGACTGGCTGGGGGCTGGGAGGACCGTCTTTTTCCGGCGATCCGTCTCCGCTTCCGTGCCGAAATTCAGCTCGTAATTTGATTGATTTGCCAATGCGCCGCGCCGCTGCAGCTGCAACTGCAACATGCAATTGTAACGAGCCACTAATGCCTGCATTTAGCACACCGAAAATGGAGCAGATGGAGCAGAATGCCAACTGCGGCCGAGAGTAAAAGTTCGGATAAACAATGACGGTTGACGCCCCCAATAAACAATAAATACAGCCAGATAAGCCCGAAGGTCTTCATCGGGAAGGACACTATTTGCGTCTTATCTCAAATTTATTTGGAATGATTTTCAATGCTATTACCATCCTTTTCCCTACAGAGCCAGTGCCCAAGGAGGATTGGGTCCCACCATGCATCTGAATAAAAATGGCATTTTATTGCATATCTTGAGGCAAAGTAAACTTCTGTGTAAGGCAAATATTGTGTCACCAGCAACTATGCCGTTGCTTTCAAAGTTTTAACATAAATTTGCTAGTTGAAAAGGGAAATGTCATGGAGTTGATTGGCAGCTGACTTTTGGCTGTGTGCAAATCCGTCCTGTCTACATTTGCATGGCGAATAGAAGTCTTTGTTGGACCTCCTAATATCGATTCCATTGGGAAACTCATATAATATGAACAAAGTTCTTCGGCAAGGCAGCCTTTATATTGCCATCTTCCCTGGTTAATTTACTCTTAAATATCCATAAATATTCAAAGTTAAGCCGCTTAGCCGAAAGCGGCCTCTGAATTAATGATGCTGTCCCGGGCTGGGACGCCTGTGACCTTGCCTTTCGGGCCAGGCTCGTCGGCCCAAGGACGAACAAATATCCTGCCTTGGCAGGCGTTGTGCGGCATTTTAATTAGTCCGCGGCTGTGTGACAGTACCCTAAATAATCACAGAAATGCAAAAAGTATTCTGCCACAGTCAGAAGCCAGGCGATATACCTTTTAGCAGATGACAAATGACTTGGCCTTGGCCGTGCTAACTGGCTGCTATCTTCCACTCCGACGAGGCGTGCAGCCAAACAAACTTAGTGCCCGGGAAATGTCAATTAGCAGTAATTACTGTGCCATGGCACGGCATAATAATAACCTACATCAACATCAACATCAACATCAGCGGACCAGCTGACACCGCTATTCCCGTCGCGCCCCCGAATGCCTATTCTCTGGGTAACTCAATCCACGAGCACTGGCAATCGTCCTTGCTCTCCTCCTCGCTCTATGCTCTACGCTCCCCTAATTGCAATTTACACGCTCCGAGTGCAAAAATTAATTTAAAAAACAAACTTGCAGGACTTGGAATTGCTCATTTGCATGGCCACGCCCGCTGCTCACGCGTCAACCGCATGTTGCATTTTAATTAAAAATCATTTCTTTCAGTCCTCACATGGAGAAGGACATCCTGCCAGCTGTCTATGTCACTCCCACGTTGTCGGTGGGCATGTCAGGAATAGTCAATTACACGGCTGATGACAGGCGGTCACACGGCTCCATCTGTGTGACATTGATTGGCCTTGAACTAGATTAAAATCCAACAGCAAAATTAGGCAGACAGTTCATAATGAGCCAGCAATCGGCTCAATTAATTAAAATATGGCTGAGAATATAAATAACTAATTTATAATCTCATAATCCTAGGTTCCAGGAGCAATTTTATTTACATATTTTAGCTTCGGTGTACGATTTGCTATCTACTTGTTGGCCAACGCTTGTATCGTTTCGATAATCGCTCAGCACCGTATTTAGCTCTGATTTGTCTTTTAAACCGAACCGCACTTTTTATTGTAATTAATTGATTTAATCTACTTTTATCAACTTAAAAAATTAATCCCCAGGCGATTATAGCCAGCCGGATCTCGTTATGAGCCATACAATTTGAAATTTAATCCTTACGTACAGCCGCAAGGCGCTGAGTTGAGAGATATATACGGTGACATTGGAGTCACCGAGGATCCCCGGTTCAGGGTCCTTCGGTCGAGTTTCCCTCTGGGGCAGCATTAAGCTTAAATTTATGTGCTTGACACACTCTCCCGCGCTGCCGGAGACTTGGCCCGGAATGGAGCAGCCTCGTCCTCATCGGGACAATATGCTGCATAGTTATGGGGCCGAGAGTGTGGCATTTGGCTGGCTGTCTCTGACATTTTGGCAGCTCTCATTTTATCGCTGTCGCCGTAAATTATGTGGCCATAATGCCAGAACAAGACCGAAACGGCCGACAGAAAATACCACCTGCCAGGGTCCTCAGTGTGGGAAATCATCCCAATATGTGTGTACGAAATGTGTCACTTGGCGTCAATTTAGTCCCTCCCATTCCAGCTGGCCATAGCACAGTCCTTTTTGCAAAATGAAGTCCTTGAATGTGCTTGGGAGGCGCGGAGGAACTGTGTCACTTTAGGGACGGACATGGTTTTTGGTTTCATATTTGCAGACCTCCTCTACAGAGGTCAGTTTGCTAATTAGCTAATTAGATTGTGAAGGAACTTCCTACCTCGAGTCCCTTTTTCATTTTACGATTTAGTATTTAAAAAATCAAGCTAGACTAGAACTTTAAAATTCTTAATTTGAATCAGTACCTGACATATGTACAACTTTTATGTGGAACTGTCTACTACCTACGGAAAAGTCTCTCTCGCTTTTGTTGAGGAGCGATCGCCTTTGTTCAAGAAGTGAATCTGTACTGCTCTGTTCCACATGAGTTTCCTCAAAGTACAGAATTCTACATGGAAACGGAGCAGCGTACGATTCAGGTATACCTGAATCTCTCGCTTACAACATGCAGAATTGGGAATGCATCCTTAAGGTCATTCCTTTCCTTAGGGATGCATTTCCAATTCAGCATGTTGTAAGCGAGAGATTCAGGTACACATAATTCGACACAGATTCAAAGGAGCTTCCTACCCCATTACATTCCATTTTACGATTTAGTACTTAACAAATCAAATAATAGTAGAATTTAAAAATGATTCATTTAAATTAGTGGAACTTTTTTCTTTTTTTTTTAAATGTGAAAACTATCATGTGGAATTGTCTACTACCTACGGAAAAGTCTACAGATGAAGCATAGACCGACTGGGTAACCTTGAACACTTCAAGCAAGTTAAGTTAATAAAGCAATTTCTATAATCTAAATCCGACTAATCCTATCAGGCGGTTACAATCTCTTCATTGGGCGGAATTTCAACCACGTAGAATGAAATTAAATTGCGTGCACGTAAATTTAATTACGTAAGACTTTTGGAACAACTTGTTTACTCGTTCAAAACAAACTTTAAAACTTGCCGCCGAGTTGTCAATGCGGTCCCTGACTTGCCCCTGGTCACTTGCAGGCACTAACTTTATCCTTAGGGCAAAGTAAGTGCGCACTCCAAGCTGCAAAGGAAACTAAAAACAATTTTGCGGCTAATTAGTCGCAGAGCAAATAATTAATTAGCTTTGTGCAACTGTCTGGAAACGTGGAAACGATTTTAGGTGCCTGTTTCCATCGATTTGTGAGCGGACATTTGATGGCGTGCAACGGGCCCATTCAAATTTTGAAACCACAAATCAGTGCTTAAAAATGTCAGCTAGCTGAAATTGTGAACTTCTATGGGCCGGCAATTAAGACAAATTAGTCATTCGTCGGCTTACGGAAATGTCAGGCTCGATGGGTACCTACAAATTTTCCGGGGAGTTAGGCGGCTAAGGAAACAAGTACAAGACCACCACCGACCTTCAGCGCTTGTTTCCATAAGAAAAACTTTGACAACTTTTGCTTTTGCATCGCGTGCCGCCCTCGTACTTTCCTCGGGATTTATTTTTACCATATTTGCGTTGCCTGCTGTCTAAACTTTGACATATGCAGGCGATTCCCATGCCTCTGCCGTTCTTTTGCCTGGAAAATCAACACCCGAAGCACACACACCTGATTTTTTGCCTCCTGCCAATCAATTAGATTTCTGCACAGGCCCACCCAAAGTGCCGGCAAAAACAACAGGTTTTCCACACACATGCGGGTGCACTCTCGCCGAAGAGGCGCCTGCCAGTAGGACACACGACGTTCAACGTTTAAATTGAAATTGATGGCCGAGCGGCGTTTGCGGTCCGTGGTTGTTGATTTCGATTGTGTCTGCGTCTGCCCGATGTTGGCGTTTTTGCGGCATGTAAAGCGCACGGGCCAGGAAATTAAATAGAGAATTATATTGTTTACCCGGAATGGGGTAAACACTCAAAGGACGCTTTTAGTGCGGCCATCGATGCACTGTTGCTTTCGCCCCCGCACCTCTCAATAAATTAATTTCAAAGAATCGTTAAACGAATTATGAAACGCACTCAAGAGCATTTATGACGCAGCCAGGATTTATGGTCTTATGGAATGGAAAACCGAAGCCGTGTGTGTTACCGAGCACTCAAACACACACAGAACAATAAAGTTAAGCAGCTTAAAAGGCTCATATGCCTGTCTGTTTTGTGGGGGGAATACGGCAATGCGTGCTAGGTACTTGGAGCATGGAAATTAATAATACCCGAATTTTTATGGTCACCAATCACGCAACAAAAGTTAGCTGGAAATAATTGGCAGAATGTTAATAGAAATGCGAGTTATACGCGCTTTTAATTGAAGCCCGTAACAGCCAACTTCACTCGTCCCGTGACTGGCAAAGCAAACCCAAATCCAAATTAAATGCGACTGCATTGACGTCAGAGGGTGCTGAATCTTAGGCTGAGGAGCGTACGTACCTCATAAGCTCGAAGGTGATGCACAAATGCTTGCGGAAATAGGTGTAGTCGAGCATGTGTATGACATTGTGAGATCCATCTGCATCCTTCTCCCGCAGCTCATCCAGTATGTTGAGCTCGACGACGGCCTGGTTGAGGAAGCGCTTCTTGTTCCTTATGATCTTGATGGCCACATGGGTGTTGGTCTTGTGGTCCAGGGCCCTGATCACCTGCCCGAAGCTGCCCTTGCCAATCACCTCCAGAATCTCGTAGCGAAAGGCTATGTGATCGTGTTCGATCTGCAAAGGAGCACAGTGAAAAGGGTTTTCCCCGTATATATTATACGAAATCTTACGATCTTGTAGTTGCCATTATCATCGTCATAGCCCAGATTGGTGGTGTTGGCTGTGGGGGCGGGCTTGTTGTAGTTCTTGCTGGCATGCTGTCCAAAGTACCAGACCTCCTTGTACACCTTGAGCTCCTCGAACTCCAGATCGGTTAGGTAGTTGCGAAACTTTTTCACCAGCTCTGCAATTTTTAAATGTTTAATGTTAAGCCAGCAGATAATCCTCAAAAGGCAAGTCGTAGCTTTAAGGGATGGCATTAGTCAGCAGGCTTTCATTTCATGTGCTTTACAGGCGTGCTTTTTTCAACTAAATAAAAGTGTTTCTTTTCCTCATTTTGTAAGTGAAAGGGTAATAGAGAATTTCCCCATGTGGCAACAACCACTCTAAAAACCTGCTGACCCTGACCTCAATGCCATTTATTTATTCCCCGGAATGTATATAAAATTAATTAGAGAGCAGAGGAATGACGGAGTGCGGCTACCAACTACCGAATGCCTGAAGGGCGTGCCCAACTAATTGGCATTGGGCTGCAGCGAGGCGGAGAGCAAACGCACAAAGCCAAGCCAGGCTCCGCCACAAACTAGGGACATCCAATCTGTGGACGAATTCAACGCCGTTTTTAGCTGGAACGCAAAGAGCAGCTATTGGTGTGGTTGGAACTTTTGCCTCTAGAGTCTGGACAACAACCAAATGAAAAGATAACTAATTAAAATACAAAATATTTTCATAAGATATTAACAAAAGTAGGAAAATATCAAAAAGCTCCTTTAAAATCGTTATACAATCTCAGATGCCGATTCCTATACTTTGTACAAATAGTACATTTACCATGACTTAGGGCCGGTTTCTACTCTAATAAAATTTTGGATCTCTAGCGTGTAAATGTGAGAGCTAACTTTTACAGGAAGTCAGAGTCCCTGTGAGTTTTATTGACATCCAGCTTTTGGAAATGTTTTTAAATCCGTTTTGACTTCTTAAGGACACAACATAGATAAAAAAGCTCTGTAAACCATTTAATAAGAGGGTCATCTCACCCGATGGTGTCATGGGCGTGTTGCACTTGAGCTCGGCGCTGCCAGTGCTGCTGGCCGAGTTGCCCGAGCTGCCGCTGCCGCTGCTACTGTTGGACTTGGTGGAGGAGCCGCGCTCATTGCCGCCGTTGCTGCTGTTGGTCGTCGATGAGGACACTGGCGATCCGATGTTATTACCATTGCCGCTGCCATTTCCGTTGCTGTTGCTAATACCATTGCCATTGGACGCTGTGGTGGTCGTGGTCTCGCCCCCTGCCACGTGGTTGTTTTGAGCATCTAGGCGTCGCGACCCGTTGCAGAGCTGGGGCAGGTCCAGCCGGGAGCCCGACAAGCGGACATCCCGTCGCAGCTTCTCGTTGTCCAGTTGGATCTGCAAACAGAACGAACCAAATGGGATATACGTAGTTATATATGAGGGTATTGATATTGAGGGGTTCTGCAGAGAGTAGCATACTCCCGGGCAGCTAACCAGATCCGAGCGCAGCAATTTGTAGGAGCCGAATCTGAAGCTCAAAAAGAAGCATACTTTCCGGCTGATGCTCTTATTTGCCTTTCGTTTGCGTTTCGTTTTCCATTTAATAATTGCACAAGGGTTGATATTTCTCATATATTTTCAAACCTTTACTCTACTTTAATATACTGCTCGACTTTCAAAATATATTTTAATGACACATCAGTCTAATTCGTTGGAGTGTAAAGTGACGTAGGTAAAATTTGATGATCAACCCAAAGTGGAATCTTAAACAAACCGATCTTCATAATTATTCTAATTGAAGGGTTCTAGCCTGACTCATGGTCATAATCGACTTAATCGGAAGTTTATTTCTCCTCCTCTGAAAATTAAATTAGGTTAGAACCCTCCAATAACAAATAAGAGGTCGCCAATGTAAACAAATATCAGAAAATACAATTAATTATTTTGGTAATGTAAGAAAAATATTAAATATAATTTTTTTAAATACACTAATATTTAACAACTTATTAAAATCCTATTTAAGGACGGTGCCATTTTTAATTATAGCTTTATATAGACTTGTAACACTCCTTTTCTCAGTTTAGATCCTTAGATAAGATCTCTTATATTTGCATAATACCTATGTAAATACGCAATACAAGGACGCAAACAGAGTTACAATTTAGAATACCTTCCCCACAACATTCAGCTTTGACTTACCGGCATTTCGCATCGATCCAACATTGTGTATCGCCTTCGCTGTGTTGTCGATTTTATCCAAAACAAGGAACGTATCCACAAGGAAGTGAAGCCCGGTGCCTGTGTGTTGTCACCCTGAGCCCGGCGCTTAACTGGTTGAGTTGTATCTCCTCTTCCGGCGAAATATTATTGATAACTTTCGGGGTAATATGTCTGTGGAGCGCACATTTGCATTTGTTTTCGTTGTTGGGGCCAACTGCAAAGAGGTAAAGGTAAAAGTCCGTGAACAAAAGTACAACAATAGGGCAGGACTTTGCCGAGCGGATGTCGGGCGGAAGTCGTCTTTAAACCATTGACTTTTAACCCTTTTTCCGGTAACTAACGCCACCAAAAAAGAAGTCAACTAAATATGATGAAAATAAATAATAAAGAACTAGCACCAAGCGGGCAATGCGCGTTCTGAGTGCACATCGTAAATAAAACGCTAAATGGTAAACAGAACCGCCCCCCAAATATCAATGACATGTCAGAGCACAACCCATAACTGTAACTATAACTAACACAAAGAGCCGGCAACGAGAACCGTCAGTTAGCAGTTAGCAGTTTTCATTGTCAAGGCGGGCGACGACAAGCGGCCTCATCAAAAGGCCCGAAAACTTTATTCATATTTTCTCCGCAAGGGTCGTAAAGTCGTAAAGAGCGGAACCAGTCGTAGACCCCCAAAAAACCCAACGCAGTTAGATGGAAGCCTGGCCCACTCCACAGTTCCCATTCCCTGAATTGCAACGGACGGCTTGGCTGACAGGCATAAAAACTTGGAAACCAAAGTCATGGCCAATTATTAGCCTTTTTCTCTTTCGTTGTGTTCGGTTCGTTGTGCATTTGACAGTTGGGCGATTGTAGGGGAACTTCAGCTCCAACTCCAACTCGAACTCGAACTCGCACTCAATATGCATAATAATCTTAACCCTTTTCAGCGGACTAAAGTCACCCTTTTCGGAGGGTAAGTGCAGCGGGAAGTTAAGTTTGTTTGGTAAGTTTCCCTATGAATAGAGCCATAATGAAAACAGTTATTCGGAAGTGCACTGTGGTGAAAGCCAAATATTAAGGTTAAATATTGTGTGCAATATTATAGTACGATTGTTGAATTAAGATCACTCGAATATATCGATCATCTCATAATTAAAAATATGTTTTTATTTTAGGAGTTTTAAGCAAATTTATAATTAAAATAAAAGAACAACTTTGTTTTGAGCACGACTGGTACTTTCTTGTGGAGTTCCTATTTTACTTAACAATCTCCCCGAATGCTATTTTCCTTTCCGTCTCCATATCTTCGGCTGAATAGCGTTTGGCATGCTCACTTAAATTTATTGGTTTTCAAAACTCTGCTGTCGTAAAATGATAATTTACAGCATTCGGTTTTTTCATCAAACTGACAGTTGCTGCTGTTGTCTGGCGGCGGGAGTTGAGGTCGAGGCTTTTCCTGAGCCTTCCTATATATCACGAGGTATTTCGGCATTGGTTAAGACGTTAGGTCTACTTGTTTTTCTTCCCTACTTTATGGTTTCTGACGGCTACCAGCAGCTTATACAGTCATTCGGGTTGTCAGTCATTAAATGCAATTTTTGGTTGCCATTTTCCGTCCATTTGGTTTCGCAATTCGCGAAGAAAGCCGAGAGCACTTTAAAGACCAAAAGTCAGGCCAGGTTTCGCATTGTGCCTGGGTGTAGCTTGATAAGCGAAAGTTTTTTGAACCCACCTCGAACCTAAGCTCTTGCAAGTTTGGACAATTATGACCGCACTTGGGCCATTGAAAAGGTGTCACTGCCGATGGTCACGAGTCCGCATTGTTCCCAGATTTAAATGACAAATCAATTGAGACCGTACGGAAAGCAACTGCCAACCGCCGACTGCCGTCAATTGTAAGTAATTCCAACAATTACACGCCTCGGCAACCGAACCATTTATCGACGCTTTATGACGCCGTTTCTATCGATTGTCTCTAGATTTCGCATTGATTTCAACTGAGAAACGTCAAGATCACTGGGGATCGTTTGTCATTGCTATGACACCCACCCGATGTCTGCAATTTCTATTAATGACACTGAATTCAAATGTCAGACTCAATGCTGTATTTTTGGCTCAAGTTTACGAAGATGTCTTTGGACAAGCTCCGTTTTGGTTGGTTTGACATTGAGCTATCGAGCTTTTGCAATGATTCCAAGTCAGATCCAGGTTCGAGCTGAGAAACCTCCAAACGACAGATCGATATCAGCTCTGGTCAAAGCAGTACTGCTCTGATTTATTTCAAAGGCGGAACTGTGTTTGGAGTCGATGTGAAAGGCAACCCCGCTGAACCCCCTTGAAGAAACTAGCATTTAATCTCACCCGATTGCATAATCCGCTTAGAGTCGGCTCAACTAATTTCACCCTTGACGCTGCTGCTGCTCTGCTGACCTAGAGCATTAAGACAAGATATTAAGCCATTAATTTGAAATTTCTGCGCCAAGTGTCGGCGGGACCATCAAAACGAAAAACACCAGAAACAAGAAAAAAATTGGCCACTCAAAGTAATTGAGTTGCACCAAGCTAAAATTTTGTTGCTAGTCTCCGAAATTAACAATCTTGAAGAGGCACTTGGTGGTGGCAATAAAAATGTCGGAGAATTTATGGGAATAATTTGTCAATTTATTACACAGCCTCGTGTTTTGACAGGAGCGCGTAGATCTTTTCAATCTAAAGAGGTATTCCTAGTTTGGATGCACTAATCAAGTGCATTTCGCCTTTTGACAAACAAAGTTCCCAGACTGCGACTGCTAAGGTTATAATTTTGAAGATTTTGTTGCTCGTTTTTAATAAATGTCAATTGCTCGCTGAGGCGGTGAGTTCGTTTGTGCTTCTCTTTTCGTCAGCGATGCAAACATTGAAGAGGAGAAAAATAAATAAAGACAAAACAGCAAAACGTGACATTTGGTTGTTGACTTTTGACACTTGCAATAATTTTGGGCAGACCCGAAGCGAGATTTATATGCAAACCGTTGAATCGACATATCTTCATGTTAAGTAAGTGCTTCTTTTTCATTTATTTTTCCTTTGATTTTCGTCAGGAAAAAGCCTTTGCTTTAGCAACTGCAAAATGTCAAGCCTGGTTCGGGGAGTCTTGGCATTTGTAAGCCTTTGGATTCGGATTCGGTCTTTCCCCGCCTGGAATTTCGATCTAGCGAGTCTCTGAGCTCTTGAATTTCGATGGCCTCAACGTGTCAATAAGCTGTCCGAAATGGTGCTGGGCACTCGGCTCATTGTCTGTTTTGATTTATTGAAATGTTTTCTTTTCATTTCTTGACGCCCCAAGTACGGCCTGTCCCTGTCCATGTGCATATAAAACAGAAACTTTACAATCAGTAATTTTTGTAGAAATATCTCTCGTTTGCGGACGGAACACGTCCGAAGTACTGCGTTGCCCATAATGAGACTTGAAGACATCATGTCTAAGGTTTTTATTTTATAGACTTACATGCATGAAATTGAAAACGAGTCGAATTCATTGTTTGGCTGGACTTTATTGATTTGTTTGTCTGTGGCCCAAAAATGCCGAACAATTTCTGACACTTTGAAGTTTTGGGGGTAAAAAACACATAAAAGGCCTTTGATCTATTGACTTCCATGCGATGTGATGGGAAATTCGAATTATGCTTGTTAAAACAAACAATAGAGACGACGGAAAGCTTCTAATAAGGCGAAATCTGATGATGTGGCACTGCTGATATACTTTGCAAATTGCTAAGTTTTTTTTACCATTTGCTTGCATAATAAATTCAATTGTATTAAATTATTTCTATTAACAATAGTTGGTTATTAACTTAAAGTTTTTATTTGGATATATTTACCTTATACTAGAACGATTGCTACAGAAATCACAAATGTTTTGAAATTCTTTAAAAGGTGTCTTGAACTATGCTACAAGAACGAAAAGTAAACACTTTATTGCATACTTTTAGACACTTTTTGAAGTGACTTTGAAAGGGTAATGATTTTTCAAGCTCTTAAAAATTGCATAAAGGTTAATATTCCAACTGGTAATTTACTCAAAAGGGCTCCTATAATGTGCAACAATTTTCTTTAGTTTAATGATAGGCGTGCATGTTAAGCAGAATTTTTCCAAGAAATCGCAATGGTTTGCATAAAAGAACTTTGAATTTGCAGGATATTTGGCACACGTGACCGAAATGGGCTTTACTCCATTTAATTATATGGAACACCGAAAAACGAGCAAATAAAGCATCATTTGTCAACCGGCAAAATTCGGCTAACTATTACCTCGCGTGGCCCAGAAAAGTGCCAGCCCACGAAAATAGAAAATAAATAAATTCAAAGTGAGCGCCGCACCGCGCCGCAGCGGCCCAGCCAGGCGACATGCTACAAGCATTTTGCTCATTTAATTTCGCGCAGACATGAAACATAAGTGAAATTCATTTAGTTTTCATTATTACGATTATTTTTGTATGCCGAAAGCAGGCCACAAATTGCATGCCACCTAATTCGGTTAGGGCCTGGCATGCTTTGCCGGGCGGGCATTAACAAGCCAACTATCCGCAGACTGGGCACCTAAAATGTGACCTCATAAACCATTGACCCACTAACCCCAGCCCTAAGTAATGACCCGGGCGCGAAATGTCAGCGGATTCCATATAGATTTCAGCCGAGGGTGTCCAAGTGGGAGCGGAAGTGCTTGGGTCACCAGAGGGGAACCACTCGCTGATCAGTGGTGAGCTGCTGGCTACAGTTGGCCCCAGTCGATAAATTTCGATTGAACGAGGAGTATCCAAGGTACGTAGTAATTTATTAATTATAAATATAAGCTTTATATAATCGTAATGGTTAGATTAAAGGCATGGAATAAAATCATAGGGAATATTATATAAGAATATTTATTTTGAACTCTTAGATAAACCAACAATTTTCCCACAAAAGAGGTAAACTTAACTGTGTAGTATCTTGGTTTTTTATTAAAGTCCGCGCCGCAAAATCGGGCTCAGTTTTCAACCCATACAAAAACCAGCGCAGCAACAGATGTCATACACGGCGAGGTGTGCGCCTGACATATAAACCCTAATACCGCCACAGTGCTTGGCCAACGCTGCGTATGTGTAATGTGTAATGGCCGAAGCTCTGTTTAGATTGGAAAGGCTCCCCAGCCGTAACCCCCAGCCGGGAGTGCTGGCGATGGGTAGGAAAGCAGATAGGAAAAACAATAACCATTTTAATAACTTCCGTTCCAGAAACACTTTTCACTGGCCATCGACTGCACAAAGACAATGGGCGAAATGGGAGGCTTTGGGCTTTGGGCCTTGGGTTGGATGCCAAAACAAGTGCAGGCAGATGGCAATGGTATCCAAGGGGGCATTATGCTTTATTGGGCCCAATTGTAGCACCAGCAAAGGGGCTGTCCAGGCGATGCAATCGTGAAATCGCTAAAAGTGACAACTGTCCGCTTCGAGTGGAACGGAGTGGAGTGAAGTGAAGTTGTCGCTTTTGTTGTCGGAAAATGACAATTAGCCGTGTGCTTTTCAGCCCCCTCTCTAGGCCCGCTCATTTGACAGTTGACTGCATTTCTCTTTGCCAACAAACACAAACAAACATTGAAAGCCAAATGCAAATGGGAAAGAAAATACAGCAAATGAAAACGCAAACGAAACGAGCGCACAAACATAGAGGCATTTGATGTTGATTTTCGTAGCTCGTCGCGGAAGTCTTCGAACGCGATTCCAGATTGAGTAATAAACATCCATGTATCTGTGCATCTGTGTATAACAGCTGCAGGCGCATTGCAGATTTTGGTTAATGGGTCTGTCGACGTCGGATGGAAAATGCAGGAAGCGAAATGAAACTGTTACACTCCGAGCTGAAATTAGCCACGGGGGACTTTTCGTTTTCAAAATAGAGTTAACAATGATGGCTCAACCACGCCGGAGGAGAAATAGGTGGGGAAAGAAAACCCTTTGACGTTTTCGAGACTGGCTAAGCCTCTTTTGATCTTGATAAGCGAAAGCCAACAAAACTGTAACAAAATGTTAGAAAACTTGGCAGAGAAGCATTTATGTATGCTTTAAGCAGCTAGAGTGCCACTTAGTCAACATTTTTTATGGCCCTTTTATGTCTGAGCCTATAATTACTCAAGCCCATTTTCCACCCATATGCTGGGCACAAATTTACGACACCCAAAAAAGAATCTTTGCCACTTATTCAATTCTCGGTTAATGGTCTGCGCAACCTTGGTGCTCATTAACCCGCCGGACCGCCTCAAGTTCAATCACAAAAGCCCCATGGCATGCCAAAACAAAAAAACATATGAACTAATCAAAATGTCACACTTTCCTAGCAGAAAACGGAGAAAAAATCTGCTGACAGCTGACAAAACCGAAACCAAAACCAAAGCCGAGGAACGAGAGCCGAAAGCCACTCACTACGAACTATGGGTGTGTGTTTTTGGGGGCGGGAAACGGGCGTTGGCACTTTACAATGAGCCATGGAACGAGTCGAGCAATCGCCACTCAGCCCAGCCACCGCGCTCGGATTACAACAAGCGGTGTCGGCGGAGGACGGAGAGCAACGCTGAGCGACGTTGACGACTCGCGACAATTGCCTTAACTTTGGCGTTAATGAACATGAGCACACTTTGCCAAAGCGAGACGAGACGAGACGAGACTTTTCCGTGGCTCAGGACGGACCGCTTTTTCCCTTCCCCTGTTTTCCCCATGACCAGACATCGCACTTCAAGCCTGATTTCAAGACAGCGTAATGAATTGATGTGGCTACTGCCATGGCGATGATTATGATGAGATCGAGCCGGCAACGGCGATGGCGATGAAGGAAGCACTACTCGACCATAAATTGTGAAAGAAGCGAACAAAAAGCATTTTAACATTTAATAATATGAAAATAATTGAGGCAATTATTAAAAGCGAGACTCAAGCACATGAGTGCCAGAGCCAAGGCACGATCGCCACAATTAACCATATTATAGTTTCTTCATGACCGAGACCGCTTGTGCGACAGTTGTTATATAAAGTCAGGAGAGATGTGAAACTTTTTCAACTGGACAGATGGAACCATTGGCAAGTAATCTTGTAGATACTTAAGAAATTATACAAAATAATATTGTAGTACACCCAGAAAAATTGAGAACGATTTTTTCCAAGAACATTTTGTCTTAAAATCGGAACGAAATTGTTATTGATTTTGTTTTTTCGAAAAGAAGCGATCTTAAAGTTACTCTCAAATTTCTTTGATTTGCCTTAGTGGAGTGCTTGGTAGAGTGCTGGACTGGAGTGCTGACTTGTCCAGGGCTTGAGTCTGAACCGAGTAGTAACAATTTTGCTTAAAAATGTTTAGAAAAACTTTTAGTTTAACAAATTAAATTACAGAAGCGATGTTAAATGACGTCTGTGTTTTTTAAGCTTAAAAAATAGTTCAAATGAACTCATATTTAAGTAACTTTTTTTGTATCCGGTATGTTTATTCTTCTGCTTTTGAGAAGGAAAACACTAATATCGAGAATGTTGAGAACTGGTTGTTCCTTTGTGTGCAGGCTTAAGACAAACATTTCTGTATTTCATATATGTTCTAAGCTCTTCCTTAATTTGTATACTTCAAGTGCTCTTGTATATATTTAAAAAATTAAAAGTTCTAATTAATATACAGAATATTTATTGGTTTTCCTGCTTTTGTATACTTAAATCTTACTACACTTGCTCGGGAAACATATTTACGACCAATTTACTGTGTATATAATATAGTTCTCTGATCCTACTTTCCACCCTTTAGCTAATAGGATTGACTCTTCCAGTAGCTTTTGTGTTCGATTTGTTTTCCAGCTCGACTTACAAGCTTATAAAGTAGCTCGTTCTTTCAGTTCAACTTGGATGGAATAGGCGAATAGCCAAACAAAACAAGAAAAGGAAAACCAAACCACAGACAGACACAATTGACATTTGATTGAGTGACAGTTGTTTGTCAGTTTTTTGACAATTAGGCGTCAAAGTGAAATTGCTTTCGATTTCATATGAGGCCTCCGCTGATGGAGCCGAATGTCCCAAAATTGCCTTGAAAATTGATTGGGAAATGGTGGGACTAGCAGCGATTGCCATGAAACTATTTTTAGCCCAAAACGGTTCCGTTTACTATTTTTGCCAGCCCAACGTCAGGCCAAAGAGAAATATAAATTCGGCAGAAGGCGAAATTTCTGCTAAATTGGGTCACAATTCTGCCCACTTGACATGGGAAATAAAAGGGGAAAACTTGAATATAACACTAATTAGGGGCTTGCGCAAAGTCTTCTAATAAAATTATCAAGTGGTCGGCGATCTTCCAACAGTCATCATGATTGCCCCCATCGTCATCGCCCATGATATATGGAATGGGCTCTTCGAGAGCTCAGCGGGAAGTGAGACAGCAGAGTTTCCTGAGCCCAGTTTTTCGGATGTAGATATCGCTAGCATTGAACCAGTTTCTGCGTTTGCCGACAGCAGATAAACACATCAATTGGCCAAGTTTTATAGTGTTTAGTTGGTCTTCGTATTTTTATTGCTAATTTTCACAGCTTGTGCTTTGCTTTATTACATTTTCGAGAAATAAGACAAATATTTGTCCGATGACTGACAATAACTTGTGTGTGCGGCTTTGTTTATAATACCAAATTCGGAGGTTCACTGAACTCGACTGCACGCCGTGAGAGAATGATCTGTTCCGGCTTCGAACTACTTAGTTTATACATCTAAGACCCATCTGGGGGCTCGGGCAAATAAATGAGGCGCATTAGGTTCGGCTGAAAATGCATCGATTAAGTGTCGAGAATATCAATAGATGCCACAAGTCCCAGGGCTTCCGCTCTGAGCGCATTTACTGCACACTGAGAGGGTCTAAAGTGGTTGGCTTGGGTGGCAAAAACGTCTTCTCAAGAGTTGCAGCTGAGCCAAAGTCCACACGAAAAACTATTTGGGAACTCGGTAAGCTCATGTGCCCAAATATTCAGGGACGAAATAAAAATGCTTTTAGGGGACTTTATTTAAGGGCCTCCCTGCCAAAACCATTGTTAGGGATCCGTTTTCTTTCGTTATTTTTGTGAACACGCTGGCAGCCATTAAAATGCGCCTTTATAACGCGGCTTTACGGCTAAATTTTATTTAAATCTGGACCATTTTAAGAGTTTTCGTTGAGGCTGGGCAAGGTTTTTATGTGGCGGCGAGAGAACAGGCGAATTTATTTGTTTACCTGTCGTGTGCGAGGAGAATCATTAAAAACTTGACCCACTTTCTGGTGAGTCAAGCCCGTGCCGATTTCTTGAACTTTGCTATAGCGCTCCATAGCTATTGGGCATTGCATAACTCGCACCTGGCATGCACCGAGCCAGCAATGACGATAACGATTGCCACTCCGAATCCGATTCCGATTCCGATGACCAACCTCCAGCTCCGGCTCCGGCTCCAGCCTTAATCCCCTTCAACGGCAACTGTTGGCCTGCCTTTGTTTCTTATTTGCTTGGCAGCCAAGGCTGTAACAAATCCATTCACTCGCTGCCTTTGCAGTTCCAGTTGCAGTTTTGGTTTTAGTTTCTCCTTCATCTTACATCTCTCGAACAATGAAAAATTGGCAATCGTCATGAAACCGAAAAACTAGCAAAACTGGCAAAGCCAAAAACCCGCGAAGCGCAAAGCAATTAGACATGCAATTCTTGAAAGTACAAGTAATGTCAAAGTTGTAATTAAAACACGTCCGCCGAGCTGCTCATAATTTGCACAGCTTCGAGCACCGAAGTGAGGCAACATCAACGCAAAAATCCTAAATGATTTTCATCCAATAGTTGGCTTCAATTGCTACAAGAAGACTCTGCCTCTCAGCTCCGTTATATAACAACTCCCAAAGTGACACATTATGCATGCAAACTACTCTATTCATTCTGTTTAAGGTAAAGCCAACCCATATATCATTTCGAGCGTCGGGCCACTCAACAGCTGCAGCATCATCATCAAAAACCACAGCACCGACACAGTAAGCTCACACAAAGAAATATGGAAAAACTCGTAAATAAGAAACGTCACAAAAATTTACATATGAAAGGCTTTCTTTGGAGATAAAAAAAGGAAAAGCCTTGGAGAGCAGGCAAAAGTTACGGGCAAAGTATCCAGTCAAAAGCGTAAAAGTCAAGGTCTGTCAACTCTATCTCAAATGGAACATTTAAAGCGGAATAAATAAATTATGAAGCAATTGAATGGAAAAGCCGGACGAAAATGGAAAGTAAATGAAAACGAATTTCGACAGTCAACCCAACGGCAAGTACAAGTTAAAGGTCTCGATATTGCTTAATGAGAGTCAAAATCTGCTTAGCATTTTGTACGTGAAAATCTATTATTATGTTATGTCAATCAGCTGGGGCAACAGGCGAAGAGAAACCTTTTTCCAAGTGCATGAGTCAACCAAAGTTATACTAATTGTACTTGAGGAGCCCGGCTAAAGTCCCTAACAAGTTGCAGATCCGACTCCTACTGTCCGAAACTTGCTAAACTGGCTTTCGTGGCTCTTTCGTTTCCTCTTTCACATGGCCCGCACCGGCCCGCACTGGCACTCTTCGATCGCAGGTTTTTGAAGATCATGGTCCAGCGAGCTAACAACTTGTTGTTTCTGCCGCTGTTGTTGTTGTCGCCAAACGCATGCCTCGTTGCTGTTGTTGTTGCTTGTGTTGGTGTTGGCGATGCACTTAAGTGGCTAAAGATTTTTAAGGTTAATGCACTCGAGTTCGTTGTCGCTTCTTTGCTGACCAAACTTGGCTGCCTTCGGCTGCGATGTGGCTTAAGTTGCTGCAGCCTGCAACTCCTATCGTGATCTTGTCGCAATTTACATTTTCATGCACCAATAAATGCGTAAATAATAATTATCCGTTAGGCCCATGCACATAAATTGCCATCATTTGCTCTGCGCCTCGAGCCCCTCTCCTGCATCTCTTATTTTTCGAGAGATTTGATTTTGACAAATATTACGCATACGCAGCGTTGCGCGATGTGACATGTGCAGCATGCAATTCGGCACTTTCACTTGTTCACATTGAGCGGTTAATTTAGGAGACATATTATTTAACTGACTGATCCGTTATGGCTCCGGGCATAAGACATAGAGATGGGAGGAAAGTTGCTAAGTCGAGTTTATTGACTTAAATTTCTATTCATTTTGCATCAATTAAGACAGTTTCTTCATAAAATAAGCAAACTAAAAGCTACCGAACGTGAAATTTATATGAATACATAAATTTTTTTACTTTGGCCCAAATGGGTCAGTGCTGTCAGCCTTTATTTGATTTGGGTCAAGTGTGCCCACAGAATACTAAGCAAAGCCGAAAAAGAACCAACGAAAAATGATAATAATAATTATTATTACCATTCGCGAGGCAATAAAAACCAAAACACAGGAGATGGTAGAAACTCGGACCGAGAGAGGAAGTTGTTAATTAATCCCAAAGACAAGAGAGCTGGAAAAACTTCTGGGGAGATCCGTTGCTCGGCTCGGCCAGGTCTGATTTTTTTAATTAAAAACTGGAAGCGGTTGGTTCTACGGTTTTATGTGTGGCCACAATTCTCTTTTATGCACGGGTAATTTGGTTACATTTGAGCTACTTTGCCGAGGGTCATCTTTGGATTCCGGGTGGATGTATTTCAACGAATTATTGGAGCACATTTTCAAGCTATTCGTTAAGGCGAAATAAAATCAAAAGTTCCAGAGATATGTGCTGGACGAACAGGGCCAATACAGGTTTCTCAGTCAATGTCGCTTACTTACTCCTTATTTACTTAGTTAACACCATTGTCGCATAAGTTGCTTACCTGCAACGATAATAGAAAGAAAAATTCGATGAGTTAAATATAAATCTGTTTTTTTTATATTCATGAAATGCTAATAAATTATAAAGCCATTAAATGAAAAATATAAAAGTTTAGACCTATCTGAGTAGATTAAACTTTATTCTCCTTATCGCAAAGTTTTTTGTGATTTTTCGACTTCCTTTCTATCGATAAACCTGATCAGAGACAGACTTCCGCTCATTTTTAGGTCGGTAGCTATATTAATACCCGGTACCTTTTGCGGGCATTATAACTTATTGACAACAGAGAATATGTATAGCACACAGAAGGAGGCATCTCCAGGGCCATTTATGTTCTATACCCTTGATTCGAATCAGCAGGCGAGTCGATTTAGCCGTCTCAGATCTCAAAGACTATAACAATTAGAGCTCCTAAATATAAAGACAAAATGCTTGATTTCATCTCGAAGATAAAGCTGTCCATGGGATTTAAGAGACAGCAAAGACAGTAAAGTTATTCTATCGCCAGCTCGCACTCACATCGTGTGGGTAGACGAGTCTCGAACCGTTATATTCAACTTGGCAATCCAAAAAACAATTTTTTTAGGTTTTTTCGTTTCGAGGAGTCTTGGGAAACGCGTGCTTGAAGACACTATTGTCTTGTACTTTAATGCTCAAGCCTTAGGGTACCGGGTATCTCAAAGTCGAGCACACTCAGTGTAGCTTTCTTACTTGCTTGTTGAACTCATCCCCTGCCTGTCTGATCAGAGACAGACTTCCGCCCATTTTCAGGTTGGTGGCATTTTTTTCTTGAAATCATCCCCTGCCTGTCTGGCCGCATAACTCAAACCTTCGCCAAACATCCGAGGAGCTAACCAGAGCGTGCTGCCGGCATTTTAAGGGCAGCCAGGGTCGTATTGGCTATTTATAAGAACCTGTGCGTATTTCTTTATATTTTTCCTTTGTTTTCTTTTTCTTCGGTTGTATATTTCTGGCTTGCAATGTATTTTGTGTTTTTTGGCCACTTGCAAAGATACGCGCCGACAGCTGTCAGTGTCTGTATCGCGTCGTCGAAAGTATCTCAAAGATACTCGCAGCTAGAGCCGAGAGATTCGCGCTCGCAGCACTAAAGCGCTGACGAATTGATTTCCCTACAACATGCAACGTATCCGCCGCAAATCCAACTGATTCCATTTCACTTTCCAGTGATTGCGACAAACGTTTTCACTTTTCATTTCCAAACAAACAGGCAACGCATTTGACAGCCACGCCCATTTCCTTGGCAATCCGACTGCTTGATTGATTGATGCATTGGTGCGAGCTAATCAATTAAATATAGACTGGTCTGCCATTGTCAATCAGCCGAGCTTACATCACAGTCGGGGGCAGGCGGAGTTGCATTAATTACCAAGACGAGCCGTGACTTTAATCAAGCTGCAGTTGCTGCCTGCTGCCAGCTGCCAAGCCAAGTCAACGAACCAGGCCAGCTCAACCCAATTTCCTATCAATTGGCTGCAGTTTCGTTTCTCTGCTGTTTCTGCTGTTGTCATAATAACAAAAGCAGCTCTTTAATATATAACAGACAAGATCGAGTTGAGAAAACAAAACAAGATTACAAAAAATTGAAAAAGTGGAAGCATTTGATTTAACAACTGCCTGCAGCCACAACCATGGCCAATCAATTTTTATGATCATTTTTTTTCTTTTTTGTTACTGCTGCTGACCATTGACCAGCACCACGACATCATCGGCCAGGAGCCGCTGCTTAATCACAGTGGAGCAGAGCCAAAGCCGCCACTCCAAGAGCAAGACCAAGACCAAGATACAAGGAGCGAGCTTTATTTCGCCAGCAGCAATTTCTGAATCGCCACTCAGTCCACTTTTCCCCGAAATCCTCCTACTGCAATCTATCTATCTGCGATCTATCTATTGGTTCGACTCACTGCCTCTGACCTACGCCACGATTTGCTCTGCGACTGATTATACTCTCAAGACTTTCGTATTTTCAGTCCAGGCATGCATAATTTAAATTTCGGCGGAGGCAAAGGTCTGGTTTGTCCATAAGTATTTTCTGTATGCATGTGGGTCACTCGAGCTGAATATAGTGGGAATTATATTGTTTTATTCAAGCAATTAGATGCAAATATTGGAGGTTGTTTGTTGGATCTATGATTGGAGTCTGAAATTCAAGAAAATTGGTTGAGAAGGTTTTAAAGGAATATTACTTCATTTTGTGTTCCAGAAGTATGTTTCAATTTCCTTCTTCTGCAAGCCTTCAACTCGAATGTACCATTTCCCATCCCGATTGCATAGCTTTTGAAACCACCAGCAATTAGCCCACTTAGCCACCGCCACCTGTTAACCACAAGCAAATATTTCTCAATAATCACAATAAATTTCTTAAGCACAATGGGAATCAGCCAGTAAGGAGCAGAGCATCTGCATTGACTAAGACCCGAGGAATTTAGATGGAACAAATTAATAGAAACAAATCAGAGTCCCGGGGTTACCTGATGTCTATGTAAATAAACACGAAGCAGCAGGGAGGAGTTTGGATCGTGCGGTTCGGATTGGCCTCCAAGAGATCGACACTCTAATCCCCCGCAGATAGACCGAACCAGACGCCATCTAGACCGACCCAGTGACCAAGTTGTGCTGGTCTGGAGCGGATGGGATGGGGCTGGAAACGAGGTGGAGAAAGGAATTCGTATTTCCCGCACTGGAAGGAATTTATGAGAATTTTCGTTTGATCCCGAACACGTAACTCAGCCATAATGAACGATCGCCGGTCATAACCGAGGGGGGATGCTATTGAGGGGGATTCGAAGGTTCGAACCAGAACGAACGATTAATGGGAACAGTGGCCAGGGTGCCAAGTGTGTGTGTGGCGCCCGCTGTCGACGAAATTGTCATTGCATTGAAAATGAAAAGCGCGAACGAGTTTGAGATTTTCCACACAGTTTTTTGCAGCCGCAGCCGCCGGTTTTTGCTTTCCTATTTTCGCAGTGAAATCGATACCGATGCGATGCCATCGATGTGTGTGCACGTTTTATAATTTTCGCAGTGAAATTTTCTGACTGGAAAGATTCATCTTGGAACTCTGCTTTTTGTTGTCTGCTTTTGTTTACGTTCGTTAATTAGCGCTTCTTTCTGTCCGTTTGAACTGCTTTCCAATTGAATTTTATTTTTTCATCAAACGAAACCATTTTCACGCGCCAATTCCTAGCATTGTTTTATTTTGCTTGCCTTGTTTTTACCGGCACGTAAGTAGTCTGATATTTTTAGAAATAAAATGCGAACAGAAATGCTGCATACTCGAGAGGAGTCCGCTGATTACAGAGGCCCAAGGGGGATTTGGCTCAATAATTTATACTATTTTGTTCCATCAAATAGCAAAGGAAAAATGTATCAGTATTATGTTATGTAGAATAGGTAACTAACTAAATCTAGATAAAGGTACTGCAATACATAAAAATTAACAGGAATCGGAAGAACACATTTTCTCTGAAGAAAATTAAAACGTTCCAATATACGTTTCTCCTCATCAGACCCGCCATCTGGCTTCCAGAATTCCCCGACAATTTGGGCAACACTTCCATACATCAGCAGTAGACGAGAGTTGTAAATTTTCAACAAATTTGTCAAAAAGACCATTAAGCTGTTTAAGAGGCCCGAAACACATTTGCATTTGAAAGGAACTTTTACGACATGTGGGTCACAGAGAAAATCGGAGGGGCCACACACAGCAACGGCCGCTGCAGAAACAAAATCATAAACAAAACCGCCGCCAAACACTGACAAAAAGATTTTTGAATGTGGAGAACCCCTCAAAGTAATTGCATTTCCTGTCGGTTCGCGGAGGGAGGGGACTTACACAAAACGCATAAATTAACAACCAGCACAACTTCCGATAAACAATAGAACAAAATAACATGGAATAAAATGGAACAAATGAAGCAGAAGAGGAATAACAATAAAATAGGGGAGACCAACTAGAATTCCATTCATCCCGACTGGGACCAGAGAGTTCTATTTGGAACAAATTCCAAAACAGTCGACTCAGGGGGAGTTGTTAAAGCGTGACGAACGGAGTTTTCACTGCAGTTCAGAGGCCCATCAGTTGCGAACGAAAATGAGTGCAGAACAGTGGCGTAGTTCGGAGGAAAATATGCGGTTTGACTTCAAGAATGCTAATTTAATGTATACGTAAAGTGGCTCTAATTATTTATATTTTATTTCACTGTCTTCCTGCTTCTCCCTTGGTTCTTTGAAAATATACAAATAAAGCTTATTCATCATATTCACCATTAATTAGATCTGATGTGACTTGTTTAGGTTTGTATAAAGGTGGGCTATATATATAATATAAGCGAATCGAGACACATTCCCAAACTAAACATAATTTCAACATTGTCTAGTTAAAATTTAAAATTAAAAAATAAAATTCTGCTAAGTTATAAGTTCGGTTAACGTTTCATTAAGACTAACATAAACAGTCAGTGAAGCCTTAACGACAATAAATAAGGGAATAAAGTGTATTAAAAAGGCATAAGGGAAGACATCACTCATAAATTAGTTAAGTTAGTTTATATATGCCTTTTGGTTTATTAATAATTCCGGACTTATAGCAAATCTTTTCCTAAAATACTTGATGGGAGGCTTTCATCATGTTTACTTTTCAAATAATAATAATAACCATTCATCATTTTAAAGCAACAAATTATTCATTTATATATTTAATGCTAAAAAAGCCTTGACCACTTGACAGTAAAGACCTTCGAGTGCAATTGCAGCGTCATTTTGAGGTAGCTATTAGCTAACATTGCAAGTCTCCTTCAGTGTGTACATAAGGTTTGTATCTTGATTTATTTATAGGTTGTGCCACCGCCTTATCTAACCCGCCGAGTGACGCGAGCCTCGTCTGTTCTATATAGAATTACGCGTGGCACATTCACAGCATCGTCCAACGGATTTCGTAATTTTCAAACGAAAGTGGGTTGACTCGGGGCGACGAGGGGCTTATGGGTTGTGCTTAGTGTGTCAGTCTAAATATATATATTCGCCGTTCATTGTTTCGCTGCATTTCAATTGTGCATTTTATTCGAGCACTGCGATCTCAAGAGATCTATGCCAATTGATCAACTGATGGAGGAGCAGGCGGGACGATTGTGGGAGCCAGAGACAAACGTCGAACTATTTCGGAACGCCTTCTTATCGCTCGAGATCGTCCCATGTGGCTTTGTGGGAATAGATCGGATATGAATGTTGCGTACTGACTTCTTTTACATTTAATCAGTCGGCACAAAAATCGAGGTATTTCCGGTCAGAAAAGTTCCCAAAAGGTCTTATTCCTTTATACCCGATTTGAGTTAAGACAAGGAGGGCATCTTAGTGTCGCTCTCGCTTCCCTTGCCGTAGCTCACTGACAATTTCCATGTGATATCTTTAGCTTAATTGTTGCTACGTGTATTTTGAGTAAATGTTTGCTGTCTTGGGATAATTGTTGCTTATTTGACTGCATGCTTGTCTGCCAGTCTGCCGGCCTGCTGATCGTTTGACCGATCCGCCGCGCATGGCTGTTGTATAATGTCAATTACTTGTGATTTACGACAGTTTAATGATAGACGACGGTGCTCATGGGCCTAGAGTCAAACGCTCCTATAGCGTGCACATATGCGTCGAGGGCCGAAGGACGAGGGGGCAGAGTCGCATTGCATTCACATAATAGTGGCTACATGATGCGAGCTTAGCATGTGATGGATGTGATATTTCAGTGCCTCGATAGTGGGTTCTTGTGCCCAGTGTTGCATGTAATTGCCTCATAAAACTTTGCCGAGCAAAAAAGGAGAAAATAGCCGTTGATGTTCACAAACAACCTCGACTCCTCTCAAAAGGGCGAATCGATTATAGGTTAAGCTCACTTGCAGAGATGTCAACAACTTTTCTCATTAGCCAAGTGTCACAGAGCGTGTGTGACGTAAGAAAGTTAGATGAACCTGAACTTATTTTGATAATGATTCATGAATATATATCTTCTGATGATTATTCATGAGCCAGGTCCAAAAACCTCAGGTGTTGGTGGCTCTTCCCATCGCACTAAATAACAATTAGCTATATAAGGAAATTTCCTTCTTATTCTTTTTGCTTACTTAAAGCTTAGCTGAGTTGCCGTTTTGGGGAACGAGTTTTTTAAAGAGAAGCCGCTAAAAGTTTACTGGAAAAATATAATAAGTCGGAAAAATACAAAATCGTCTACCATCTGTATTAGCTATATAAAACTATTAGTTCCAATTAGTTCCAGTTCCTATATCACTAAATTTGATCAAAAATGAGAACAAAGAAGTTTTTTCTTTGTTTTACGCACAGCTCAAAAGTATTACAAAACTTCGCCCCTTGTTCGCTTTAAAGGTGTTTCTTCTGAAATGGCAACATCATGAGTAAGCCAACAGGTTCTGTTTTAAATGTCTTCATGATGTTTAACTCTTTTTTTTTTTTTGTTGCTGAACCCATGTTTTCTTCTGGTTCTAAGGCCGACACCGATCTGAGCCGACTGACTACCGAAAGGGAAACGAACTCATTGAAATTCTTGACAGGTTGGGCGCGCGAATTGTGTGGAATAACAAAAGAAACACATCAAGCCCATATCTAGCTGGGGAGGAACAGAGATGGAGTGGGATAGAACGAGAGGGGGCACGAAAGACGTCAGGTCTCGTCTGTTTTGGAAGCGCCTCGGAGGAGGACCACATGTGGTGAGTCGCCCGAGCCTCCTACTTTTCCCACTTTCTATCATTTCCGTTTAAGGCGGCGCCAAGTGGAAAAATTCACTAAACCAAATAAGCCCATCGAAAAGTTGTCTTCCAGCTGTCTTAATAGAAAAGTTATAATTACAACAGAAAACATTTTGGAAAAAGTTCAGCCCAACAGTTTAAACCTGACGGCGGCAGGAGTGTGTGGGTTAAGGCAAGGACCTAGAACAAAAGGCAGGACTCAATGGCAGCAGCAAGTGTCTCTCGGTTGGCAGAAAATAAAGTTGACACATATTGGAGTCCATTCATTGTTTATCGCACACAGGAAGCAGGGAACTCTTCCCGGGGTTATTACACTCTGCGCCAGCCAGCTTCTGTCAGCCAGTGCCCTGATTCGTAATTGTTTTCGTTACTACTCATTTGCCTTCTATCTACATTTCATTTATCAAGCCGCGGAGTTGCTGGCCGATTAGAGAGTCGCCTCGCGTTGTCGTTGCCACTCGGAAGTGGGTCACTGATTCGTTGACTCAAAGAGGCGGCGGCACCACACAAAGTATTACTTGGCGGCCCAAGTTGATAACTCCCTTCGCCCGATGCACTTTCAGTAGCATTGCGCATTCGGTTTTTGTTAGGCTTTTTCAGTTTTCTATCAATCAGTGGCTTTCGTACCACTAGGTTAGTGGAGCAACTAGCCCTCTGATAAAATTTATTTCGATAGAAGCTAATGAGCGATTACTGACTCGACGATCAATGACCCGAGTCGGGATTTCGAAACCCGGACTTGCGCAAGAACTTCTTTGGCATTCGATACGCCCCGCCACAGCACTCAATTAATTATTTGTGTATTCCCTGTCGGGCAACATGACACTCCAGTCGGACTGCCAAAGTTCAACTCACCTTGTCCAAAGCAGAAATGTTTACTCTTGCGCAATTTTCGTAAGACGTCTGCAAAAAACAAGAAAGAGCACAGACAATGGTTAGAAAAATGCCAGACAGAATTACCAATCAAATAACAATAATTAATAATTATAATTACAGTCGTCGAGACAACTTGTTCTAGCAAGGCTATTAAAATTAATCAAAGTCGTTAAGTTACAACCCATGTAGGAGATAATAAATTGCAATACTTATTCTACTTGAACCACATAAACAAACTGCAGAACACCACCGCCCACCACAAGCGAAACTTGTCAACTGTAACGCAAGACAATAAACGGAAAATGCATAAATTAATACGGAGAAAGAAAGCCAAAATGGTAGCATTATTGCTCTGAAACGATATCGAATGCGATGACGGGCCGTGTAACTACTCCAGTAAAGCCAACAAACTGCAAATTGTCATGACAGTCAGGGTTAGTCAAGGGAGTGCACATGTGCGTCGAGGGATAGGATACTTATGTCTGCAGCAAGTAGCTAATTTCATGCTCAGTGGCGCAGTTCTTTTATAATTTATAGAGTCTGAGCGATGGTATTAAAACCAACTACAGCCTAAAGTGGTTATATGATACCACAACAATCTTCTGACAAACGAAGTTTGCGAACTTTGTGTCAGACAGAAGTGGGAGGAAATGTCAAATTGCATTCGCACTATGATATACTATTATAATAACCATATTATAGTACTAAGTTTTAAGTTGCTAAATTGTTGTTACAATTAAAATGTAGCAGTTGTCCACTCGGGCTTAATCGGCCGGCCTAAATACAACAGAGAACATAAGAATTAGCGCAGTCGAATTGTAATTGTTTGGCTAAATCTGGCCTTATTTTGATTTTTGATAATAAACATGGAAGTAATTTAACAATAATGTTTCCGGTTGTGCTACTTCTTTTTCTGGGTTGACAGCACCAATGTTTTTTCCCATATCTAGGCATTGAACGAAAGTTTTTCACTTATGATTACTTATTTAAGAATGATGCACAATTAAGAAACACTAACTTTTTAATACATTACATCTGCCTAGACACATAATAATAAAGCCCATCCCGTATTTGTTGGATATACATTGATTACTTTGTTATCAAGTTATAATATTACGCTTAGTAAACCCCAAATTCACTAGCCAGACACCCACAAGAAGCCCCATCTAGATATCTATCTTATGGACTCCATAACAATTTCTTTCGCATTATCGCTTCTCTGACGCACTCGCTACCCATCTCTCTATCTGCCTATAGCTGTGACCTCAAGTTCCTTAGCACCCATAGAACCCCTCCTATTAACCTAAACTCGGGTAGTTACTACAACAAATTGGCAATCAACATTCAGCGATTGTCGTCGTAGTTGGCGTTGTCCTCGTCGCTGTCGTTGTCGTTCGTTGGCCCCAAACAGGCGACCATACAAACCCATACGCCCACAACCAATCCTCCCCGATGTAACAGCTGATGACACGCACTTTGCGTGTTTATTTAATAAATAAAAATTTGCATAAATTTGCCAATGTGAGCGAACGAATTGCAGAGGCGCTGTTGACATTTCCCCCTCGCTGGTATTTCCATTGGCGAAGCGTTGACGCAAAGTAGAATAGAAATGCAAACAAATTTATTCAGCCATTTGGTGGGGTCTTTCAGAAAAAGGATTCATTGTGCTGGGAAATCAAAGTATACAAGATTTTCTGACGTACAATAAGTCATAACTCGTAATGGACAATAAAGTAGAATCGTGATACTTAAGCTGCAATTTCTTTGAACTTCGCATAAGATACATAAGCATGAGATAATGGGTTTGATTCTAATAATTCAGCCAAACGTGGTGAGTTAATCATCTGAGAGCTTTGGGCTTAATTTATCACATTTTAGTGGAGCACTTCCCACAATCAATATCTGTTCTGAAGGCTGATCTGAAGTTGTATTCGAAGCTGCCTTGAACCCGGCCAAGCCCCATCCCATATCAGCTTAGGTTACTCTTTACCCAGCCACTCATCGTGTAAGCGATCAATCACCAACTGCTTTGCATCATAGCTCAGGCGAACTAATAACCCGCCATCAGAGTTCTGGGCGCTCCGCCAAAGTGTAACTAATATGCGGCCTTTGAAACGGCTAGGCCTTTTGATTAATGAACGCCGCTACTGTGGAGACTTACAAAAGTATAGAAATTTATGCGCGTTTTGATTCGAGACGCACGACGATCGCAACGGCTGAGATCTCATCGGACAAAGAGAACAGCCAGAGGCGCAAAGTGTAAAATTATGGAAGATCGAGATGGAGCTCTCCCTCTTGATCTCATTCCCGATCTCGGTCGGTGTGGGCTTTCATTGGGCCACGGAGTTAATCGACCTTAAGTGATTGGTCTGCGTGCCTTAAAAGGCCGATTGGCTACAATGTTGAGCATATCATTTATCTTCCCCTCGGTGGCTTAAGTTAGAACTAAAGTTAGCTGGTTTCCTTTCGCCTGTTCAAAGCCCGAGCTCAATTAGCGACAATCATTTTTCATTTCAGACCCGAGACTTACTAGAGATGCGAGCGTGACTTTGATTTCCGGAGAATAAAAAAATATAGACTAGAAAATAAAATAGAAATCGTGAGGGAAGTCAGGCACTACTTGTATCGTGACAGAAAATTGGCTCACGCACTCACCTCCAATCGAAGTGCAACTGGTTATCTGGTTATTATCTCGGCTTCAATGTCAACTTTTAAGCTGAGCCAAACAACTTCGCAAGTCTTGGTTCTTTTTTCCCAATTCGCTGAGCCATTTTGCATCTTAAAGATACAAATAATAGTTGGGCTTTTCAGTCTTGTGAAACATTTGTCATTATACATACATATAACGGGTTTCTGGCGCTATTGTTTCTCGCTGCTCGCCTCGGCGTAATTATGCCAAATATTCAAATAAATTATCAACTAGAACAATTGGCTGGGCGGAGCAGCTGAACAGCTGCACAGTAGCTGCGATTTGCGAGCTTTTGTTGTTCACATTGTTGCACAAAAGTTTTACATGATAATAAATCTAAGTATGGGGGCGAGCGTTAGAGATGGCGAGTGCGGGTATCCATGTCATGCGAGCCGTTTCTTTCTCCCTTCTCTGAGTGATGCAGCTGAATAAGCAGCTTAAAAATAAATTCAATTAAAATTTTGAAGGGATTTAAAATGATTGAATTTATTAAGTGCTTTGGATTTGATAGACTGCACGATCCAACAAAGCCCTGAAATACATTAAACTTCGAGAAATAACGAAGTAAACCTAATAATGTTTCACAACAATAGAGCAGACATGTACAGGTATACTAAGAAATGTTTAATTTTATTTAGAACATACAAGTGTATCTTAAATTAACGTTTAAATCTGGCCTAAGAATAGACACAAGACTTTGATTAATATGATATTAACAAACAAAGTAAGCAAATTGTAATGAGAAATATTTATATTCCCTAATTATTTTAGCTTAATTATACATAACGTACGAAGCTAGTTATCTTCTTTACAGAGATGATTAGGCCATATACTCATTTCCGGACAATACATTTTGCATATTGAAAAGACTTCAAGAGACGCGGCATTAGCGTGAAAAATTATTCATATTCATTATGGCCATTAGCCATAGCCATAGTGCTGATGAATGGAATAGCTTACACTTGTGCCGCTTTGTTTTGGCTTGCTCCGTCGTGTCTTGTCTTTCCCTCAATTTCCCCATGTACGTCTTGGAATTTTCCGACTGCGGGCCACAGAAAATGCAACGCGTTCAAATGCAAATGCCAGGCGAATGCCAAGCAGTCGCCTTGGGATCTGAGGTGTTGTCTTGGCTCTCGATTAAAATGCAGCGTATGCAGAGTCTGGCCATAAGTGCGGCTGCAACTGCGATTCATGGGACTCGAGCACTTGCGATTAATATTAATCCGGGAATTTGCGGAAGTTTCACTTTGCTGAGCTCCCTGTCTTGTCAAGGGGTGCGGTTAAGTAGTGAGAACTCCGTCAAGTCTGGCAGGTATCTATTTCGTTTGTAGCTTACCGACCAGCTGACATATCAAATATTTAATTATCGCGTGTTTCACCTTAAGATTTATTATTTTGCAGCTGCTTTTGTTTTTATGAGCGCTTCTCGTGTGCAATAACCTTGCTGGCAAACTCGACATGGAAGCCTTTTTCCATAAACTCAGCCAAATCTGGGCAAAAAATAAAAAAAAGGAATACGAAGCAAGCGCACCATCTGAGATAAGTTCAAATTGGCGTTATTTTTATGTATTTCGGTCTTTAACCGAACTTGTTCGCCGCGGCAAGCATGAAAAGTGGCTCATTGAATGCTCTTGTTTAGCTTGATTTTATTGTACCGCACATATGTACTTGTACTCGTACACTCGCATTTTACGATGTTTACATTTCACTCCGTTTGTTTGTTGCGATTTATTTCGCTTCCTAGCCACACAAGGCTGAGGTTGACTTTCACGCATCATGAAAACGTCCGTATCGTGTTGAATTCCATTTCATTGCCTCCATTTACAGTTCTGTATTATTTTGTAATTCGAAATCGATTTCGTATCGCAATTTGCGAGGAAACTGAACGTACAACAAGGTTGTTTTTCACTCATCGAATGTCTTTCCAGCTGCACGGTTTTGTCTTACAAAATATCTTATCGCACAAGGGTATTTAACGATAAAATAGCCTTGAAACAGCTTGGTGTCAGCTTACTGTTAAGTTTCTGGAAGTTTAATATATATAAATATATATATCATGTACCATATATTTAATTCAAACTGAATTTAAGATTGCCTTCTCAAGTAATATTTAAATGTTGTTGATATCCATTCGAACTTTACCAAATTTTCTAATTAAGCTCATAAATAAAATGTGTTTTCAAGCTAGAAGCTAGCTTTCAGGAAAATCCATGAAGCGTTTGTTGCAAACAGATTTCCGTCTCAGCAATTAATTGGATTTGCGCCTTATCAGAACACCACATTTCCAGCTGGTCTCGCAGCTTACAGTGAAATATGCGAGAAGTGTTATCGAGTAATGGCGGCAAGCCCATAAACAAAGCTGTGATTCAATTATATTATCCGAGAGCAAATTGCGACGCCAGCAAAGTCATAGAAATGCGTTTTTAATTCAATTTCTGTAGGAATCGTCTGAAAGTGCGATAAGCTGCAATTACTTATTCATACATTTTTGAAGCTTCGTCAAGACTAAGAAATATGTATGAGAATAATCGGAATGAATTACTCCCTGCACAGCAGTTTGAATACAATTATGGCCAAAGTTGCTCGCGCCAGAAAAGCAGTTTCTTGTGCGACAGTTTATTTACATAAAACCCAAATGGCGAGAATGAAAAATATAATAAGTGTAAGTCTGTTGAATCTTACCGGAAACTACATATGATCGCTTTAAAAGTTTCTCCCAATATGCTCTCAGCAAACATAAAGATCTCTGCAAAGAAAAATTATATTTGCATTTAAGAACTATGCATTTATCAATCAAATATAAATTAACATTAATCCCAAAAACAATAATCACCCAAATTTCGACCTAGTTATGTCGCTGTGACACAATTCCCATGTGAAACTCTATCTTATCTGCAGTTTACACCGTTTACAATCCCCGGTGAGGGCCTAAACAAATAATTGTTAAAATACCTCACATTCAAATGATACAAATAAAATCAGCCACTTAATTTCATTCGGCCTTATCGGGGTGCGTGTCTGCAGCGTAAATATTTAACTGATAAGCAAGGTGAAATCAAATCTGTGGAACACCAGCTTGCCTAATCAGTAATTTGGGGCGTGTGTGAGTCAGTGGCAGATAGCATGTGGGAATCCAACCATTTTATCAGGCTCCTTACATTGACCATGTCTGTATACATAAATACGCCTAACTTTCAGAAATGTCGGTAAAAAACATTTGAGGTTCTGGGTTTCCCATCTAATAAATATATTTAGCAATGCAATATATTAACAGCTTAACTGCTGATATTTCCTTTTAAGCGGAAAAGTCTAAAGTTATGACAACGAAATACAAATATTCACAAGGCTAACAGATCTCACAAATCGAATGGGATCGTCTGGTGTCTGCTGTTCATTTGCTAAGGCGTGAATCGCGGCAGAGATTCGATATACTTTGCTTTGTTTCTCTGTATAATTTGCAGGCCTGGGCGATTTTTCATTTTATATTTACTGAGCTTCCTTGGTTTTCTGGGTTTGTTTATTATTTTGCAGCTCGCAGAGCTGACCAAGCCCCAAACAAGCCTGAGTCAGAACCCCTAAACGCATGGTTATATCCTGGCATTACTTTTGATATGAGTGAATTATGAACCAATTTTTAAAATCCTCTCATTGCATAAATCAACTAAGGCAAATAAATATTTTCATTTTTTCATACGAGCCGCGAGACTAATAAAAAGCACAGCAAAATGGCAAGTGAAAGCGCCAACGCAAAAAAAATTGTGAATCCAACATACAAATCGAGCAGCTGTTTCAGTTTATTTTGATTTTGAATCTATTTTATGGACGCTCGAATGGATCTCTGTCGGCTTGAGTGTGCGTATAAAGTAAGGCACGCAAATAAATTCAATTCGAGAGCTACTCCGAATGCTGGTCGAAAAATAATAAAATCATAAATCATTGCCATCAATCGAAGACGTAATCAACAGTGCTCTTTATGGGGTACAAACCATTAAATTAATATTATTATTTTGATTTTAAATTAGGTGACGGGGCTTTCACACACTGACTGTGCACGGTGGACGTGAAATATCTGTTATGAAACAGTTCTCAAATCCAATTGACACTTTGGACAATGCCGAAAGATAGCAGGCCCAAAGCAGACGTGGACAAAAATGTTTGCCTAGACGGAAAATCCAATTAGGAAAATCACATAGAGCCAGCAATGCGCGTTAAATCCAAAAGACCCCAACAAAAGCTTCAGAAGAGACGTCACTTATCAACAGTCCACAGGAGCAGAGAGAAAACAGAAAAAAAATACCAAAAGCAAAGCAAAACAAAAAAGATACTGCGAACCAATAAAATTTTGGCCTCCATCAGCTTACTGAAATATCCTGAAACTAAAAAAACGTTACTTGAGCGCAGCTGCTAATTTAACAACAGACAGACGGGTAGAAATATGATTACCCGCCGAGTAACGAGGCAGGCAGTGAAAGATACAAAATGGGTGTTGCAACCAGCAATCCAAGTGTGCAACTGTCAGATACAAGCCAAAGCCAAGCCAAGCCAAGTCGGCCGAGCGCTGTGGCCATTGCATGATATTCCACTCATAATGAAACCGAAAGCAGACAACGACTCTCGCGAAATATACTCAACAGTCTAGGCGTAAATTAACGTAAAATACTCAAAAACAGTTAGGCCAAGACACCAGACACATTGCACATTGGCCCCATGGAGAGTGCTGTGCGGATTGGAGCTTAGCCTAGCCCGGCTTTGTTGCTGGCCAAGCACTCCTTGATTTTTCATTTACCTGCGCACAGTAGTCATTCGGGCACTCGCAGATCGCTCTGCCTCTGTCCCAGCCTCCGTCTCCGGCTTTATATCCAACGCGATCTCCAGCTACCGATCCCCCAAATCCAGCGAACACGATCATTATGAGAAGTGAACACCATCTAAACGATTATGGTTTGGTGGCAGTAACGGCCAGCAACTGTGTCGCATATGGTTTAATTTGTCGCTGGTCTATCTACCATCACGAGATATATCCTAAGGTGTTTCAAGCACGTGCAAGCTGGCAGTCATTTTGATGGCGATAGGAAGGTAATCACCAAATCTCTTTGACGTGCCACAGGAGACCTAAAGTGAAACCCCATGTTTAGGGTAGACATGGTCAGTAGTAAGTCGTAGCGCATACTTAAATATATCCTTGTACAGAATTTTATATGTTTAAAAGAAAAAGATTTTACCACTTTTGAATATCAAACAAAAACACCTCTTAACGAGGTAAAATAAAAGAGATGATCGCACATTGATCCCAAAATTCAACTCTGATACCAAATCTTGAGGCAATTGGTAAAAATTAATAACAAATTATTTCATTTGTTTCAAAATTGGCACGCTGCTTTAAATTTTCTGCTTTATTTCTATTTAAACATTTTTTCAACAAAGTGCCGATTTGGAAAATATTAATCGTCACAAGATTTGGTACCAGAAATTTTGAGTTAAATGCACGATTGCCACTTATATCTCTGATATCTCACTATTATCTGATATATATGTTATCAGCATCACCAGCCGGGTCAAATTAGCCATGTCCGTCTGTCCATCTGTCCCTATGTAACAACATTTCTCAGTCACTATAAGAGCTAGCGCTACCAAATCATAAGACAACATTATGATCTGTTAAACGTAGATCAAGTTTGTTTTAAAATTGGGCCACGAAAATACCGCCCTCGAAAATCACGAAAACCGTATAACTAAGCTTTAGTCGTGATTTTCGGGTTAAATGAAAATTATACGAAATAAATATATTTGTGTGAACGTGCTCTATAAAAAGTCAGTAAAATCGGATGATAAACATGAAAGTGATTCAACAATAAAGTTTTTTGGTATGTTTCTTTTTCTGCAACATCAACATTTATGTTGGAAGCATTAATGTGTGTTGCTCAACATGTTCCCAGCAACCGGGTATCTTACAGTCGGTCAGACTCGACTGTAGTTTTTCTACTTGTTCTCTAATGCTTTGCAAACTAGTTCCTTGATGAGTTTCAGTTTTTAATTTGGTAAAAAGTACAGCAAACACAAAAGTTTATTTGAAAATCATAAAACCTCACCTGAATGCTTATTAAAAAGTTATTTAATTCCTCATTGCTAGCAGCCAACCAAATCGAACAAAAATTGCCCAAAAAGCTACAAATATTGTAAAGAAATTTTGAAATGAATGTAACTATGGTGCGCTGCTTATGCTGCGTTCGAATATTTTATTGCAGCCCCTCCGCTGACACCTGCCCCTACCTGCTGTTTTTACATCATTTATTATGTGGGCAAAATAATACCGAAATGCTTTTGGACCGCGAGGGAAGGTTTTTGGGGGAAAAACATATTGCATGTTCTCCAGTGGCATGCATCGTCGATCGCTCCTGCATTTGTGGAATCAGTCGGCTGCAACCCAACCGAAAGTATGATTGAATTAACCTCTCTCTGCGTCTGCGTTTTGGCTTCAGTAGAAAACTCATAGATACAATTTTTCACTTACAGATACACTTGTGTTTACCTGTGGGCGTCCTAGCCATTTTGTGCACTCTCTTGCCGCAAGCGCTCGATGAGTGTCAAGAACTTGTCTTGGCCATAAAGAGGAACCGGCAGAAATGTGCACCAAATGCAGCAGCCAAACTATTTTGATTTTAGTTGTTTGCAAAAAGTTTAACCAGTTTTCCCACCCCAGTTGACAGTTGGCAATTGAAGTCTTTTTATGGCAACTTGCAGAATGAGGAATACGTTACCTGGCTGACAGCCGAATGAAAGAGTAGGCCGCAGCTCAACTAAAGGTTGCGATCATGGACCAGAAATACTTCGTGGTAGCCAGGCAAGAGAAACCACATTGGATAGTCCAAAATAGCTACTACAAGGCCAATAAACTTTGTATTGGCTTACCATCCCACCATCAAAACAGAAAACAAGCTAAAACTGATTCTCCATCAAGATACTCAAGTGATAACCCCCGCAATACCGACTGCAAATACCAATTCTCAAGTCAAAACGGTGGAGCAACAGGCAAAACAAAAAACTAGAAGTGCAGCAATAATTGAGAGAGAGATATATACTATACAAAGCTATAGCTTTCAAACAAAGCATCGCCTATGAACCTGGCAACCGGTTTTGCTCCTCCATATAGACAACAAACAAATAGTGTAAAAAACACAGCTTGAGGGGGCCATAAACCAAACGAGTCGCAAAGGGCAGGCAGCGGAGCACCGAACAGAACTGGGATCGAGACTTGAGCCAGACTCGAGATACTCGCACTTTTGGGATAGATACAAAATCAGGTTTCTCCGGCCGAGGAAGTCCAGGAGCCTTTTGGTCAATGACTGTCGCTGCAGAGAGCACACAGCTCGGTTCTTTGGAGCTTTCGGACCCTCGCAAGCAGTTGACTTGACCATCATGGCCATCATTCATTTTTCATGGCTGAGTGCCTGGCAGGCAGTTAGCTCTGATTGTTTACAGCTGCCGTAGTACAGGCCGAGATCCAAACTGGTTCTCCAACCAGCTGTTCCAGACCAGCCCGGGTCCAGAAACTCAATATGCCCAGTACAGGATGCGGACAGACACTCAAGTGGCCGGTGAGCCAAGGATCGCGAGCGGGTGCGGTTTGACCTAAAACGCTTCTCGAAGACAGTACTTTAAAGAGAATGATGAAATTCTTCGGGTACCAAAAGCCTGCCTTTGTTCTGCTTTTTTTGGCGTTGCTGGGGCTGTTGGCTGTTGCTGCAACTCATTATTTTGCGGTTGAGGAACCAACTTTTGTTGCGGCGTTCAAGTGCATAAACATCTTCCTCCTCGCCTTTTAAACGGTAAATGATATACGCCGATGTTGTTGTCGTGGCATAATCTCGGAGGCATTAATACAAGTCCGCCGCCTTAGTCAGAGATCTCCAGCGAGATGAAAGCGGTTGGGCTGGGGTTCTTGTGGGTGATGAAATGTGATGATTGCATTTGCGGTCGCCGGAGTGAGTGGGGCAATAAAAAAGAAGCTAACGGAACACTCGTCGTATAAGGTTTATGGACCAGTAAGTAGACAAAAACCAGGGAAAATATATAACGTGTTTCAGGCAGAAAATGTAGGTTGGAAAATGTAAATTTAAGAATCTAATATATACAATCATATACGCGACTTTATGTTTTGGGAGTAGATCATTTTCTAGTTAACAAAATAATTAGTTATATATTTTAAATTTTATAATTAATAGTTCGTGCATTAAGTCTGATTGATAGCCGCTTGATGGTTATGATACGCAGTATCCGAAACATATGAATTCTTCGTAAGCTCAATTTTCGAGTTTTTATTAATTGATGTTTGAGTTTAATTTTCGTTTCTTTCCAATTCCATTTCTGTCAGTTCTAATTAAACTTAATTTACCTACTTATAAAGGCAATCAAAGTCTAAATAAGTGAATAAAGTACACGAGAAGAATGGAGTCAAAAAATAAAATCTCAATGCTGAGGCATGTCTTAAAGAGATTCTTCTCATCCTGGAAAATTTCCCTACAATTTCTTTAACAATCCGTGCACGCCCTCTAATCCGGTACCCGTAGGGTATCATAACTTAGTGCAAACCGAAAATGTACATTAGGAGGCATTGCCTATTCCATAAGGTATACTACTCCACAAGGTATATTGATGATGATGATTATCATTATAAATAAATTAAAAATTGGAACAAATATATTTTATCTATCTTCAATGCACAGCAAGAGCAAATCTATCTGGTTCTCTTCAATGTGACTATTAAATTAATGTAAAATAAATTTTAACTAAATTTTGAGATATTGTCGTTTTTATAGTTCTAGAATTTTATAAGATCATTAGAATTTCATTTAGATCGGACAACAATATCATATAGCTGCCATAGAAGGATCGGATTTATATGAAAATGTAAAATTCCACATGTAAAATGTAAAATTTACAAAATTTACATAATTTGATATTCTTTTAACATTACTAAAATGGATCGATTTTCAATGATCCAATTGCAGACTGGAAGAGTATACAAAATTCGGTTTACCGAAGTTAGCTTTCATTTCTTATCGGCTGTAGCTTTTGTACTTTGTTATATTTAACGAACAAAGCTTTTTGTACCAGGTATCTCACAGTCGAGCACACTCGCTTATAGCTTTCTTACTTGTTTCAATTAGCTCTGATATTCATATTCTTTGACTAATTTGTATTGGAGAAACTGGGGCAACAACGCCAGAGCTGAGCCAGCCGACTTGGGCAAAACTTAATTAGGCGTCACTTTTTGGTCTGCTAGTGGGCAGAATTCAGCTCACCTGCCACCCTACCTGGCTTTGATCCATCGATAACGCCTCGTCGAGCGCCTGAGCAGGTTGTGTAATCTCGTGAGTCAAGCTCAAAAAGTCAGCTTGGGCCTGACACTGCACTTTGATGCTTGAAATAATTGTATACACAGAAAATAAAAAAAATAGTGGGAAAGCCTAGAACAAATAGCTTGAATGGAGAAAGACTGCATTTTCAAATTCTTTTATTTTTTGAGTACTATAATATTTCTTTAATAACAAAATAAAATAGTTACTAATTGAGCTAATACAAAATTAAAAAAAAAATCATATGTAGATGTATTCATACAGACGAATTGAGGAACATCAATACTAATTAGGTAAACATGCTTTAAAATTATTTACGACTTTCAGCAGATCGCTGGAGGTAAAGCCAAACTTTTAACGATTTTATTAAAAGTTTTACACAACTAATGACATATTTCTCTCCCTGTCTAGACAAAAACCAATGCCAATCAACATTACTACTTACCAAGGTGTTAACATTAGAAAAAGTACAAATAAATAAATAAATAATTAGGCGGTATACAAAATCCTATCGAGCTAGAGGAGGGAAATGCAAATTACAAGCAACGGACAAGGAAAAATGTTGACTAATTGCTAAGAATCTAACGACAAAAGTGTAAGTGATAATTAGAAAGAGGGAGAGAAGCAGAGACGGCGTCGCAAAACATGAATCAAGTGGCAGCAAACAAAGCGTCGATGATTAAGAGTTAATTACAACTCTTAAAAACATTTGCGATTTCACTTTTTTAATGCGAAAAACAAAAAACGCAGAGGTTGCCTTCCGATTTAGACTTGACCCACATATCGGCACAGTGAGAGAACTGAGAATCGCAAAATTGAAAACGAAAATATCCAAAGTACTTGGCGCAGAGTTGCTCCTAAAGTGCGTTACGCCCTCGTGCGTGTTTCTCTCACGACCAAGACCCAATTGTCGATGACAAAAGGAAAACGACTTCGCATTGAGCCGGCATATTGAATGTCTCATTGCGTGGTCTCGATTACAAAGGCAGAAGCTAAATCTAGCAAAGATCTTGGCGACAATTATAATATTATACGGATATGTACACATGTTTTTCTAATTGTCTTGGCCCCAAACACGCAAATCTCGTTGGACTCGCGCCATTGCCAGCGTATCTGTATCTGCCCACTGTTCGGTGCACTTGAAGTAGTTCATCACCATCGACCACCTACGAAAACACTTCCAACTTGGAAAGTCCACTGAAGGTCTCCTTTCCCTTGTCAAGTCTACAGCATTGGGGGAAATTCCTAGAAATCTTTAAGAAAATACCCATTTAGCATTGAGATTTAGACACTTAACTGTATTAAATCATAATTGGTTGTCAAGACTTTGGTTTTAGGCTTTTCTTAATTAAATAAGTGCGTGGATGATGTCGTCTCCATAATCAATTTCAATTGAAGGTGTCAGGCTAGGCCCAACTGAAATAGAAACTGACGTAGGCACACTTAATTGTCTGCCAGTTGGAAATAAGCGTGCAGAAGGTTATGTGTGCTACAGAAATGTATTTGAGAAATTATATTTGATTTAACCAAAAAAAAAAAAAAAAAATACATCAAAGCCTTATCCAATGCTTACCCAGCTTGAAGTGATTGGACTCTAGAACCTAAATCGTGGTTGTACTGCGCAAAATTGACTCACCGAAACTGCAAATAGAAATGGAAAATTGGAATTAAGATCTTGCTCATAGAGAATATGATTAATTGTTTTAACAAAAGGAAATGCTGTTTTTAGTATTTGCCCGTTACCTGCTTTTGAAAATAAAATGCATTTGCTTTGTGTGTTGAATGTTAACGAACTGCTCTTGATTATTCCAATCGGTGCTTATCTCTGGCTCATTTATCTATCTAATCATGCTGAAATTCTCTATGCAAATCGGGCGGTTCATTAACATAGCCCGTTTGACTCTCTTTGGTGCGAACATTTTGATTAGCTAAAAGTTTTCTTCCGACACATTCTACTAGCAATTAAAACAAATTCGCTGTAAATGTTATCGCCGTCCAGGGCAGTGATAAAGAAAACTGTGAACTGATAAGTTTGACCGTGATAAGAATATTCGCTGACTACGGAAAATAAGAGAAAAGTTCAGAAATAGTGAGATCTGCGGAAGTCACACTTCCTAAACCACTTGTAAACAATCAGCTGATAATTATTATTGCGATTAAAAATACGATTAGGATAGATCAAGAAACCCTATAAATATCAGCAAACACACAATGAATCGTCGGTTTACTATAGCGACTAAAATACTCAGAGAACTGTGACGCACTTGTCTCTCCGTGATCAATGCTAAATTTAACAATGGAAAAATCAGCATGGGGAGAGCAACAATAATAATTTCGCATGGGTTTTGTTGAATAATCAGCTGAGCGACAACGCTCTTAAAGACACCTGTTTTGTGCCGTCTTATCCAACTTCTCTGGGGGTTTCTCGCTTGTGTTTCGCCGGATTCATCTCGCACTTCATCGGAATTATAAAATTTGTCACCCAGTTTAAGCGGAAGTTCATAAAATACTTTGCCTCCCGCTTTCTTTGCTGTGTTAAGTTTATTTTGTTTTGATAACGGACTTGATTTCTCATCAATGACGTAGAAATCATTAATCGTAATCGGGGTTTTGCCGTGCTCTCAACTGTGGACTTTTCTGATAAAAGTGCAATCTTTTTTGAACTACATGTGTAGGAATATTTTGTAGGCGATACCGTTTCTTTTTGTTAGTTTCAGTAGTCTATCAAATGGCCGTCAATAACATATATAAATTTATTATAGACAGAACTTTGGAACTAAGGTTCCGAAGTCTTCTGATAATATTAGGGGTGTGAGGTTTAGTCATTGACTTGTGTCTGAGTGCTAAACCTGAACAGCATGCTCTTGAATTTGGAGTACTTAAAGACGGTATTTCTTTTGTTTATTTATTTCAAGTACCTGTTCCAAAGACAGAGTTCTTTAGATAAAGGCAATGACCCGAAAAAGAAACATTCTTTGGGTAGGTCTGTTTAGGTTTCAACATTTATAATATAAACTAGTCTTGTACGAAATATAATCTAAATTGTACGAGGTCTGTAAGTGTCGGATCAGGTCTGCCAGGTCTGACATTAAAATGCTTATTAATGTTTTCAGATTTCTTTTCCATTTTGAAACGAATGTTCTCTTACATCTCATCGAGTATACTTCACTTATTCCCCGTTCTTAGCAGCCACTCAGCAGTTTCACTTTGATTGTTTTTGCTTTTCTTTATTGCCACATTTCATGCAAATTGGTTTGGCCCTCGAGGGTTGGTTGGGGTCACCTAACGGCTCTTTCATCGCTGGTTAGTTGCCCAGACCCGAAACTTACTTGACTCCTCTTGAGACGAGGCCGCAAAAACTTTTGCGCACTTCATAAAAAATTGCGCAAAACAGAGTAAACAATGAAGAAAACTACAATATAAATACTTATAATAATAACATTTTAGGGTCCGTTAGGAAACCCCTTGTGGGCCAATGTGGGTTACTTTTTATGACACTTTACGCGGCCGGCGAGATATATGTACATATGAAGATCCATATGCAAATTGGGAGCCGGCGTAGGAAGACCCGAATCACACCTGAGGGCATCGTGTAATTGTGTCACTGTGAGTGAATTTCATTAGAATTTTTGAGCAGGCTTTCATCGGAACGAGCCAGCGCTACAAAATTCATTTAATTTTCCTTTATGAATTTGCATAAGCTGATGAGTTTTATTGCAACCAGACTTATGCTTCTGTACTGAGTAAATATCTATTTAAAAATCTTGAATTTGGGATTGGCAAACGCAGACAGCTGGAATTCTTACCCAAGTTCAATAATAGCCAAGGTCGAAGATCAACTAATGGCATTCTCTAAATTCAAGACTTTTTTAAGAAAAATTCAAATCTATGCGTTTAATATAGAACGCTTGTGAATATGCTAGCTGCTTTTGTCGAAATTTTCTATGGAAGTGGGAGATGTCTAAACATAATCACGGTTTTGTATGCTTAAACGAGAAGAAAGCTAACTTCGGTAAACCGAAGTTTGTATACCCTTGCAGTCTGCAATTGGATCATTGAAAATCGATCCATTTTGGTAATGTAAAAAAAATGTCAAATTATGTAAATTTTGTAAATTTTACATTTTACATGTAGAATTCTACATTTTCATATAAATCGACCGATCCCTTCTATGGCAGCTATATGATATAGTTGTTCGATCTTAATGAAATTAAAACCGTAATTCTAGAACTATAAAAAACGACTATATCTCGAAATTTATAGAAATTCGTTGAAAAACAGAGAAATTAAAAATTTTTGTACATTAATTTCGCCATCATTCCTATGGCAGCTATAGGATATAGTGGTCCGATTTCGGCCGTTCCGACATATATACTGCGTGCTAAAGAAATAAGACTATGCTGAAAATTTCAGCCCGATAGCTCAAAAACTGAGAGACTAGTTCGCGTAGAAACCGACAGACAGACAGACAGACAGACGGACATGGCTAGATCGACTCGGCTGGTGATGCTGATCAAGAATATATATACTTTATGGGGTCGGAGATGCCTCCTTCACTGCGTTGCAAATATCATGGCAAAATTATAATACCCTCTGCAAGGGTATAAAAATACAACCGCCTTCAGCTGTTGACTCTAATTAATTGCATTTCTGGAATCCAATTAACACCCAAAGTAAACTTTCGAATGCTTAAATGTAAAGATCACTCGATAACCTTCTCATGGAAATGAAAGATGATTTCAAAGTCCAAAATATACGATTTTGGACAGGCTGCGGGCGAGGACAGAACAACACTTGAGTGAAATGGAAAGCTGAAAGCAAAACAAAAACACACAAAACGTGTTGCAAATTGTATGCAGGCCAGGAAAAAACACTCTGGAAATAATTAACAAATCCGAAAAGATTAATAACAATGGCTGGGAGACCCGAGACAACCACGCGTTGATTAGCCGGCCCTAGGGCAACAAAAACAGAGGAAAGTATTTAAAAGATATGGGTGAGCGTGGCGAGAGATTTCGCTGCAGCATGAATTTTCAGCTTGCTATCTAAGTCTGTGCTGAAAGGGGGACAAGACCTTTGCTTAGTTTCTTTGCGATACAGCAGATTTTAATCTTTATTTAGCCACAGATGGTTATCGATCTGCAAAATCTAAATGGCTTTGCCTTATAAATTGGCCTGGTCCTACTTTTGGTTTTCTAGTTGCTTATTGGCTTGGTGTTCTCTCTGTTTTGTTTTCCGCTTATTGATTGTTCTTGAAATATGTTTGACTTTGAAAAGCAGAGGCAAAAAGCAAAATTAGAATACGAAATCCGTTTATATCTATCCTCCGCGTAGCATTTTTGAGTGGGATCTCCGGGAAGGGGGTCATGGAATCGATTTATTTTAGGCAACGGATATAATTTTAATAATATTTCAACTTCAAATGGGAAACATTTTGGGGGCCATTTTTTAACATATAGTTAAGTATTTAAAGATTTTCCTTCAATATAGTATTTATTAAAATACGCGCTTTTCTTAGCCACTAACAAATAATCTCATCTGCCGGGTGCTGCCTTAAAATTTTGTTTGTAAACAGACTATAGCGTTTTCAGAGAGAGAGATAAGCTAAAAATTTCATTTGATGAATAGTGTGACATAACACTAATTATACAGATGTACGTTGCTGCGAGCGATAATGAATACAAAACGTGTCATTGCCCCAACGAATATGTTGCTTAAGCAATATTTTGGAATTAAATAATCAGCATCAGCTGAGATCTCAGATTAAGAGTTACAGTTTACGAAGTGCCTGTAAGGCCGTACAGATTAAGAACACGCGGGATTTGGTTTGTGCAGATTATTATTTTTGTTATTACTATTTTAATTTAATAAGAATAACATTTGTAGAGGTGTAATTAAAGTGAGACAAAGCCTTTTAGATTTTCCATAGAATATCGTCAAAGTCAAGCGCTTTGCGCTAAGGATTACAAAAACAAAACGCACATGCCGATGCGGATGGCCTTTTTTTTAGCTTTGCTCGCGTTTTCTGTCTTTCTAAAAAGTGCTTTAAAAGAGGTTTTTTGTCTTTGGATTTTGTCAAGGCTCAAAGTTTAACACTCGGTGATTTTCTTTAAGGACTCAAACACTTTAATTTAATTTATAAGTATTCATATATTTACATCAGTACTGATACAAAAACCAAGAATTCGACAGTAAAGTTGTGCACCTTTTATTTGGTTTGTTTCGTACTATTCACTTTCCTATTTAATCTACTTCACTTCGTCCCTTTGTATAAAAAACTCAACGGTTTTGCTCAAATGCCGCTCTCAACATATATTTATTGCGAAGGACATTATTGCAAAAGTTCTGCACACATAAATCGGCACACATCTCTCAAATATCCTTGTGGGATGCTGCACAACTCTCTCAACGGCTTTGCACTCTCTCTCACTTTTTGTCTCTCGGGTGAGAAAAAAACTTTATTTTGGGAGTTTGCACACGGTAGATCTCTCACATCTCTCGTATCACTGTTGCTCTGGCTCGAAGTGGAGAGATGGGAACGGAGGCAGGGCAGTCGCCAACTCCGTGAATGTGTATACCTTTATGACGGGACCAAAATTCATACGATGTATTATGTACCTTCTTTTGACAATTGACTCCGCCGAATCTGTTTCTCTGTTTTGGTCTCTGGTTTTCTCAACTTTTTTATTGCACACCAAAAATCAACGATTTTTCTCTGGTTGTTGGATTAAACTGTTAAACACTTTAGTATCTGCTTTGCAATACTAATTATTATGGGGGACGGGGACTTGGATTGAATATAATAATTTCCAATTGGATTTGATTAATTTAGCGTGATTGGGGTTTTGTCGCTATTCCATCCATTCATTCAACAAAAATTACTTTGCGCGTCGTCGTCGTCGCGTCGCGTTGCGTTTACTTTACCGTTGGCGCTGGCTTGACGAATTTCACTTTCGACTCTAGAGCGCGGGCTCGGATTCGGATACTGTAGTGCAATAGTGCCGCCTCAGATTCTCAAATTCGGATTCCGATTTTCGAACGCCTGCAGTTCTCTACCCGAACACAGAATATTGAACCTCCGCCGACTGTGTGAAAGGAAATCGCTTCGCTTTTCCGCTTTTTCCAACTCGTCCGCTCCGCACAACCGCACAAGCGCGAGAATTTGAACCGAATGAACACAACGGAACGAAATAAACCGAATGGAGCAGCTGCAGGCGCAAAAAAAACACAAGAAGAGCGCTGAAGTCGGATGTGTCGACTGCGAGTTACCCACTGCCCAGTTGCAAAGATACCTCGAGACGTTTGCATAAAGGAACAGAAATAGTTAATTTTTTCGTTTTATTTGTTTTATTATTCTAAAACGAAACATTAAGATATGAAAGGTTAATTTTTATACCCGGTACCCATAGGGTACAAGGGTATTATAAGTTAGTGCTAACCGAGATTGTATGTAACAGGCAGAATGAGGCATTTCCGACCCCATAAAGTATATATATTGTTGATCAGCATCACCAGCCGAGTCGATTTAGCCATGTCCGTCTGTCCGACTGTCCGACTGTCCGTCTGTCCGTCCGTCCGTCCGTCCGTCCGTGTGAAACAACAGATCTCAGAGACTATAAGAGCTAGAGTTACCAAATTTGTCGACAACATTGGAATGTGTTGCACGCAGATCAAGTTTATTTTAAAATTTGGCCACGCCCACTTCCGCCCCCGAAAATAATAAAATACGGTATATAAGCCATATGTGTGATTTTCGGCGTAAAGTAAATAAATATTCTTAATAAGTAGGCAATCGTGGACGTGTTTTGAAAATTTGAGTAAAATCGGATGATAAACATAGAAGTTATTAAACAAAAAAGTTTCTGAGAGAGAGAGAGAGAGAGAGAGAGCGCGCACGTGCGTGTTGCTCAACATGTTCCTAGCAGCATTTGTCTTTGTTGGGTGTTGCTCAGCATGTTCCTAGCAACATTTGTCGCTTTTGAGAGTTGCCCAACATGTTCCTAGCAACATTTGTCTCTTTTGAGTGTTGCTCAACAGGCCTCCCTGTGGAGGCCCGAGTGTTAATATACCCTTTAAGTAATGGGTACTAAAACCAGAAAACAAACGCACCCCACCAACAACAAAACCCTGCGTGGCAAACACAAAGAGAGAGAGAGAGAAAAAGACAGGCAACGTCGCGCACGGGAGAAACAGAGAACAAGCAAAGTAAATACAGTGGAGCAAGCAAATGAAATAGGGGAGCGTTGGTGAGAGAAGGAACAGCGCCAGCTCTGTGGGAGAGTATATGTGTGCTTTTGTTTCTTGTTGTTGCCTTTGCTTCTGACAGACTTACTGTTGTTGCAAGCGCTGCGGCATTGGCAACAAAGCACAGTGGGTCATGCCAGGTAAATTATGAGAGGCAGCTACGCATCTCTTAACAATTTAGAAATTTTTTTTTTTTAATTACTTAGCATGTGAAATGACTTAGCTCTGACTATGGTTAATCAATTTATGGATTTAATCATTAGTTGTACAGTTGCTATAGTACCTATATTTAATACAATGTTTTAGTAAAAGCCAAGGAGTATAGAATACCTATGTTTAGAAAAAAACAATATTATTATTATCGGTCATTTAATAAATATAACTCTCCCCCATCCGTCATCTATAGAAGTTTTTACAAACTTCCCTGTTGGTTTGCCGCCACCCCTGCACTTATCCGACAAGAAACCACAACAAACATTACCCGGCCCACATTAAATATAGGCACATTAGTGTACAGATCGATCATGTTGCATGCATCAAGCAACCGAATGAAACCACCCTTATGGGCGTGCGTAATGACATCTCATTACTTGGATATCGGGAAACATGAAACACGAAACACTTTAAACGTGATACCCGCATTCGACCGATGGCCATTGAAAAGGCATTATTACGAGATTGATTGGCCTTCCCACAAGAAACGATCAAATTCCACCCCTGGCTGTTGACAAATTTCCATTTTCCAAGGCTACTGCAATCACAGATCATGAAGAATTCAACGAGTGCGACTGTCTGGTAACGCCAAAGTCAAAGCCCAAAGGCAAAAACAAAGGCAAACAAAACTTCTTCTGCAACTCACGTGCCAGAGAGCAAAGTCAAGCAAACACGAAAAGTAAAAGCAATCAAACAAACTCTCTCTCTCTCTCCTAGCTCGCTCCAGACATCACTCTCCTGCTGTTAACAGCGCTGCGGGTGGTGGTTGGCTTAACATCGCACTGTTATCTCGGAAGACACTGTAATGGAGAGACCGGAGATAGTATAACATCTGTTTAATTTTAAACACATTTCAATAATAATAATAATAATTTATGACAGAAGTTGATTCAAAGCCGGAATTGCTATGGCTTGACATTTAGCAATCGCTGATAATGCGGCTGCAAAACATAACAAAGACCCGCGGTCTCGCAATCTTCTGCGGCATCCATCCACTCTTATCAGGAAAAAAAACAGCAAGAGCTACACAACAACAACGATTTGTTTATTCAAATTACAATATGTGAACACAGCTGGAGCTAAAAAAAAAACCAAAAGAAACTCGGGCAAAAGAAAGAAAAATAAAAGCCAGCCCAAGAAATCAAAACAAGCTCTCAACTTCACAAGAAGAAAGACGGCAGCGGGAAGTTATTGGGATGGATATCTCTTGAATGTTTATCACATGGAATCGATGATAAAACGCGATATTCCCGACTTTAAATCGAGGTTCGCCGACGTGCCCACATATTGAAATGGCGTCCTAAAGGCTTAAAAATACAGAGAAAATAATATTGAAGAAATTCTTAAAGAACATTAATTAATAGAACATTAATAGAAATTCGTTGAATAGCAGAGAAGTTAAAATTTTTTTACATTCATTTCGACACCGTAAGCTATGGGATATAGTGGGTCCGATTTCTGTCGCTCCGACATATATACTGAGTGCTAAAGAAATAAGACTATGCTGAAAGTTTCAGATAGCTTAAAAACTGAGAGACTAGTTCGCGTAGAAGCCGACAGACAGACAGACGGACATGGCTAGATGGATTCGGCTGGTGATGCTGATCAATAATATATACTTAATGGGGTCGGAGATGCCTCCTTCACTGCGTTGCAAATTTCATGGCAAAATTATAATACCCTCTGCAATCTGTTGACTCTAATTAATTGCATTTCTGGAATCCAATTAACACCCAAAGTAAACTTTCGAATGCTTAAATGTAAAGATCACTCGATAACCTTCTCATGGAAATGAAAGATGATTTCAAAGTCCAAAATATACGATTTTGGACAGGCTACACTTGAGTGAAATGGAAAGCTGAAAGCAAAACAAAAACACAAAACGTGTTGCAAATTGTATGCAGGCCAGGAAACCTCTGAAATAATTAACAAATCGAAAGATTAATAACAATGGCTGGGAGACCCGAGACAACCACGCGTTGATTAGCCGGCCCTAGGGCAACAAAACAGAGGAAAGTATTTAAAAGATATGGGTGAGCGTGGCGAGAGATTTCGCTGCAGCATGAATTTTCAGCTTGCTATCTCAGTCTGTGCTGAAAGGGGACAAGACCTTTGCTTAGTTTCTTTGCGATACAGCAGATTTTAATCTTTATTTAGCCACAGATGGTTATCGATCTGCAAAATCTAAATGGCTTTGCCTTATAAATTGGCCTGTCCTACTTTGGTTTCTAGTTGCTTATTGGCTTGGTGTTCTCTGTTTTGTTTTCCGCTTATTGATTGTTCTTGAAATATGTTTGACTTTGAAAGCAGAGCAAAGCAAATTAGAATACGAAATCCGTTTATATCTATCCTCCGCGTAGCATTTTGAGTGGGATCTCCGGAGGTCATGGAATCGATTTATTTCAGGCAACGGATATAATTTTAATAATATTTCAACTTCAAATGGGAAACATTTTGGGGCCATTTTTAACATATAGTTAAGTATTTAAAGATTTTCCTTTAATATAGTATTTATTAAAATACGCGCTTTCTTAGCCACTAACAAATAATCTCATCTGCCGGGTGCTGCCTTAAAATTTTGTTTGTAAACAGACTATAGCGTTTTCAGAGAGAGAGATAAGCTAAAAATTTCATTTGATGAATAGTGTGATATAACACTAATTATACAGATGTACGTTGCTGAGGAAGGATGTTCCACTGGATGAGAGCGACTGGCTCCACGGACAGGACTTGTCCGTGTTGGACTGGAAAGCAAAGATGGCTCTGCTAAATGAACGTCTGCTAAATGAGTGGCAACTCAGATGGGATCGCGCGGAACACGGCTCCGTGACTCGCGAGTTCTTCCCAGAGGCAGCGTTCGTCTACAAGAGGAAAGACTTTGTCTTCACCCTTAAAGCCGGATTCTTACTGACAGGACACGGGTCGATGAACGCATTTCTGCAGGGCAGGACTCTCAGCACCACAACCGCATGCTCATGTGGCGTGGCAGAGGACGGCTCACATACTGTGAATGCCGCCTGTACAGCGATTTGCGGGACCTGAATGCCCTAGGAGTCGTTCGAGACCAGGAAGATGGATCGTCACGGGAGTAGTCGAGACCCCAGAACGGATGCGTCTCTAGGGCTTTGCCGACGCTGCCTTCTTGAGGCGAAGGATGGATGCGACGAGGGATGAACCGCAGACGTTAGTCCCACCCACTTTGCCGTGTGGTAGCGGCGAAGAATACGGCCCGCCGTTGCTTGTCGTGGGCGACTAATATGGTAAGGGTGCCCTATCCGAGCTTGTCGGGCTAAGGTGAGGCCACGAGCTGTAATTTCGGTACCACGGGTTGAGCATAGCCTGCTCATTGAGGTAGGCTTGGCTGTGGTTGGGGCCCTCGACGTGGAGTTGCGTTATACAACCTGGTGCTGTGACCATTAGATCAGTAGGTAGATAGATCTCGCCCTCAGTGCACGCCCGGCAAGCGTGCGCTCGAATTTGTACCGGGTAGTCGCTATGTATTTGCTATAGCTTCTAGACCGGGGCGGTTGGCTGGCCTTAATCAGACGTGCATTATATACTCACTTGTGGGTATATTAGAATGCCGTGGTTGTAATCCCTTCATTGTGGAACACGCCACGTAAAATAAGTTCGGAGGGATCCGAGACACACCCTCTGCAAGGGTACAATAATTAAAAATATTACATACCACACACCAAGAGATTTACTTCAGTGATCATGTTTTTTTGATTACCTTGGTCCGGAAAAGGCCCTCACTTATCGGCTAAGGAAATTTGATCCCTTCGAAATCTTTTGGGGTTCGTCATATTAAGAGCTGAAAAGCCAAGTGAAGAAGAAGATAAGGCCCCTAAGAGTGAGGGTAGAACCGACACTTATAATATTTATCTGAAACATTAATGAAAAAATCGTTTATTTTGTAATTTAATATTTACCCTTTCTTTCAATCAATATATTTAGTAGGAACTCTAAAAACGTGTTAAATTGTTTTGATTTACTTATATTTCATGTTCTTTGTCCCAAACGGGATGCCCCCCTTACAAAAACAATGGCAGATCTAATGACACATTTTCTACATAGGTATTATATCCAGAACTCTCCCACAATTTATATACTAACTGTCAGAGCCTTTAATTTTCGCACATCAGCAGAATCAGTTGGGTCAAAAACGCATCTAGAATGATAAGTCAAATGAGCAAAAAATGAACAAGAAAAAGCGACAAAACTTCCATTAGGGACACAGAGCTGCGAGTGAACTTGGTCCCACTGCAATGTTGAACGCTTTGGACGTATCTCTTGCTTACAACATTTACGACAGGAAGAAATCCATCAACACGATTCTTTTGGCCTAGGCCTGCCTTAGGGCCAAAAGACTTTCGACCAGAAAAAAATCCAAGAGAGAGAGAGGAAAACATTAAATAAAAGTTGCATACAACACTCGCTTTCTTTGCGAGTCATGTTGTAATGGTTGCTGGAGGGCCTGCTGACGACGGCTTGTCCCTTTAGCATTATTTAAATCCTGCACTTGAAAAAACGCTAGCTAACTGTTGAAATTTATTATACAAATATAACATTATATTTGTCTACTATAAGCCAGCGGGTTGTTGTAAGACAAGATATTGTGTGTGTTGGATGTGGATGTCAGATGATTAGCAGATTAAATAAATTTAGCTTACAAGAATTATTTATTTTGTCTTTGTTACACATACATTTTCCTGCTTTTGTTTCAAAATTTAGTCGATAGATAGGAACTAGAAAATCAGCTAATGGAATGTTGTTATGATTATTATTTCAAGGCTCCGGCTCTAAGCATCAAAGACTTTCTATTTTATAGACTGCCCTTGCTAAAATGTTACTTTAAGTTAACTAAACTAAGTTGCATACATCTAAAAGGTGGTAAAATGTACCTTTTGGTCCAGAAATTATTACTATCTATAGAAATTCTTAGGGCGACAGGAGATTGTGATTTTTCGTCAATTTACTGGCTAATTTCTTTCGGTGGACCCGCCACCTCCTGACCCGCCTCAACCTCCTAAAACACATTTTACGCTGTCACGGGAAATTGTTTGTTTAACATGCGCGGCGCGTTTAAAATTACATGATGAGCAGCGTTTATCAAAAAAACATAAAGTAATCAAAACAACCGAAAGGCTGTGAGGAAGCATTGGTGCAGCTGCATTGTCTGCGCAAGATCTTGCGGATCCTACGCAACTTTCTGCCTCCACTTTATTTTTTCTTGATTACAAGTATATTTAGCTGGCCGTCTGAGTTCATCGCTGGGGTCTTGATTCAATCGAACGAACGACGAGACAACTTCCCCCTTCGGATCCCTCACCAGCCTCTTCAAGACCCACGCCCATGGGCAATCATTGGCGCTGAGCCCCCGGTCTTGTCTGGCGACCTATGCTGATTTCTCGGAAAAAAAATTACGATATTTCTTGCGGTCACTCGATGATGAGTTGCTGTTGTCTCATGGATTCTGGAAAAAAATAAGGGAAAGATCTTCTGGCTTCTGTAGATTTCTTCGCGGATACTCCCACAATTGATGGCAGTCGCTGGGCTGATTACTTAATTGGAGCGATCTGAAAAATAATTATAATTCGACCGGACTGAACTGCAGTTTTAAATATTTTTGGTGGGAAAGGTATGAGTCTAATAAGGGAAGGTTCCAACTACGTTCCAACTAGATAGCTGATCAGGAAATATTTTAAGCGAACAACAAGGATTATTTATATTATATTTCTATGAAATAATCGATTTAAATAATTTTTTAAGCTTTCGGATAAAGAATGTAGTATTAATTCTACATCGCGGATTCCATTTCTGTGTGTCAGTACACAACATTCACATTTAAATGGTGTAATTAAAGCTCATTACGCTTAGCAAATGAGAAATACTTTCCGAAGGAGTCCGTCCCAGTCTCAGACTTCCTTGACTCTGCCCCCATAAATATCCGAGTCGGCAGCAGTGGACGTAAATCTTCGTTTAGTCTGGATTGTTCCGAACTTTCCCTGTCCCGGACCCTTCTCCAACTCCCCCGAGTCAAAAGTTACGCCCTTTGTGGATAGTTGCTTGAGCCAAGCCACAACGCAAATGTTGACAATTAATCACAATGATCAGGAGGGGTATGGTAATATGTGCACATGCCCGTACAGTGCGTTGCAAAGCGATAAAACTGATGTGATTGGAAATTAGTAAATTCTTCATTTGATTAGCAATGTTTGAAAGATCTGTAACTTTGTGGCTTCCCAGAAGAAAAATTCGCTGGAGTCCCAAAGGTGCTCTTCCTATGAAACGCACTGTACATGTACGGTCCAGTCCATATTTACAAGTTCGAAGTGGCTGCTACTTTTTCACATCCACTGCACCTACCCGCGTCCAAGTCCCCATCGGATCTCATTTCGCCTTTTCCTCTGACACACCCGAGCTCGGTCCGCACTTGAGACTTGAACTTAATCGGCTCTGAAAGACGAGATAAGACCAGCAGCTCTCCGCCTGGCACTCATTATCAAGTAACGGTTAACGCACGCATAAATTAATTATTTTACAGGCAATCAAAGACGAATCAGACTTCGAAACTCGAACGCCGCCAGAATGTTAATTACCAGGATCCAGAACCAAAACAGAAACCGAATTGGAAATGGAAATAGAAAGAGTGTCTCCCCGGAGAAATGTGTTGTTGATGTAAACTTCAGATCACAGTGCAGGCGATAAGATTCTCCATTTCACTCCGCATTTTCAATTCTAAAGTCTCTGTGCTTTATTGTTCAGAAAGAATCTCAAGTACCGAAAACCGGTTCAGTTGGAAGTTCATGACAGCAACGCATCAAACACCCAGACTTGGGTCAAAGTCCCACCAATGGAAATTAGTCGAATAAATCAAAGGGGAAAAAATTGTTGTTAGGATGAATTATGGAAAAGGGGGTAATGACTGTGCCCCCGTCGCTCAACTTCGGCGGGAAATCTTGAAGGTGCATTTAAAAAATGTTGATATGTTGGATCTCACCCTCAAAAACTAATTAATTTAATGCGAATTTAATGGCAATAGATCCAATATTTTCATGTCACTGACGCGCTTTTTCTACCCTCCCTGTCAATATCTCGCGGCCAGAAAAGTCCAAGCTAAGAAAAGATAGTTTTCTTCTAGGTCAGTGTGAAAGTTAACTCTTACAGGGATCCTGTCAAATCTTTTCCGTTTTGCCAAAATAGCAGCTGACAGCCAGTGGTTCCGATAACCAAAGCAACCAACGATAAGTTTATCTGGTGACTATTTTTTGCGGACTAATGGCTATCAGGCACTTTGAAAATGAGGGCAGAAACAGGTCCCTAAATAAATTTAGGGAAAATAAATGAAAAGCCATAAAAACTGAACCAATTCTGAGTATTTAGATGCTTGCTCCTCTTTAAGAAATTGTGAACAAATTATCTTTATAATTTTTGAGTATTTCGCATGGTTGTTTGTATTTTTTGAGTCGCTTCTAGATTAACTCAACTTTAAATATACATGTGTATCAATTGAAAAATAGTCTCTACTTCTTGACCTACTCTCTGTGCAATTGCCGTAATTAAAACCTTCAAATAGAGGTCTCGGCACTGCCGTAGTTTACAGTCCAGAAGGCACGAACAACGAGACCCAGACCCAGACATAGACCTTACACAATCGCCGGGGAGATCAGCCAAGCGATCCCCAGCTCCGACCCACATACCATTAAAAGGCCGAAAATATGAAAATAGGGAAATTACTACATTTTCTTGGTACGAACAGCATAATCGCGAATTAAGTGAAATTTCTCAGTTTGTCTTAGTGGATTTTGCGTCACTCAAAGGTCGCTTTCTGAACAACCTAATGGGTTAATTATGGCCCAAAGGTTGCAGCTGGCAAAGGTTTTGGCTTGCTATTATTTAGCTTTCTGTGCCTGCTGAAAGCCAAATAGAACGCATCATAAAGTATTCCCACTTTTAGCTAGCATTCTTCTGCTTCAGAACAGCGTGAAATTTGCCTAAAAGAGCACAGAGACCTCTACTCCCACGGATCGTTCACTCAACAACTGTGGAACTATAAAATGCACGCGTTGCAGTTCAGCAAAAATAAAAAGGAGGAAAATATAAGAAATTTGTACAAGCCAGGGGACTGCCAGCAGCGAAAGCAAAATCATTTTTAAGGCACGCACTCGTCCGAGCCAGATGGTTCGTTTTTCCCCAGGCAGAAAAAGTGTGAAGAATAGGACTAGCTATTATGATCCAAGCAAACTTGGGTGAATGAAAACAAATGGCAAAGTAAACATACAACAAAAACTTCGGAATATATTGAGGAACATTAGCTACTCATATTTTCTAATTTTTAACTTTTTAAGAAAATTGTAAAACGGAAACTAAGTCAGCCTTTAATTTATTTAAATTAAAAATATTTTAATTTAGCTAAAAATAATTAAAGTTTAGATCTAGGTATTTAGGTATCTAGATATCCAATAGACGAATAAACTGATTTAAATGCGATTCTTAATTTAAATATTTATGGTACACAAACAAAGAGGACAATGCAAGAAACACCAACTGCAACTGCCGCCTGAAAGTACAAGAAAAATTCCTCTGATTTAGGTCTGCCAAGGGAGAGAAGGGTGGGAAGAAATTTATAATCCAAGCCAAATGTTGACCCATTTAATTTATGCGCATTTTGCGAGTCTTGTATATCAATTGCTGAATTGGAAATTTAAATGTGCATTTCACTCCAGGCATTTCGCAGAAACTAACGACTCGGAGAAAATTCTTGCAAAATATATTTGCAAGTTTATTCACATTCTCAGATGTTTTTGCTCGGGGGCAGCCTTGAAATCTTTTCTGAACTGAAACTGACCCAATCCCTCCTACTAATGAATGCCCATTTATTTTAATGCTCCCTCTTTTGAGGGTGGGGAAGAGGAATTAATGAGTTGCTACTGATGCATCATCAGTAGCCCCTGCACACACTTTATCCATCTTACGCCTTTCGGCTTGGCTCCTTGTTTCTGTCCCTTGGAGTCTGCAAATGTCAGACACTCAATCACGTACGGATTTCCAGGATGCGACATTCTAAATGTAAGCAAATTGAAGACCAGACCAACAGGACAAGGCAATGCCTGTCCTCCCTTGAGCTCCTCTTGTCACTGACAGGCTCCAGAGAAATGTGCAAAGATAGGCGAAGCCAGCTAATGATTGATGTCGGCGGATCGGATATAAATAAAGAGACCTAAAAGTGTCATTCCATAATCTGTTAAGATTCTTTAATTCTGTTCGTGTAAACATACTTCAGCGTTGGTTTTATGGATCAATCTCTGAATTTCAGGCAAAAGACATTCATTTATTGTAATTTATTAAGTGGACATGCTCGACAATAATGATTCGGGGCATTCGATATAACGGCCTCTTAATTGAATCACTTCTGGCCAGCAATATGCAAAATAATTCTTGGAATGCATTATACACCTGACAAATTGTGGTCGAGAAATACTCAGAACTCATATATGTATCCGAAATAAAATCCCAAGTGACTATATTTTTTCTTTTGTTTACTTTAGTATACGGAAGCCGGTTTCTGATGAAAATAGCCAACGGAAAATGCGTATGTATAGATATTTTTGGCATTATATATTTCACATTACTCAATTATTTTGGGCGAGAGCGAGAACAAAGCACAAGGAAATGGGAAAGCTGCGGGAAGGTCAGCAACCTGAACCCGGGCCGGGATTCAACTAGTGACAGACTGTCACATTGTCCAGACAGGCGCGGCTCTCATTATGAATCGACGGCTTTGTGAGCCATTTGGTGTATAATATATATTTCTATCCATACGCTGAGTATAGCTCCCATGAGGTCTCCCGAGTCACGCAAAAGTTGTGTCCAGCCCCGAGTCATTGAACGGCCAAGGCGGAAATGCAGCGAGTCTGGAAAAAACGGAAGTCGTCGTATTGTAAAGGATAGTTGGTAAATGTATCCGTATCTTATGGACAGATTGCATGCCAGCTAACTGCTGCGAAAAATGCCCTCTCCAGGAGTGAGAAACGGGGATTGGCGATTGGGTGAAGGCGCCACAAGCCTTGCGTGTTCAATTTTCACAGCCAAATTAAATTATTAAGGAGGCTGGATGGAAGAATGAAAAATGTTTAATCAATCTTCACACACCAAAGCAGAAATACTCTTTAATTATTGTTGAGTATAGATATTATTATTTTACTTTACATTTTATTTAAATTAGTAGTGAATGAGATTCTTTAACGAAAGCCTGTTTCTTTTTATATTGTCAGATGTGATAAATATATTTTGTGAAATAGTCGGCTACATCTCTTCTCATGCGGGAATTTCCCCACATTTAGTCATCTACTCTAACTGTAATTAACTAACGCTGTCCGGCTGCCGAATAATAATTGTAATGCTTAAAATTGCCCAAGCCGCGTTTACCAAAGTTATTAGAGTGCGTCAATAGCATATAGACCAGTAGATGCTCGGCACTCGTTGCCCAAAAGTGATCATTGACCGTCACGCCTGACGCCCGAAAAAGCTTTCAAAAATCGTGTGCCGCTCGTTGTCGAGTGGGCGGCGAATGGCGTGGGAGGCACAGAGACAGGGACAGGGACAGAGACTTAGACTGAGAGAGAGGGCAATTTGCCCATTAAAGATTTGCATTTCTATTGGCACAACAAAACTACGATAGACGTTACACGGATACACAAGACGGACACAATATATTGCCCCGATGGGAGTGCGCCATGGAAAATTAAATTATAATAAATAGAGGCAAGAGCGCCGGCGAAATTCGCCGCAATGTGAATAAACTTTTGCTTCAAATAGAAGGCGGAACGGCGGCACATGGGGCGTATGAGTGACGATGCTCGGAAACACGGATGCGGCGAGCGTGTGTGTTGGTGTGTTTAGATTAAAACTAATTGATTGAGGCACTCGGGAAGGGGAACCTGCCTCTCAATGGTTGCCATGTGCGGATTTATAGCCACGCTAATAGTTCACACACAAATTATATCGGCGATTTTAACGCGTCGCATCGGTGTGAAGTGTAACAGATTAAGATAAATTACAAAACTCAATTTCGGAGAGGGTAACGTAACGTGAGGGTTAATTTCTTGTGTCAGATAATTAAGATTTGATTATGGTAAAGGTGAAGGCTGGTTATAAGGTTAGAGTTTGAAGACAACTTCTTAGTTATTAAGCTTGTTAGATCCAAAATTGTAAACTACATTTTGTAACTACATTTTGTGTAGACAATACACCTTCTATATATAGAACCAATAAATTAACTGCAAACTTATGATAAAAATGAAGCCATAAATAAAATGAAACTACGTAAGAATATATATATATATATATATATATATATATATATATATAAATTATTGAACTCCTTAATTAAACTTTTATATTCTATTACCAAATAATAAAATTTCCAAATATAATGTAGTAATTAAATCTAACTTCAAACTAATATGAATTTTATTTTGTTAAAAAAAATATTGGGAGATTTTGAGTTAAAACTTTCGGAATTTTTCCTTGATTAAGTTATTTATGTTGATATTATAAATATAATATTTATACAAAAATTTTTCTCTAGAAATAATAGTTTGTAATATGTGTTTTCGACACTCTAGTTAAAAAACACATTTGAACTAGCAAACTGATCGCTCTTTAAACAAGTTAAATTAATCATTTATTGTTAGCAAAATGTCTTCTTCAAATTGTCAAGCTTTACGCTAAATAAACTCAGGCTCTACGGAGGAAATCCCAAAGAGCAATCAACAGCCTTTTTTGGCTATGGACCGTACAGGAAGTTAGAAAAAAAAAAACATAATACGTATGTATACAAGTATGCCCATATATATAAGGCTCCACTTTCTCCTGTTTTCGACGAAAAAGTTATATATGTATGTATGTGTAAGGGAAGAGTAAAACGGCGCAGAGCGGGAGTAAGGACCAGGCAAAAAGCCTACGTCAACAGCATCCAGACCACGCACCCCAAAGTCCTCGCAGACAGCTGTATGAGTCATCATCTCCTTTCACTTCGAAACGGGAAACAGCATATAGCCACCAGACGAGTCAGCGCTGTGCTTTTTCTCCGAACAACATTTTAGCCTAATTAAGCGGAAACTTGGCAACACTTTCAAAATGCTGAAATCATTTCTATGTTTTGGCCAGAACCTTCCCCTTTAGATGCTCTCGCTTTTCCGGTGTCCATCGCTTTCCGTTTGTCTGGGGGCCCCATTTTGGCATCCTCTGTTGAATGTCGCCTTTTAATTTTATCGATTTGTATCTACCACAATGTTGTTCCTACCACCGACCATGAAGAGTCCGTTTTGGCTGCTGTTTTTGGGTGAGTTTGGGATATGGCTGGATGCTGGGGTGGGTTGATTACGACTGGACCATGGAATGTGCTTTTTATTGGTCATGGGCAGCCTTGGGTACACAAAAGGACTGGCAGCTATGTCGATTTGATATTTGGGATGAATAAGCGTTAAGGGGACATTTGTTTTAAAACTGAAAAAGCCATTTTTATTTCAGCAGATTATAAGATAATGTATGTATATATTTTATTTCATTTATTGCTTTTATAACTGTAAATTAAATTATATAAAAACCTAAACAATTTAGACCTCAGCGCGTCAGCACTAAAGTAGTTCCATGTGCATCTTTATGACCTTTATCGGGCTTTTAAATATTTAATCAGCGGAGGAATATAAGACTCGGGTGGTCAGTTGGCGGAACTATTTCCCTGGGTAGGATGAGTAGAAGCCGCTGTTTCTTATGTACACACCAGGATACTCTCGGGGGAAGCAAGAATACCCCAGGCATGCGATGGCCGTGCAGCTATCTCTCTCCAATGGCCTCGCCAAATGTTGAGTTCAAGGAGACGTCATGGATGAAGTTGTCCTGCCAGCAGCCTCAACATCCACAGCTGTTGGCCAGAGCCGAAGGACACTCATGGCGTATGCGCAATATGGGTGAGAGCGCAGTTTCTCTCTCTCTCTCTCTCTCTCTAACGGTCACCATAAGTTGCATTTTCGGCGCTCAACAGTTATGCAATGTTAGCAACATTTTTAGACTGTTACGTGCCAAGTTTGTAGCTGAAATTAACATTCCTCTCACTCACTGTCCCCAACGGTGACGTCTGTGCCCAATGGGGAGTCCGTTATACCAGAGTTGAGTTTCTGTCGCCGACACTTACTCAACACTATGACGTCAGTGTGGTAGGAGGGAAACTCCATTTTCCCGAAACTTGGAGCCACCCTCAGCATCAGTTCGCAGAGGTCCAGCGAAATGTTAATTCTGCTTTCTGTTAACAGTAGGGGATTTCTCTTATACCGCTTACGTTATTAGTTTAATGTTTAGAGAAGGTAATAGGAAAAGTGTGCTCCTCATTTATTAACCATTTTCTATAAGCATACAACCATTTTCATACGAATACCATTAGTCTATAATGAGGTTTCATCGGCTCTATAAGTCAAGTATAGGAGATTTTTCTTTTACACTCAGGTAAAATAATTGACGTCCGTTTTCTTACCAAAATACATCAAAATATCACATTGATGTTGAAAATTGTATCTATTATAGGCCGTTTTATCGTCTCAAAGCTAAACTTTTGTAAAAGCAAATCGTGTTTCTACGCGACTGTAATTTATGTAAACGATAAAGAATAACAGAGTACGGTTAAGCACTGAATTGTGCAAAGCGCAGGAAGAGGGTTGCTTTGATTTTGGGCTTGATACATTGACCAAAGCCGATAACGATGTCGTAACGTGTCCACCTATTGTAAAGCGGTCCCAAAATATAAGAAGTTTACATGTAAGTTTTTGTAAGAAACTGATTTTATTCGGAGCGGTCTCCGCTTTATATAGGTCCTAGCTTAGATAGATAACATCAAATCTTATTTGAGATATATGTACATTCTTGAGTGCGATAGGGTGAACACAGGATTCGAAGATCCCACGCAGCGATTCAAATTACATGTACATGTATAGTCAAGTATTCTGTGTTAGGATCGTTTGGCCGCTATATTTTTAGAGATATTCTGAGATCCCACGCAGAGGATCGGTTTACATATTTGTGTTACGCTCAATCTGCCGCTATGTTTTAGAGTCATGCGCACATGCGCTAAGCTTCAGCGTACAGCTTCATTAATTTGTTAAAGATAAATATATATTTATATATAAACCTGTTCATGTGTGAACACCTATTATTATACTTACAAAAGCATCGGAGTAAATAAAGTTCAAACCCAGTATGAATATCGTGACTTGGTTCTCGATAAAATTCAATTAAGCAAAACAGCCTTTGGAAACTTTATACGAAGATTCAGCTTACAAATTCTTATTAAAAGTATATGTGTACATACAATTTGAGAACTGACAGTTTATTGGAACTACTACAATGGAGTTATCCATTGCCCAGAATACTTCAACATCCTCTACACTTTTTTTCTTGAAGTTTTAATAGGCCTATTTTTGTCACCCTAATAGAAAAACATGTGAAGGGTTTCTAGCTGAATTTCAGGTCTAATTCGGCTCAAATTAAAATACGTAATTCGAGACTCGACTATTGCCCAAGGTCACACACAGGTCATTATATACCAAGGATTGTCCTGACGCGTTGCATTCGATTTCAAACTTTCGATTTCCTCAGTGAACGTTTTTCTATGATCAACCTCCTCAAATTAGTCACACAACATTGTAAATACACATTTATACAGCTCACTGCTAAACTTTTGCAAAATGATCTTCGCCAATTTAACCTTTGGTAAAATTTATGCATTGGCTCTTGGAAACATTATGGATTTCACTTTCCGCCAAGCGAAGCAGTGAATTATAAATAAATACATTTTTCACCTTGGCTAATATAAATCGAAATTGATTTCCCGAAAAGAGGAAGCCGATGAGCCAAGCGCAACGTGAAATCGGTTATTGAGTTGCCCCTATTGATCTCGTTGAGATATTGCCACTGCACCAACATCAGCAACGAGTTCAGTCATTGACTGACAATAGCAACAACAAGGCAGCAGCAGCCGCATCAACAGCAGCAGCATCAAAAACAACAACAACTAGAGATAATAACAATAACAAAAGGCCGCAATTGTAAACAAAACGCACGCGCCAACGCCAGCAAAAAGAGAGGTACGAGAAAATCAAATTTTCGTTTCTGCTTCTCGGAGATGAAAACGTAAAATTTCACTGACGTTGCCTCATATGGAAAATTTCACTTGCACGCTTGAAAAAGTGCAGTCCGGTCGCGGGGTGCTGTGAGGGGGCGGCGGTGTTCCCACAGCTGCTGCTACCGTTGAGTGCCGTAATCAGAGACCGGGGCTGGGGCACGATGGAGATTCAACTGCAGTGCGTTTTTGTTTATTGTTGTCTCTGGCTGGTTTAATGCACTGGAAAAAATAAGTGCAATTTATTTTAATACTAATGGTATTGCCCTTTAATTTAAGTACATCAGAATAAGCAGATAAGTCGATCTAGACCATTGGTGGCGTGGCATTGACATTTATGAATTCCATTTGTGAGAACAAAATAGGTCACTTTATCATATTTATATAAGTTTCTATTTGACCGCACTATTGCGTTGTATACATTCTGTGCGTTTGCTCAAAGAGACCGGTTTTGATCAGCATATTCACTTGTTGTCGATTTTTGTCCGTCCAGCTTAAAGCTTAAGTTTTCAGTCTGGAAAAAAATGTACATAGAAGTGTGATTTGTAAGTTATTTTTCAATTTAAATTATTTTAATAATTGAAATAAATAATTTCTCTAGCTTAATTCATTTTTCTCCGTGCACCTGACTCTTCTGCTTGCGTTTTGGCACTTTCACTCTTTGACGCCCCCCAGCCTTTAGTTCGGTTCGTTTAGTTTCGTTTAAATATTACGTTGGTTTGGGCTTCGTCGTTTTTTTTCGTTGGGTTGTCAGATAAGCGCAATTTCGAAGTCGGTTTTATTTTAGTTCGGTGCTCGTTCCGTTTTCTTGTTATTGTAAACATAAACAAGAAATGCAAGCAGCATATGAAAATAGAGTTGAATTTGGAGTTGATTTTTGGATAGAGCTCAGTCAGAGACTAGTCGAATCGATTGCATAGTGGCCAAGGTTCACGCCTCGATAAATATTAATGAAAAAGTCAGGAGGGGAAGATGTGGGAGAGTTGGGATTGCATATTGGTTTGATTTGGGTTATGTAAGGGTTAATAAAAGCAGTCTAGATACTGAAATAAAGTTCAAACTAACAATAAGATATCTTATCAGATTTTGGTTAACAAAGTTCCATATTTGCATAACCACAAGAGTGGGTGATCAGGTTTAAATTAAAAGATGGCAATTAAGGGGCATAAAACGGAAACTCATTGTCTATTACTAAAATCTGCATAAGTCTTTTTTGACAGAATTATGTGGTCCTTTGTCCTAAAGCCATGCCATGATATGCTAGAATTGCATTTGTGTGAGTAAGAAATAAGACAAAGTGGCTAGATATGAGAAAAAATAAGCTAAAATTTGTTGAAATATTGAATAAAAAATAGCTATTCAACTATAACAGCCGCTAGATTTAGCCATACAATTACAATTATTTAATACTTAACGCATTCATAATTATAATAATTACATTTATTATAATACTTAGATAATAATAAAAAAGACAAATTGATTTTATTTTAAAATTAAAAACATTAATTCGCATTGCTAAAATATAAAATTTTACGGTTTGCGCACAGATTACCACTACCTTCTGATACATTTCCCTAGCTAGTGTTACATTACTTTCAGCACGTTTTCCTAGACTATTTAATGTAGCACTTACTGTTCTGCCTTTTTAGAAATGGAAATATCTCACGAGAGTAAGCGTGCAACACGTAGCAGCTGGCCGTCTTTGGAGGTCTTACACCAAGCAACCAACCAACCAACACCCGCATTCGACCAAGGTGAGGCGCTGCCACATAAATATCGAGCAATTTTCCATGGACTTACATTAAGGTTAATTCTGTTTATTGCCATATTGGTTGCAGAACAATAAATAGCCTGCAAGGAATCTTTAAGCAAACCTTGCAACGATAATATAAATTGCACAAGGCAATGCTTGCCTTCCTCGATGGAGGATGCGCCTTTAGCAGGCATGAGCATCTGGGCGCCACATGGTGCTGGTGCTACCTTGTCCCCCAGCCTCTGACAGTGCACTGAACACCAATTCACCCGGGGTTATTCTTCAATTGATTACCGTCTCTCTCCCTCTTTTTTCCTATACTGATTATAGATGCAGAAACTTGTGTCAAATACTTTTCCACCCAGCTCAAAAAATATATTTTGAAATGCAAGTGCAAGCGAGGAGCGTTTAAAGTGTTTCTGTCAGACGAACCTGACTAATGGCCTCTTCTCATTTGGGGCAAACGATTTATGTGGGGGCGTGGCCGCTGTCAAACGGCAGCGTGTGAAAATTGTTAACAAATTGCGGTGTCGAAAAGTCTTAGAAAAAAAGTTTTCATCGGCCTTATATTTAGAAAATATTTATAAATATTTTCGGCTGGGAGAATGCATTGGGTCGGTGCACTCAAAAGTGAAATGTGTGAAAAATTGATGTTAATTTATCTTTTATTTAGGTTGGTGATGGTATCCCATTTTATGTTGAGTGTGGGTGGAAAATTAGGCATTAATTGAAAATAGTCGATGTTGAGTTTGACTAATGGAATAAGATGAGATGGAATATTTCCTAATAACTTCATAGGTTTATTTGATAGTTGAGACTTTAATAATAGTTTAAATTAATACTCTTCCTTTATTTTTATAATTAATATAACATTATTGTTATCGATAACTCCAAATAATTATAACATATGAATAAACAAACCTAAGGAAATATTTATGTTCAAGTAATTCAGGGCCCACCTCGACCTTAACCCATAAAAAATAAATAAATACACATATTCACAGACTTTGCCCTGCAATTCAGCTCAAGTACTTGCTTGCTGTTCTATGGCCATAAGAAATTTCTTATTTATTTTCGAATTTCATTTGCTTAATGCTTCATCACCATCAATATTGAGGCAATTATTGGCAGATCAACAAATAAGCAAACGCAACGCAAATTATTTCAGCTCACTGAGCAGCAATTTGGGTTACCCCAAGCAAAGTTGATAACAATTTACACCTTAATATGGAACACATTTTGTGCAATTAACCCACTTTTGACGGCCGATTTCGTGCTGGCGGCGGTGATCCTCCTTCTCAGCCAACTCATTGCGAGCTGAGGTAATTTGTGAAAATTACGACTTCCCATCTGTCGGGGCATTTTATTGTCTTTGTTTTTAATATAACATTTAAGCAGCAACATGCATTACTTTCGCTTTGGAACACCCTAAAATGAAAGGGTAAGTCGTTTCTACTAAAAAGTTGGTAAAAAACTTATTCGCTCCATAAACTCATCATAAACTTCTAACTTAACTTAGTGTATAATTCTAGAATTTTATATAGTTAAATAGATATTATTATTTGATTTATATCCGTATTTATATTTTCCTTATATCTAGAACTTTATTTAAGGCATAAAGAGTGTTTCTAGTTCGATCAGACAACAACGTTTCTCACTGGGTTTTTGCTGGGTTTGATTTTTGTGTCGCTTCAAGCTTAATTTGTACTTTGCCTTCTTCGCATTCTACTCACACGCACTTTCTTTTGCAAAGGCGAGCAGCTTGACGGGAATTCAAGTGCAGAAACCAGACAGAGACTGAGGAGGAGAGGTCTTCTGGCACTTTCCCGCAAGCAGTTGTGTCGTAATTTCGAAAGATTTTGTAATTTGTTGGCATGCGTCATGGGTAACCCGTTTTAACCGTTAGCCGCTTAAATCAGTTGCTAAATTCAAAAATAAATATATAACAAATGTGCGCGCACACACAATTTGCGTAAAGCACTCGCCGCGGCGCTGGCATCCCATGAGTAATGGCCATCTGATTCATGCGGCCAGCGTCGCTTGTCAATTTTGACAGCTCGGTCCATTGTGTGACGATCCCCAGTCCCCTTCTTGCCGTCACCTTTGTGGCCTTTGTGGCGCTTTTTTGGGGCAAGGACGTAAAAACCGCCGATTTGGCCAGACCTTGTATTTCCTGCTTTCACCCGCCATCTTTCGGCCCGCCCCCACGTGCGCAAGTCGCCCATTTTTGGTTCGGCGGCGACTCGATCGCCGTGTCTGGCCTGAAGAAAGCCTCATTAAAATAAATCAGCACTTTTATATGCCCAAAAGGTATGGGTAACTGAGGAATGAGCATGAGCTTGTGCGACTTAAAGAGGAGAGGCGGGTTGACATAAGCCATCGGTGGCTGGAAGTGTAAAATTTAAGTCGCTTCAAAACGCCACCAGAGCTATTGCACGTAACCTTTTAACATTTAAAATATTTTGAATCTATTCAATACAATATTGAAATAACCCAATAAACTGAGAACCAGACTTGATTTTACTATCTATGCTGGAAAAAAATCCGAATGCCATAAATGGTTTAACCTTACCTGATTGGCTTCCCTTGAAGGTCTTTATTTAGAGACAATATTATCAGCAGTAAGCTCTATTGAAACTAAAAATAAAAGCCATTCTCACCTTTCCGGCAATTAGATATGAACCTTCTCGAGTACAATACCCTATCGATTTTCTCAATGCGACAACGGCGACAACATCCAGACAAAAAAGACTCTTGGTCCGGGGTTCAGATTGCAAAATCAAACTAATCCGCTTAAGAGCCTCGACTTCCACCCAGAAGCAGAGGCTGAAACCGAACCAGAACCAGAAACTGAACCCAGACAACGAGAACCTGAGCACCGCGCCGCTCCGCCTGGTCATTTGCAATTGAGGCGAGAACTAAGCTCCGGCCATGTGGGATTTGAACGGATATTGATTTCCAGCTGTGCAAATAAATGACAGAGACTTGGCCAAGAAAGATGAGGTGGTGCATGGGTCTCATGTGGTGGCCAGGGTACACGTGACACGGCAGGTGCTAGACATGTGATTATGGTCGAGGAGCAGTTAACCCATTAAACTCAGATTTCAATTGACTTAAGATTTGTCATTTACAAAAAATAAACGATAATAATTTATTATTTATTTTTTCTTAAGTACAACCTGCAAAACACCTACACTTCAAAGGCCTGCCTAAGATTTCATTGCAGAAACTGAATATGTTGTTTTGCAACGCAGTACAGGAAGCATCTCCGACCCCATAAAGTATTTATATTCTTGATCAGCATCACCAGATGAATAGATCTAGCCATGTCCGCCTGTCCGTTTCTACGCAAAATAGTCTCCGAGTTTTATAAGTCGGCGTGTCGAAAAGGGCCAGATATCGGATGTTTAATTAGTGTATGGTCTTTTAATTAAATTATAGCCAAACATTTTGAATTTCCTCCAAACCGGACCGACTATATCTTATAGCCACAATAGGAACAATCGCCGATTTTTTTTGTTTTCTTTTTTATGAATTCGGATTAAAACTTAAGATATGATCCTTTAATTATATGAATATCTGTATATGTAAGGTTATGTATATAATTAGCTCCCTGTCTTGTTTTTTAATTATTATTAATTTTTTTTGTAATATTCCTTGACGATTTTTCGTTTAGTAATTAATGGGTTAACGTGTCTATTTTTATACGGGCAGCTGCAACTGGGCTTGGGGATAAGAGGCTAATACGCCGGCTAATCAAGCCCACATCCAAACCCGCAGCCAAAGCCACAGCCAAAGCCAAAGCCAAAGCGAACACCCAAGCCAGGTGACCCACTTGAGCATGCATCGCTCGTGACATTCGACTGGCAAACGTGCAGAAGCGACTGGAAATCGACAAAAGCAAAACAAGGCAGCAACAAAGCGGCTGCAAAGACAATCAAGAAGCCGAGACGTGCAGAACGTCACTTTTGGGCCGACTTTAGAGATGCGTCACAGCGAAAAGTGTTCAGAGGGAAATGCGCACAAAAATCGCAGTAAATCAGGAAATGCAAGTAAGTGCAAGTGAGAAATGCGAATCGCATGCCAAGGTAACCGGCAACACACCTGCGAGACAGCAACAAAAGCGGCAGCATCAACAGCAGCCAAATAAAGAGCTCCGACTAAAAGATACTCACTGCTAGGATCTCTCCAATATCAATCTACACTGACGAAAAAGACCGTTCTCAATGCCCTCGATGTTGGTATTTTTCTTCTCAAAAGCAGGCCAAAAACAATAAGACCAGAAACGAAAAAAAAAAGGATTCTTAAATTGAGAACATATTTTTTTGAGATTGATATTTAATAAGAAGTTTTTAAGAACGAATGAAAAGTACTTGAATATAAGGTAAGGTTAATTTTTCATTTGTTCTCTAATTTAAAATGTGAAATGTAAAGTTAAATTGTATGCATATAAATGTAATATGTACATTTAAACTGTTTGTATATTATTATATAAATTCTATTAGACATACTCACACAATATTAAAACCCATTAGTTACGACTCAACTCGAACTCGAAAACCGGACTGTCAGCTCACCAGTCCAGCTCTCTACCAAATGCTCCACTAAGGCAAATCGAAAACAATAATACATACTTTCCACAGTACCAAGAGAGCGGAAGTCGCTCAATAATTTTATCTCTCTTGTTTCCTCTCTGGTCCCTCCTTGAAAATCTCAAAATGAAGAGTAACTTCTTCTCGACTTCAAGATCGCTTCTGCTGGAAAAAAACAAAATCGATTACAATTTCTTTCAACATTTAAGAATGCCTCTTTGAGATAAAGTGAACAGAAATGTTCTGGAAAAAGTGGTAGGGGCCAGAGAAATCGCCATGGAAATGGTGTACAAATAAAGTTATAAAATGTTAGTCTAATATTTTTAGAATGGAATATTTACTTGCATTCGGATTTAAGTTTCCAATGCCCAATTATCTTTATATCCTCAACCAGTGTACTTTTTATAGAATAAGAGGGCCACTGCGCATTACAATCATACTCATGTCTTAACTAGTCTGCAAGTTAATCTTCAAGTTATCTGAATTTCGCATTGCAGAAGCAGATGAAGTAAATAATAAGCAAAACATTATTGTGCACATATATTTGTTTATGTTCGCACATATACAACATACCCTTTTCGTTCCATATACCGGGTATTACATCAGCAGAGTCAGCGACAATGTTGACAATAGTTGAAACTGACAGTTTGACGTTTTAACTCACGCGCCAAACGTCAAACGGCAGCAGCAGCAGCAGCAACACAATGGCAACAGCAGCAACAACAGCAACATGTTCAGCAGTCATCTAGGCAAATCCATAGCCACGGCATCAAGAATAGACAACTCAATGAGGCAGTTTGACGGACACCTCTGGCGACAGCAACACGGCGAATGAATAATATTTGACAATTATATATGCTTGATTTGTGCAGCATTAACGAATCTAAGGTGCACTCAATGCTGGAAATGTTGTTAATCTGTCAATTCCAATCAAAAATAACTGTGAAATATTGTTAAGAAATTATTTGGATGTTTTCACGGTTGACTAGGTGAATAGTTCTACATCCTGAGTAACAAAACAGGAAGAAGGTCATTCATGATGTTATTTATTTATTAAGGAAATATTTTTGGAGCTTGTGAGGTACAAGGTAAGATTGTATGCTTTTAGATCAGTTTAAATTAACTATTTTTATAGTTGGCACAAAATTGATACAATTGCAAGGAATTTTTATTGAAAAGATGTGCATTGATAATGCAGCTCTGCCCCACATGACCCATCCGTGGGCACCAAAGACAGAACCGATGACCGGGAATGGGAATACATATGGAAATATTTTGTTCATAGAATGTGACATATGTCGCGTGCGATTTGTCTCGCTGATATTGCTATTGTTGTTCGTCGCTGGCTATCTTCTTTTTATAGTATAATTGACACTCTCTGTCCAGAGCTCATAAATTAATAGCAATTGGCGCAATGTGCAGCTGTAAATTGCCGGCTGACCAGCGGAGAAAATAAAGAAAGATGCAGCGACTCGATCGGAGAGCTTTGTGTGGGTTGAATGTCTACTCACAACTAGAGGAATGCCGTGGAATTCATAGATAGTACTTGTGGTTAGAAAGAAAGTCGGGTGGAAATTAGTCGGACAATGGAAGCTGACAGTGTAAGTGAGTTGTGCATTTGTGACCAGGAAGAATTGTCCAGCACTGCGTCTATTTAATGTTTTTCTTGGTGTCAGCTCTTACAGTCGACAAGTTTTTTCTGGAATTAAATGTATCACTGTTTAGTACCTTGAGGTGTCTTGCTTCATTATTCTATCGAAATTGAGGCACAATGTACCTGTTACTTGTTTTTCGCTTTCCAACCCGCATGTCACTGAAGTTGAAGCCTCCCACTCGATTCCTTTGTATGCTTAGGACAAAGACGACACACTATGGGGCGTCTAGAACAAATACCGCGACAAAATGAAATTTTTTTTTCTAAGATATTCAAAATTGTGTAAATGCCACTTTAAAGATAATTAAATTCTGCATATAAATCTGAAAGAAAACGAATATGCGTTGATTAGTTCTCCCACAACATGCTTTTAAAGTAGAGGCTTTGGAATACATTTTGCAAAACTATAGAAATAATACAGTTTAAGGCGTTTTAAAATTGTTTTTTTTAACGCATTGTTTAATTCAAAGTAAAATTATTATAACTATAAAATTGGACTTTACTTAATATGTTTATAAAAATAAAACCAAATTGCTTTATATTATCTATTTTTATTTTTTTTTTTAATAAATACTAAAAATACTGTTTTTTGTTATTGTTGGACATAAAGTAGTGAAGGCCGTCGAGTTCTGTTGTTAAACTACTTTTAAAAAAAACTTTAAATATTAAACTTAAAGTCATAAAAAAACAAGTGAGAAAGCTACAGTCGAGTGTCACCGACTGTGAGATACCCGGTACCCAGTATTGTGCGTGAAATTAAATAACACACCAACATGGAAAAAACAAAAAGTTGGCAAATGTTGCTAATAACATGTTAAGCAACGTTCAAAAAAGACACATTCTGCAGCTGCCTTACGAATTAATACTGCGCTCGAAAGCACGCAACACTTTTTTTCGCTACTGCCTTTGTGGCTCAGAAGAAGAAGAAGCATTGACAGAAAACTTTATTATCTAATAACTTCCATGTTTAACATCCGATTTTACTCAAATTTTCAGAAAACGTCCGCAAATGCCTACTTATTTATTTTATCTATTTACTTTAAGCCAAAAATTACGACTATAGCTTATATAAAGTTGTTTACGCTTTTCGGGGCGGAAGTGGGCGTGGCCAAATTTTAAAACAAACTTGATCTGCGTGCAACAGATTCCAATGTTGTCACCAAATTTGGTAACTCTAGCTCTTATAGTCTCTGAGATCTGTTGTTTCACACGGACAGACGGACAGACGGACAGACGGACAGACGGACAGACGGACATGGCTAAATCGACTCGGCTGGTGATGCTGATCAAGAATATATATACTTTATGGGGTCGGAGATGCCTCCTTCTGCCTGTTACATACATTCTCGATTGGCACTAACTTATAATACCCTTGTACCCTATGGGTACCGGGTATAATTAGCCTGCCCTTTTGTGCCTTTTCTGAGAAAATCCTCTTTTAGTTAGCGAAGATATTTTACAAAATTTAATTCTCGTCAGCCCTGGTTCCGTAGCGCACTTACAATACGAATCCCTAGTATAGGCGGCTAATGAGGTGTTTGCAAATAACTTTGTTTTGGTTGGCGGCATAAGCTTTTGGTTGAGTTTTCTTATAACATTTTATATTCTTGACCCAGAAATAATTTAAGTCGCACTTCCACCAACTGAACAATAGTCCAGAAAGCACGAAACAAGGACTTCAAACATTTTTGAGGAAAGTGCAGTCGACAGAACTCAAATATGGATGGTTTAAATAGATTGCTGATTAGCTCAGATCCTTTAATTTTAAACTTTTTAAGAGTCCTCAAAACAAATACTTAGAATGCCGAAGGCGGATCTTGATCTGTTAAAAAGTACTCCTAAAGAACAGCACGAGTATGAAAATATGTTTGATTATTCTGAGAGTGATAGTGAAGATAATTATGATGAATAAATGTATATAAAAATGTTGGGTGTATAATATGGTTATATTATTGGCTAAATTAACTAGAATTTAACTAGAACTTAAAACATTATTTTAATTTTAAAAACTATTCGAGATTCTAGACAATTTTATTGAAAAAAGTTAAAAATATGGAAGTTTGGCCCTATTATTCCTATGACAGCTATATTATATAGTTGTCCGATCCCAAAAAATTAAAACCGTAATTCTATAATAGTAAAAATGGCTATGTCTCGAGTTGATGTAAATATGTTGAAAACAACGAAGTTATAATTTTTTTCCTTGAATTTTAGATCATTCCTATGGGAGCTATAAGATATAGTCGACCGATTTTGAAGTATTTTTTTAATAAAATTAAATCTAAAAAATAATGTTAAAGTTAGAACATGATCTAAGAATAAATAATTTAGTTATGGCAAAAAACATAAAAAATAAAATATTTTTAGTGTAAAAAAAATTTTCACTAAATAATTTCATCTAATGATGTTTTTACTAACTTTATTACTTCTAACAATACCTCATACAAGTTTTTTTGCTTCACGGCTCCGCTGATTTAAGTCGCTGTTTTGCCATTTTCGCCCCATAGTGCGACAGCAGCAACCTAGAAATACAAATATATTCCATATAATTGGCTAAGCGTGTTAGTTATTATATCACACAGCAAAAATGTTCTCCGTGTTACAATAAGGATAAAAGGGAGGAACAAACAAGAAGTAGGCAACTCGGCTCGCTCTCTCAGAAATTTGATTTTCCGCATGTTGCATACTTCCAGGCAGCCAAGAAAATTTGCGTGCGTAAACAGAACTTAATTTGATTTATTTTCACCCAACGGAAAAGTTACTTTCTGCCAGAGAAGCAAATATAAATGCAGCTTGTGGGCTCATTACTTATGAACATCCGTGTGGGTGGATTTTTTGAAATTGATGAATCTGTGATGTGTTCAGCAATTTATACAAGTGATGTTTGCATTCATAAAACTAGTTTACAAATTTATATTTTTTTTTATATAAGCGCTGAGACCCACTTATTCCGACTAATTTTAAGCCGCAAAACACGCTGAACTCACTACAAAAATTTTTCAAAGAACCGTTTTGAAGATATTCGCGAAAAACCAAATTTTTTATATTACGCTAAAAATATCGAAAACCGTTAGAAATTAGTACTATCCAATAGGCAATAGATACACCTTTTTGAAAACATAAGGCTCTTTAAGGTCAGAGCTTTATTAATGAAGATATAGGCGCTGAAAGTAAAAAAACATGCAATATTTTTGGCAATATTGTTTAAAGCTAGATTTCATTTATTTTTTAAAAATATAAATAAAATTTTTTAAATTAGTTTGAGTAAACGGATCTAGGGATACCTATGACCTTAAAGAGTTCAGGTTAAATATATGCAAATCCAATAAAAATTCTTGAAGTTATGGCAAATTCAATGAAATTATCATAATGCAGTTGTGCTACAATATTGTTTTCCAAGGGTAAAAGCCTGCTTTGTGATTTTGTTTTTTTAATTATAATTAAAGCCAGGAAATATTTGTGATTAGGCTACAAACTAAAGAATTAAGATCGAATTTAGCTACACAAAATTTGAGATGTGAGACCAAAAGGCGTTCTTAAATAAAATAATAATAATTATAATACGTTTAATATACAAGCCATCTGATTAAAATTCAAATAAAAAATATGAAATGATTTTAAAATAAAAACTCTCAAATATATATAATATTATTGTCGTAATGCTTAAGTGTCATTGTCACTGACAAGCCTTACGTTTTGGAAAAGGTATCGGTTCTTATAATTCAATATTTTTGAAAACTTATTTTCTTTATATATTAAAAATTCTCTGTTGACAAAGGAACAAAACAAGCCTTCGAAGTTACTTAGTATTAAAAACACTTTCACTTTTTTAATTATTAATTTTAATTTCTTCTAAATAAAATTTAAAATAAATTCCTTGCTCTGCCTCGATTTAATTTACATAAGAATTTAAACTATTTTAGCTTATCTATCAATTTTTGAATTTCAATATATTATAATACTAGGAAAATAGTGGACTTAATTCGCAAGTTTAAGTTCTTTTGGTTATTTGTGGTATCTTTTTATGCAAGCATACTTTTGGGATGAAACTAAAACATGCGTAGCAATGGCTCCCAAACTGTGATTTTCGTGCATTGCTCAGAGTGTGCACCATATGGTCTTGTGCTAGTCGCTTGAAACCGAAAGACACTTTCGAAATATCTGTAGACTAATTTGCTTGTCATTTGATGAATGCCTCCTTGGTCCCCTTCGATTTCTGTACATCTCTGGCTATAGAAAATACCGGCAGCAAGTCAATACTTTGTTTTCGTCGGAGTGCAAGAAAGATGGTTATCGTGGTTACAACAACGAGTCAGTCAAATTGGACTGCGACGGCTGCAGTTGAGAGTTCCCCTGACGAAATTTAGCATATATCAAGTTCATGCTGTGCTACCTGATCACCATTGTCGGAGCCCCTTGGATCATGTCAGCTTGGGACACGACACACTCACTGCGAGGCTTTTGCTCCAGATTCACCAGGTCTCTTTTGGCCTTTGTACGCAAGGATCGCACTGATCTGGTTTGGTAATGCGGAAGCTTCAGCTGCCTGCTATTGATTTTGGTGTTTGCCTGCGAGGGCGTCATTATTTGCCTTTGGTCATGATTGATTGCCTGCTGGCTGAGGTCTTGTCCTGGGACTTTGATTTTGTCCCGAAGATGACACATCTCTGGAGCTTGTGTGCTGGAAACTTCTAGAGATCACAATTCATTCAAATGATAATGATAAACTCTTAATTCAGTTTAATTCAGAAAAATATGTACGTAATTCTAAAGTTACAACACGATTAATATATACGATAAGCAAAAGCATATCGGTAGTATTTATTTTTACATAGAAAAGACTTTCTGAAAGACAAATTTTAAAAATATTTGGTGAATTAAGTTTCGATCTTTCAATGTAACATGACATTGACTTTTGTCCTTCAAATAAATTGTTATTCGGAGTAATTTAATTGAAATGTTCTTATAATATAATATCTGAAGAAACGTAATAAAGGCTGATGGTTATAAAATATATTAGATAAAGTTTATAATATGTGTGATATAAAAATTTGTATTGTTGATGGAGTTACTTTAACCGCACTGAACCCTTTTTATACCCGGTACCCATAGGGTACAAGGGTATTATAAGTTAGTGCCAACCGAGAATGTATTAAACAGGCAGAAGGAGAAATCTCCGACCCTATAAAGTATATATATTCTTGATCAGCATCACCAGCCGAGTCGATTTAGCCATGTCCGTCTGTCCGTCTGTCCGTCTGTCCGTCTGTCCGTCCTTCTGTCCGTGTGAAACAACAGATCTCAGAGACTATAAGAGCTAGAGTTACCAAATTTGGTGACAACATTGGAATCTGTTGCACGCAGATCAAGTTTGTTTTAAAATTTGGCCACGCCCACTTCCGCCCCCGAAATACATAAAAAACGGAATATAACCATATGCGTGATTTTCGGCGTAAAGTAAATAGACAGGCTTAATAAGTAGGCAATCATGGACGTGTTCTGAAAATTTGAGTAAAATCGGATGATAAGCATAGAAGTTATTAAACAATAAAGTTTCTGTGGGAGTGAAAGAGAGAGAGAGAGAGACAGAGCGCACATGCGTGTTGCTCAACATATTCCTAGCAACATCTGTCTTTGTCGGGTGTTGCTCAGCATGTTCCTAGCAACATTTGTCGCTTTTGAGAGTTGCCCAGCATGTTCCTAGCAACATTTGTCTCTTTTGAGTGTTGCTCAACATGTTTCTAGCAATATTTGTCTTCATTTGTCAGAAAATGTTTTTGTTTCCATGTTCATGTGCTGTTTAATTTCACCCACAATGTTTTGGGTACCGGGTATCGTACAGTCGGTCACACTCGACTGTAGCTTTCCCACTTGTTTTATCTTGTTTTGTCATTTGTAACTTTAACAAAGACTTATACGTATATAGTTAACTAAGACAAGTTTTGTATAATTAAAAAAACAAATAATTTAGGAATAGTATTATCGCATTATTTTTTATTTTCCCAACTAATGTCTAGTTATTTGTGGGTAACTGGAACGTGGGATCGCTTATATACACACCGCTTATTTTACGTGGTACAATTTTAAAGCGATCCAGTTCTTGCAATGCTTTTTCTCCCAATTATTCTGAAGCACATTTTTTATTATCGATCTTTATACTATACGCTTTCTCCACCTACTTCACACCCGCCGAAGCAATCTCTTATGCCAGCCAACCCACGTCAGGAATTTTCACCGCTTCAGCGCGCTGTCGCAAACGAACGCTCTTGGTCAACACTTAATACCTTTAATTACGCCCCGAATATTGTGGCAGGCTCTTCATAAGCGATATGCGATACAGCCTGGTGCTTAATCAGAAAAGTAAAGAATATAAAATGCTGCCAGGGGCTGGGAAGGTGGCAGGACCGGAATGTTATCAGACGCCGGCGATCGGAGCATGCGCCACAGCTCGGGCATCTGGAAAAGCAATTACAAGTCGTGAGAGTGTAGCCTCCTCACTATATGTGCGATATATTCCCCATTTCACTTGACAATGTTGCCGTTTACTTGCCGTCTCAGCTTACCTTGAACCTGTGGTGCTGATTCGGCCGCAGCTACTGCAACTTAAACTTCTGGTCGGCATGCAAATTATTTGGCTAATAGGCGGTAATACACTTCGTGATTATTTACGGCTTACACTTTCCAACGGCTGCTCACGCGACCGAATCGTAAATACATAATCCCTAGCTATATTTTACGATTCTTAAATGCCTCACTTTACTCAGCTGGAGGGTGTAATATTTTATTGGAAGTGCTACGTGAGTTGAATGAAAATAACTATTCAGGTGTGACTCATTTGGCTCGTTTCATTGTATATATTTCATTCTAGTCAGATTCGATAAATCGGGCCTAGATCCGGAAAACCCTTTGAAAAGTATAATTGACTTAAGGTTTGTTCACAGCATTTTATATAGATTTACAGTCTGTTGTCTCTCAACTTCAGCATCTGATATGCAAAGCGTTAAATGCAGGGGAAAGAAATGTTAACCCATTTATGACCTCCTTTCTTGATTGGTGTGTCTAACAATAGCAATTAAGGGACATGCAACATAGTCGGCCACATTTTCCATGCCCCAGCAACCGACTGCAAACCGAGAACAGACAACTTTATTAGCTTAATTAAAACTCTTCAAAAGGTCCATCAAAGCCTAGGGGCCCAGGCCTAGGAAAACGAACCGAAGAGAGTCAAGCCAGACTGGAGTCCATTGGTTTCGCTTCTCCTGAAAAGAAAAATGCGTTGAATGCCGGCAATTTAGCAACTTTACAGCTCTGCTCTCCGGTCTGGACCTTGCAGCTAATAATGGAAGCCTATCCCCAGTCCCATTTCGGCTTGGAACCAACTCCCAGTTGAATGACGTTTCACTTGATTGCAGTTAATTTTTCCCTCTTTCTCTGTCCCTGTCTCAGGTTCGAATGCAAATTCTCAAGCTTCAGGCACCCTCTCCTCGTCGCACCGCAACGTCCACAATTTGCGGTCTTCTGGCCCTGGAGAGCATCTCGAATCTAATTGAAGCCACAAACTTTTGATTGTTTGTCTCCGTCCCAGCTCAACCGTGGACTTGTGGCGCAGAATGGTCATAATAACGAAAATTATGTTGTAAAATGTTGGGAAAACGTGTTGAAAGATTTTGAGACCTAAACGAATTCCCTGACTTGCTAGGATTAGCGTGCATTGAATTTTTATGGACCATTAATGGGGATTTTGTTATTCGAATGACAGTGAGCAGAGTTTATGAAACTTTATTAATTGTTCTGTGGTTTAATGGGAATGGAATTGGGTTTGGATGCATATTATGAAGGGTTCTTTGAGTTAATCTTTTAAATTGATTTTTATGGATATTATTTACTAATATTAAAGTATATTAAAAGACTTCTTAAATGTAAATATACCAATTTACGAATGAAAACCAACAATCGCTGCCCACAAGGGAGTAATGTGCACTTCATGACCAAATATTTTATTGTTGGCCATTGCACCGTTCACCATTGAACTGTTGACCTGAATAGTTTCCGTTGGGGCCCACGAAGTCGTCAAGTTGATGCAGTTGTTGATGATGACTCGTGTCTGGAGTCAGCAACTATTTGGCATGACTTGGGATTGAAACATTTCGCCAATCGCCGAATGCAAAGGTGGCAGAGGTCAGCCAAGGGAAACCAAGGAAAGGAATATGAAAATGGCCAGATAAGCCAGCACAGACGCTGGCCAATTAGGGATATGGCAACTTCCGTGGAGAGGAGGAAACCCGTTCCGACCAAAGATAAACTTGTTCTTTCCGACCAATATCCATTACACAATGTGGGGGTTTTTCAAAATTAATATCGTATCGGCCAACATGGCCAGACTTCCCAAGCCTAACTCGCTTATCTAATAGAGTCATAAAAGCCAACCCACACACTCCCATAGGGTAACTTCTTTTTTTGGTTCGGTTTCTACAGATTTACCAGTAATGCTGAAAAAAGAGAGAAAAATAAAAATACAGACCCCCATTTATGGGAGCCAACATTTTTGTGGCAATTAACAGCGTCAGAGTTCCATGCACAATTAAACGAAACTGTCAACAATTTATCTTCCACGACGTGACTTCCCAGGAAGACTTTTGCGCCTCCTTACCGGGGCCTAGACGTGGCAATGGCTTGGAACTGGCACTTGAGAGTAAAAGGGCCTCGGCTCCTGGCAACTCTCTAATTGCCACCAAATACGGCGGCAGAATGTTAGCTCAAGGCTGCTGGAATTTCCCTTTGGCCATATGAGCTATGTCAAAATGTGACAAAATGCGTGTAGTCGGGCCTTTCTCCTTTCCCGATAAATCCCCAGCACATTCCGGTGCGAGTGCAGCGCGGTGATCTCCATTTAAGGTGTTCATTAGTCGCAGGTCGCCGATCGCCGGTAAAAAGGGACCTACGGCCCAAAAATGGTTATAAAGTCTCATCAAGCTCAGATCACAGAGCGAAGATCATCATTATATCGGCGATGACGATCACGATGATGAAGGTAACGATAATGTCGGGATCGATCGATCAGAGGCCAATCAGCTGGATCCGTATATATGCTCCTCTGTCCTTGTCGTCTTTGCCTGGCATAACTGTAAACTGTAGTTTTTTGGGCTCCAAAACCGCACCGCCAACTCGTCCAGGGCGAGTACTAAAATTAAGCGATTTTCGGTGTACAATTTACATTTTGAGCTGTAATTTCGATTATTGTCTGTCGATCAGATATGCCCGAAGGTGTCATGCCCAAATACCGACCGAAAACCAACAAGCAACTTTCACTTGTCTGACTGGGAAGACATGTGTGCCTCACGCGGAAAAGGACTAAAGAGCTTCAGCCTCTGAGTTCGCGTGGTTTAACGATTTGTTTTGAGTTTACGGAACGGTTTGGAGGAAAGAAAACATCTGGTTGGGCACGCTTAAGGGGTAACAACACCTTGGTGTGGGTGTTGTTGATGGGAAGATTGAACCAAAGGTAAAAATGATTGGATTCAGTTATTTGGAATTACATTTATTGCATATTAAACACATTCCTTAAATCTTGTTCAACCAAATCAACCAAACGCCAAAATCAAACCTTTATACATCCTGAACGAATATCAAAACAATAAAACGAAGGATTTAATCAAAATATTCACACTTTTTCGTTTTAACTTTATCATCAAAATTAGTTCAACTATTTGTAAGTTTTAAATTAAATTTAAAAAATTAAATTATTACGTGTCCTTACATGTAATTACAATTATATTATAATAACTAAAATAATTATTGTTAGTTATAGTGCACTGTAAATATTTTCCTTTTAAATTATTTACACCACTTACTTCTGACCAATCTTTTAATAATTTTTTGCCGGAATTCCCTTATTCTCTGGCTGTATACTTATGATATTTTTATGTTAATTGGATAAAATGACAGTACAATAATTAATGACCAGCGGTAACCAAATGAAAGATTCAGTATAAGGCTCCTCGGTTTCATTAGTGCGGGAGTCGGCGGCAAGTGGCGTCTGGTTAATCAAAATATTTAAAACGACTTCCCTCTGGGCAGAAGACCATGCATTCGGATATAAAGTTATAAATAGTCGCAGAAGGCAAAGGATGAGCAGCGTCTTCTGGTTAAACAGGCTTTACTTGTGACAAGGAAAGGTCAATTTCGTTATACACTAACACCATGCTAAAATTTGAATTAGCAAATATATAAAACTGATCGATTTGTATGAAATAAATAATGTGTATTATATTTATTTTTTGATATTAATATTTCGGGATTAAGATTGATACGTATTGCTTGTAATTTTTCCCCCCTATTTTACGCCAGCTTTAGTAGACCCTTTGCCTAAGGTAAGGTATAAGAATAAAACCCGATGGGGTCTCTCGGCTCTCGGTCCTCCTATCTCCTGCTCGTGGTCATTTCGTAATATCGCATTAAACAATATGCAACTTAACGAACGCCCTTAATCATGGGCAGCTGGGGGAAAGGGCCGACCAGAGGGGGAAGTGGAGAGGCGTTGGAATGACTTTGTAATTGCGCATGCGCGACATGCCCCAAGCGGCGACAACAACGAGATGGCGGCCCCTTTATATCTGCCCCGCACTCGTATTTTTCGAATTGATAATGCCTTTTACGCGAGCTGCATTGATTGGCCCCAAATCACAGCTCCCCTCTGTATCTCCCGGGCCACAGTCCACAGCCTCGGACCAGTCGAGTGACCTACTGAGCCCAAAGAAGTTTGCCTGCTCTCGTCACGCAACATCGAACCGTTCTGGGCATGATCAGGCATTTCCCTTTCGTTGGGCTGGGCGCATCTCAATGTGCTTAGAGCTGTGGAAGGCATAACTGTAGCTATTAGTTTGGTAAGAGTGTGCTAATATATGTTTTTAACGCCAACCTAATTGCAAGGAACCCAGAGACCACAAAGGAACCACACATATTGAGACTTGATGCACTTATTTTAATCTGCTCAAATTATAAGTCATCAAATTATTAGATTTTTCGTGGCGGAGAAGAAAGCATTTTCAAACACGCAGACCAAGTATGCATTTTAAGGAAGAGAGACTTTCCGACTTGACTGGTCTTAGGGTCGATTTCTCAATGTCATATTAACTTTTGTCATTCAGATAAATTTTATTCGGAGTAATTTAGTCTCCCAAATCATGATACAATTATAGGAGGTAGTTTTGTCGGAAAACTAACCCCCTCGTTCGGAACAATTAGGCCCTAGTTCGGCTGTCAAAGTTCGTGTGAGAGAAACGAATGTATACGACAATAGAAAATGTGTATTATCCCTTATATGGTGTTTGCGGTTAAAACTGACATATTATAATAATAAGTTGGAGTTCTTTAACTTATATAATTTTTAATTTAATTTTAAATTTGCGAGCTCGATTCGGCGTAGCTTAATTTTGGAACTGCTGGTTCCGGCTCTGCTTTTCTTTCCGGGACAGAATCATTGTTTAGTCGCCTTCTTTTGAAAGTCGTCCCCTTATTGGTTATCGACTTCCACTGTGAAGCAGGCTGCACTCCAAAATTTTCTCCAGCAACGTTCCCTTTACCAAACATTTCGGTGCATTAATAAAATTTGCGCCTTGGAAGTGTTTGCGACAAAAATTGCAAAAAAACATTTTTTTGTTTTACTTAAGGGTTAATGAAAGATTATAAAATTTGTACTCACACAGCCTTTTACGTCAACGAGCAAACACGAAGTGTTCAATAAGGCCCTACACCCGAACGCTAAACACACGACGAGACTACCTTCTATAATTATATCATGCCTAAAATCATGTTTGTGCTTATCTGAATGACAGATTTTTAACTAGTCAGGAGTTGTCAGTCATATAAACAAAAAAAATGATTTTGAAAATCCTAAATTACTCCGAAAAAAATTTACCCCAATGAAAAAAGTTAACCTGACATTGAAAAATCGGCCCATCGTGCTTTTGGGTCCGGGTACTCTAAGATAGAGATTTAGATTTAGAGTTTTTTGATATTGAAAAGCCAAGCTAAGCACTCAATGTATTAGAGAGGCCGCTTATAAAACTGTATAAAAGTATTAAACTCATTTCGGATTCTCCCTTACATAGCGTGAGTACATTGAAGGAAAGTAATTTAAGACATTAAACACTTTTCCTCTTCGCTACATGACCATGCATTCCGAAATTCTCCCACCATCTTGCAGTCGTTGAAAAAAAATAACTTCTTCACTTCATTTAAATGTATTATGCGCAGACACAACCTGCCCCAAAAATATCTTTCCAGGAACCCCTTCAGAATGACAAAATTATGCAAGCCGAATAACTAATCAAGTGAGGGATGCATCAGAGAAAAAAGGGAAAATAAACTTCTTAAGTAGGCACTCGAAACCCAAAGAACTCCATAAAAGAGAACCTCGACCACCCCGTGAGTTGAAAATGTGTTTACTAATTTTTCACCGACTCCAAAATTGGATGATGATAACGCCCCTTTTTATTCCAAACAAAAGAATAGGGTTCATCCCAAATTTACGATCTTTTAAGTGTCTTGCGGCGTATTTGGATATTAACACTTGGCTCGACCAGGCTTAGGTCAGGAACAGATTGCAGTTTAGGTTTTATAGCCCCCAACTGTGCTGTAAGAGGTGCTTTGAATGGAACTCCGCTGAAAAATTGTTGTAAAATTAAGTTATAATTGAGAGAAAGGTTTCCAGTTTGCAGTGGTTTTCTATGGAATTAGCTGAAGATTATTTTATTTCCAGTAGATTATTTTATTTATCAATATAAGCTTGACAGTCAGAAAATTTAATTATTTGTAACTCTGACAACGGGTTTTGAACCTAAAGTCCTATAGTATCTAAAATATAAAATAAAAAATTATATTTTGTCAAATCTTCATTTTTAAAATACATTTTACAAAATAAATCAATGAACTGATGAATGCTAAAATAGATTTTTACATTTTTTAATTCTTTACAATTATTATATTTCTTTTCTTTAATCTATTGTTTTGAATACATTTTCTTAATCAGTGACAGAAGTATGCTCCTCAAGAATCTGTTCCCACGACATAATTAAGTATTATTTCGTAGTTCATCATTTATTTCTAGGAAAACCAAACATCCTGCAAGGCATTTCCATTTAAGAAAAACAACCAGAATGGCTACCTTATGGTCCCGATCTTACCCGAAGTGCCTTGTTAGCACTTGGACAGCACTTCACCCACGAAACGAAAATCGTCGGCAATTTACATAACAAGACCAGTTCCCAAGGCTGGCCGAGTCGGCACAGAAGCAAAAACGAAAACTGGAAAAGACAATCAGCGGCGCTCCACAAAAACTCCCGAAAGGCTGTCAACGCATAATCCATCAAAACCAAACCAAGCCGAGGGACAGTGAGATACACTGTTACGAGCCGTGTGGAATCGTAGTGGCAACTAGTAGAAGCAAACACTAGGGGGGGTTGGATGGCGCTGGGAATGGGAGATGGTAATGGGGTTGGGGTCGGGACTGGGTAATGGGGAGACCCCCTCTGGGGGATCGAAATCAATTTGGCGCTTTACCACACGAACATGCTCCGCACACGACACGCCCACCCGCCAGTCCGTCTCACTGTCTATCTCCATTCGGAGTCGCACAAATGCCCCAAAGGAATTGCTTGTACCGGGCCTGGCTAAAACGGGGTAAAAACTAGTAAGAACAATATTAAGCCTTGTTGCAACAATAAGATACCCGCTACTGAAATATGCCTGAGCGGAGAGAGCGCGATTCTCGTCGTCAGCAGAAAAATAGCTTGCATATTGCAATTCAAATGTATGGCCGTTATGTATCGTAGTGATTAAATTGGTCTTTGCTTTCTGTTTCGAGCTTTGAACACTATAATCACTAATATAATTATAAACATTAATAAAAACTTTGGTATTTAAGCTTCGAAAATCAATGCCTACTTTTTTGCTAATTAAAAGAATTAATTGAGGAAAAAATATTCCGAGTCTTAAAAAAATCGATGGTCCACTTATCCATTTAAGGAGCTACCTTATATACCCTTTTCCTCCATGAGTCCAGGGTACACAGACTTAGACACAACCCAAGTCCAGCCTGAGCCAGAGCAGCCACCTAACTCTAATTGGGCATAATTTAAATTCCACTCGTGAGCGCCATGAATTGTATTTAACGTTTTGGCGCTTCCCAACTTGGGACTGGGACTCTCTTCGAGCTCCTGGCATTGGCGGTAAATTTCATTTGATTTTATTTGGATTCTCTTAGCCGGGCTACCGGAGCTGTAGCACAGATCGCAGACGGCGATCCTCCCGAACGCTTCCTTATTTGTTTCCACCTTTATGTGTTTGTTTTCAATTCTCCGCTTAATTGGTTTTGCGCCCAGAGCTGGCCGAATACCCACCCAGAGATATTGCGGAGACGGAGGCCCAGGCCACTCTGATAACAGTTCGATGCCTTAGTTTTGATTGGGAGGCGGCTATTAGAAAATTGAATCTATGTGCTTGGTTGTGGGTTGGGCCTTCGGTGTTGTGTGTGCGGTGTGGTGTGTGAAAGTCGTTAACAAAAGGTTGTTATACGATTTTTATCCAGTCTCTGGCCTAGCAATTGGCAGAACTGGGCGAGTAATCGTGCAATTCTTAGTAGGTCGTAATGCAGTGAACGGTGAGTGGAAAATAATTCCTTTAAGTTGTAAGATCGTGATTTGAATTAATTTAAATTATTAAAATTACTGAAAAAGAACGAGCTATTTAAAATAGTATAGCACATTAGGGGATTGTACATTTAATTTCAGTAGTTGTTATATTATATTTGATTGCTGTTTTCTCTTTCAATTAATCTTTCAGGTAACCTTGTGTAAATCAAATACCTACTAAATACCAAACTAATTTAACACTTGATGGATAATTTCTAGAGAATCGCAAACAGGAAGTCCTTCCTGAATTGAAAACCTAACTAAACCTAAACAACCTTTTTTCCAGAAAACCTCTTTCGGTTGTCGAAGGCCCAAAGTGTACCCTCTCTGCGTCTCTTTCTTGTAGAATTTATGTCTCGCCTCTGTGCACTTGTGCCAAACAATTTGTAAGCCATCATTTCAATTAAGATGCATAAATCACGCCGAAATCAGCAGCCTCATCAGGGCAGCAGCAACATCATCGTCGCCGCCGCCACGATAATCCTCCGCGTACACATCGTTATCCTCAAGTACGTCGGGCACTTAACCAGCCCAAAGGAACCCTTTATTTCCGTTCAATCTCTTCTTCGGGTCCGTTTCTTCTGGTGCCGCCTCGGGTTCGGTGTTCGATTCGCATAAACGAACCAATTTAAACGGCGCACCGACACTGGATGAGTCCATAAGTGTGCGGGCGGCGTGAGGCTCCTGCTCAATCCCATCCAAGGGAATAGGAACGGGAACGGGAGAGAACGGGGATCAGGGCGGCAATTGCAGCTCTTTTGAACGGCCTCGTGAAACTGAAACTGCCGATTCACGCTCCAACCATTGCTTTTTGAGCCACAGCAGCCCGAGCCACAAATTGTAGTAGGCACAAAATAGAGGGAACTGTTCTGGATATCGTATTAATTGAAAGCTTTAAACTTATTTAAAACTTGTTTGGGATACAACTGGTATATTTTTTTCCGCGTGTCTTGAATTAATTTTAATATATAAGGAGGTGCATCAAAAATCACTGGAGGTTTTAAGTCACTATAAAAGGTGTCTAAAAGTAGGCAATAAAAGATAAAAGCGTAAAATTCGGTGCAAGTTTTTTTTATTATTTTTGTTTTTTTTTTAATTAATTATAAAGTATATGGTGCCCCAAAAATCACTTACATTTTTAAATCTCTATAGAAGGTGTCTTAAAGTAGGCAATAAAAGGTATAAAGTATTAAATTCAGTGCAAGTATTTTTTTTTTTTGCACTGACACATTTTGTAGCATACTATTAGACACATTTTTAAGAGATTTCGAAACTAGTGATTTTTGTAGTACCCCCGATAAATATAAATAAAATATAATGATCAGATGGTGTACCACCCCTTAACGGCATATCCAGATTATTCGATTTAACCCCGTCCGGCTTTCCGTCTGTAACTACAAAATTAACGTACCAGTTTTGGTAAATGCTTTATTTCCGTCCTATATAAGTAAACATATTATATCTGATACAACAGAGACCTGAGCAAACACTCATAACTGAGTTGTTTTTGAACAACCTTTTTCCCAGTCAAAAAAGAGTCAATTTGTAACGCGGAACGCGCACTTTCTGGAAGCTTTCCCAGCCTTGTTAACTAGCGTATGGAAGGTCCACTTAATAGGGACAACGAGGTATTTATGTAAGTGCCACACGATTGGGCTGCAAATAGCCGCGGGCAACATGAAACCTGCGCCACCGTACGGCGTTTAGTAATAGTTATTTTTCGATATCTTTTTGATGCCCTTGAGCTGGCGTTAAGTGCCGCAATTCGCCGCACTCCTCGGGGGGCCCTTGGCCTGCTAAAATGCCGTGTCGACGTCACAAAGGCACCGCAAGGATAATAATCAGGAATGAGCGTAGGACACGGCGGGTCAGGACCCTCGAATGTCGAAACGCAGTGCCAGGTAAACAGTTAAGTGACGAAGGCTCGCAGGGACAACAAGAGGCAGACAACAAAGACGGCTCAAGTGCAAGGTGCTCGCAGGACTGTAAACACTCTCCTTAGCACTCCGGGAATTTCCCCGTTTAAGTGGCCGATGCCCGACACGCTAGCCACTCGCAGTCGTTTCCTGTTAAGGCCAAACAAATTGGCCTGCACCTTGCCACCGAAACCAACAACAAGCCTTCGCTGCCCGCCGCACCTAAGAGAGCTCCCTGCCAAGGGCCGAAGAGAAAACGGCTGCGGCGAAAGAGTCCGAAACGATCATCATTGTGGATCGTAAGTGGGTCGGCATGTAAACAAATCAGGTGATAAGCCGGCAATGAACTTTGGCAGTGCATTATGACTTAAATATAAAAAGTAGCCCCCTAATCTAGAACAAGTATCTAATATCAATCATCATTCAAAAGGTGTTTTAAAGACTGTTATAAACTCAATACAATGCTTAAACGGGTACAACTTCTGCTATAATTTAAATCTAAAAAAATATAGATTTACTACAAAAACCAAAAATAAAAATGTTTATTGATATACCCTTTTCTCTTAAAAAAAAAAACGTTATTTTATAAAAATGTTTCATCAAAAATTTTAAAATAAACTAAAAGTGGTCGAAAAGATCACCGACTAACAACGCTGAAAAAATATAACTTTTCCTATATTTATAAAAAGTGTAATTTTACCCCAGAAACCGAAAATAATAATTTTTAATTAATATACCTCCGTCTCTTCAAAAAAATTCTTAGTTTTATAAAAATGTTTAATCTAAAATTTTTTAAGTTTTACAATTCATCTTTCTGATACAGTCTCCACAATTAACCGATCACTAATCCCATTCCCTGCAAAGATCAATAAAACCCCAAGGTGCTAGATTTCTTGGAAGGCCAATGGATGCAACTTCCTCCTGCTCGGCGGCGATCGAATGCGATCCACAAGGTGCCCACAAGCGAACGACGATCGCTCGGATCCGAAGTGCAGCGCGATCAGTTCGTGTTTGACGGTCGTTTGCGTAGGACGCAAGATACGCGGCAGTTGCGAGTGCGAGTGCGAGTGCTGTGCAGAGCAGTGTAAATTCTGGATGATAGTGCGTTCGAATAGTGCTGCTTCAAGCCGCAAGCGATAGTTTATGTGCCATTAAATGCAAAACGGCAATTATGCGATAAGAGCTGCAAATAAATAAGTGAATGCAGAGTTTCAGCACGCCATTTCCGAGTTTGCCGGCCGCGAATGATAGAAAGTCTTCTTCGAATGGCTTCTTTTTTTTAGTTTTGCGCCTCTCGTCGAGGATACGAAAATAGCTGGCGAGGAAAAATGTTTGCCTGTCGCTGAGCAGGAAAGTGGGAAATGTGTCTGAAACAAAAATAAAATTAAATGGCGCAAAAATGCTGAAGTAGAAAAGATGCAACAAGAAGAAAAGTCTACGTAAAATAGAGCAAAATAAAGTGAAAAAGTCGCAAGAGCAAATGCGTAAAAAGTGTAAAAAAAAATCGAGCGGAAATCGTTAATGAGCAGAAAAAATAATACAGAATTACAGTCTGTGCAGTGAAAGTAAAAAGTAAAAGATTATGAATGAAAATACCACTGCGAGTGCCATTGTCGGAATTAAATAATTAAAAGCAAATCCAAGTTCAAAGTCGAACGGAATAAAATGCGTTTCTAGTGCCGGTCCTGTAGCCCGATTCGTCCGATTCGATTAAGTATGCAAGTCAATAACTTGATCAAGTGGCCTCTTGGCCTGGCCCTCATCCTGTTGGCCATCCACTGCCAGGCCAGGCGTCAGCGGAAGCGCCTGCCGGGACTCTCCAGCGCCAAGGAACTCCGCGATTACAGCTCCTTAAGCCTTCTCAACGACACCTCCTCGGAGATACAGCAGAGCATTGTGTCCTGGACAGGAGCGCGCATCCTGTCCAGCGACAAGCAGAAGAAGATGTCATCTCAGTCATCTCAGGCGCGCCGTCATAAAACCAAGAGTGGCCTGCTCATTGAAAGTAACGTTGCCGATGTGGAGTCCACCGAGTCCGGCCCCAAGAAGAAGTCACCTCAGCGTCGTCGCAACGGAAAATTGCAGAAATCCGGAGGAGGCGGAGGTAAGTGGCCATAGCTATGAAGGGGGTCCTCTAAATATGGTCTCTCTGATCGATTGTGCAGTGCCAGAAGTTGCTCGCATTGCTCGCCTTGAGTTTCCTGGTCGCCGGTCGATGGTGGCTGGTCGTGTTTCTGCCATATTTGGCCGCTCAAGTTGAAAGAACTTTCATGTGAAAGTTGTGACAGCAGGAAGAGATTCTGATTCTTTGCTGCGCTGCTCTTTATTTTAGCCTCTATGTAATTCTATATGTTATTACGTGAGAGGTCCAGTTATGGTCCGGCAATGCTGCAGTGGTCTTTGGCTTTGGCTGGTCCCCAGTTGGCATGGCCTGGCGCGGCTTTTGTTGTCGTTAGTTGGAAAAGGCTCTCTGCCTTGGTTGTGTGAACTTTGCCTATTAGGAGTACGAATCAACTACGAGGCTATGTCCTCAGTCCCAAAAAGTTGTACGGGGAAATACCGCTATTACTGAATTTTCTTTTTCCATTGATCTATAAAATATAGTCTGTGATATTAGCGTACATTTTTTTTTAATTCTATACATTTGCATATTTCATAAAAGGATTTATTGATATTTCCCAGTTCCACTGGTTCAAGTCGTTAAACAAATTGCAGTTCTACCTTTGTTCAACAATTGGTAAGGCAATTGGGTTGACGAACACAAAGATGAAAATCGGCTAGCGGAGATGAATAGAGAAACAATATGCGGCACATGTTTTCGAATGATAGATGTTCTTCTCCGTAAAGTACGTAACCCTTGGCGATTGTCCCCGAGCATGTGTGGGTTTGAGCACTCGAGGCGTTTGTTGCCGAACACATGACCCCGTACGCCGAGATCCGAGAGGGAACAATAGCGCCGGAGCCTGGTGAGGTTGTCGCCATAATTGCGGTCGGATCTGAGCAGAAAGATGCCGTAACTAGGCAGCGGCAACAATGGACGATTGTTAGGCAGGTCGTCCGTGGAGAGCCCCTGGAGAGGATAATTGATGGAACCATGCGTATCGCCTTTGGGAATGCCTCACGCGCTAATAGGAACATATGTTTCCGAGGCGAAGAAGCAGAGGCTGGGCTGCAGGCGGGCGACCAACCAGAACCCACACACATGGCCACAGAAAAAGGGTTTATTAAAATATTTTTCAGACTGCCACGGCTGTAAAACTTAAGTGGCTTACAGTGTCCACGTTCTGTAAGGTTTTGGTCGTAAAAATTAGTTGTGGATGGCAACAAAACAGATTCTGCTCCCAAGTTCTGCTCCCAAGTTGCGTGTGGAAATATTTGGATGCATTTTATTTGAAGCTGTCGTATGATAATACGTTCTTAATTCTCTGGTGTGGTTAAGTCCATTTGCTGATGATTAGCCTAGAAAGATAAGAGTTAATATTATGTGAGAATTGAATTGGAAAAATCAAATCATACTAAACCAAAAATGCTTATACATTATACATTGTTAATTTTTTCGTTTTAATTGCATGGCTTTTTTAAATATTATTTAAAGTTGTATTTATGTTATAAATGTTAATGACAAGGGGAAAATAAATTTTTACTAATGTAACTTTATTTTTAGTTTTTCTGAAGCAAAAGTAAATATTAAGATAGCGGGTTTGCAGCCTAAACCACCAACATAAGTCAAATATCTATAAACAAGCAAGAAATATTCAGCTAAGTGTGCTCGACTGAGAGATACCCAAAATTAAAATAAGAGGCTTATACCCACTTTTTTACTGTCAAGTCCAGCCCAAAGACTTTCCGTAACGATTATTTTGATCGACTTAAAAATAAAAGTTTTAAAACTAAAATGGAAAAATAACTTACAAATTTTATATTTTGGATTGCTCCAGTTAAAAACCGCAGTTCAGGACTTGACTAACCATCTGAGGTGAGCCTGAGTGCGAGTTCGAGCGAGATGGAGATAGATGATCCTTATTTTGTAATAACTTAATAATTAAACCATATTAACTATCAGATTTTAGTCAAATGTATTTATTAGAAGACATACTTTTTGGGAGCTCAATACAGACAGGCGGAAAAGGTTAAATGTTGCTGGAGATCAAGAATATATATACTGTACAGGGTCAAATATGCGTCTTCGTTACACGCATACTCGTGTAGCACTATGTTATAATACTGTTGTATACCCTGTGGTTATCGGGTATAAAAACTCCAGTTTCGAAGTAACTTTTCAACAAGTGGTCAGAAGAGCGATTTCCTGATACGATTATAATTGCAAATCAATTCCAAATCATTCAATTGTAAATAGATTCAATGAAACACTTTTCAACGCCCAAGCCTTGAAGACATAAATGCGAATTGATCAAGCAAATTATGGGTGATTATTTCGAGTAAACGTCCAGATGTGGCGATTGACATTAATTGATTGATTGGCTTGTTTGGATTAGAGAAAACGAAAGTTTCCCAATGGCGAAATGGGTCACGGATACAGCTAGACGATACGAAAGATACAAAGATACGAATCGATTGACCCGCGCTCGCATTTCCGTTGGGTTTGTCTCGCCGCTTCCCGCTTCCCAATCAAGCGCACAGATACTCGGACAAACACGCGCACTTTATCAGCTCATTAAGTATCTTGTGGATACATTCTTTGCGCTGGTAGCCGTAACTCATGTCCAACTCATATGCAGCCGCTGTTTGCTCTTCGCTGTCGATCGAAAAGTGTTTGGGAAATGCATTCTTCATTGATTTTTCTCCTTTAACGTTTCGTTTCGCCTCGCATTGCCTTGTTTTTGTTTGTTTCTTGTTAACTGCATTACACAATGCTCGGAGAGGAAAAGCGCACTTCAGTTCTCCAGCTCTCCAGCGGCGGCTGCTGCTTCTGGAAATTTAGATTTGTGGGAAAATGCTCAGCTGTCGGCTGTTCCCCGTTGTCATTGAGTTTTATTTGTTTTTAATTTTTTATTGACATGTGAAGTTCGTAAAAGTTGAGTGAACTCTGCTTTACGCTTTACGGTTGATTCCCAGTGCCTCCGATCGCAGCCCGAAAAGCAAAAGTATTGCACTTGAGTGGTCTCAAAGAGCTGACCAAGAAGCTGCGTTTCCCTTTGGCTAAGATTCAGCATTTATGGTACAAACCTAATGCATCTAACTGATGAAGCGTCTTCGAAATGATATGCTGAGACAGACATATATTTTATAAAATTTATGATAAAGCCCATGTTAACGATGTGCTAAGATGAAAGAATTTTAAAACCAAATTTTCCCCGGACTCTTGTCCATTATCTGCGCCTAGATTTACCTTGTATTGCTACTCAGACCTGTTTATCGCTTATAAATCTCCCAGTCCCACCTGGATTCGGTTCTCGCCCTCCTCTCATTGCCCTTTGTTGAGATAATTTATTTAAATGCACTTTATAGAGCGACTGGTTAACACCTGGCCGGGGCGATAATTTGCGCTGTCGTAACGGAAATGCTCAAAATGATGGATGCACCAGACAGCTGGCCGACCAAATAAATGCAACAGTCGAGGGAAAACTCCCAGCCCCTCAAACTGAGCCCCAAACCGAACCAAACATGTCAAAACTGAGCCAAAACAAAGGATGAGGGGCGATGGGAAAAACAATTGCTGAACTCATTAAAACCAAACAAAGGACCGTGGAGCATTGTTCATGTTCTTCGGGTAATTTGATATGGAAACTTAATATGTCTTTCAAATAATTCTGCTAGAGCCTTTTGAAGTAATCGGGCACTCCAGCAGCATTAAACTAAAGTTGGAGACCATTAACAAAATTTTATAGACCACAAAACGGAACGCACAGACCAAGAAGCCCTGAAACTTCCCATGTAAACAACACAAATAACGCACAGGGGTCGGGAGGCGTTTGTAAACAAACAGCTCGGTGGACCAAAACAAAAGGAACTTTAGCACCGAACTCAGCTGACCAGCAGACGCCACAAATGATCTATGGAAATTCCTCCCAGCTTCGGCGAAACAAAGCTGTTCGAAGTTTACACAAATGGGAACATTACTCTCCCGAAGTTTGATGCTGGCCGACGGGAGAGTTCCGGAACAACATCTCAAGATCTCGCTGTTCCCCAAGGTACTTTGAAGTGGGCTTACCTTCTGTCCAGTCAGTCCCTCGCGCGGACTAGCATTTGGTCATAAATTAATGCTATAGACCAAGTTTTGATAAGACTTTGACGCCGTCTGCGCGGCGGCGACCTCAACAATGACCCGGAGACAGCAACAACTGGAACTCGGAGGCAACGATGCCGGCCACCGGAACATATAACGGGTCAGCGGCCACCCGTTGCACTATGGGCACAAATTTGACTATTTGGCGTAAATACAATTTATTTGTACAAATTTATGGTTTTTAGTGTGTTATAAAAATTCTTTATGGATGAAAACTACAAAACTTTGCTGTGTTCTGTGGGATATTCATTTTGCATAAAGAAAGGTGTAAGCATGGTTACTGTGAAAAACGGTAAACACAATACTTCGAAAAATATAAAAAATATGGAAAACATTTTTGTTGAATCAAGGTTGAGCCGGTTCGATTAAAATTAAATAAAAATTTTAAAATAGATTCAAACTGAATTTATTGTTAAAGAAGTAAGCTTAGAAATACTGTAGCTGTCCCAGAAGGATGCTATCACCTCTTCCCCATCAGTATCCGATGCTGACCAACTTATCCTCTATTTCGCTGGTCTAGCCACATTTGGGAATGCGAGTGCAACGTAAGCGCCAATGCATTAGAGGCCCCTTTTGTGCTTAAGACTTTGTTACGTTCCAACGTTCCATTTATTTAAACAAAATTCAGAGTACTAGGCCCTCTTTAAAGGGTCTTTACGTGATTTGTTCTACAATGCAATTTACTTATTTTGTGAATTTTGACAATAAGCTTGCTAGCAGTTTCTGCCAACAAAATATACCATTTTACCCACTGTTTGCTGGTGGGTCAGGGGACTAGACCACAGCTTGGGTTCTACGGAGAGTGTATACAAATGCGAAGCTCGTTAGTGCAGACACTTGAGATAAAAACACGAAGATGGACGAACGAATAAATTGGTCTTCAGATTTTTGTTGTTTCCCAAAAAATGTGGGTCAGTTCCTAAGAGAGCTGTAGAGGAACAGTAGTCGGTCGCTGAGTTTCGACCGCGCTGTTAACCTGGCTAATGAGGCTTTTATATTCTAAACACAAGTCCATCAATAATTGTAATACTTTCTAGAAATTATATCTAAACAAAATGCCAAACAAAAATCAAGTGTACACTCTGAACAAAAATAGCCGTAGGACTAAAAATTTATTTTGCTTCAAAGGCAAATATCCCTTAGCTTGGATTAAATCTTTATAGTATTTAAAAAAACCCGCTTTTGATACTTTTAAAAGTTAAAAATATTTTCGATTAAAAATGTTGTGTTATTAACTGGGGCTAATGATTAACACCCGTAAAGAATTTAATCTATTTTTTTATACATTCGAGGGACAGAATAGTTCCACTGGAATTCAAATATTTATATATCCCTGTAACAACTTCCCGGCCAGATAAAGTTCCGGCCAAGAAAATTTCGTTCTCTATCATGTAAATGTGAGAGCTAAGTTTAGCCGGGACACAGACTCCCTGTAAATTTTTCCAGGGCCGAAAAGGTAAAATCTGATTTCCGATAGACAATAGAAGAAGATGACGAGACTTACAGCACTTTTGAGTGGCAACCATGTGTTTGCGGCTTAATTACTCACAATTCGTGCTTTACAAAAATAATCGATAGTTAGCAGATAAGTTAAGAAGATATTTCACCTTCAGATAAGTTTTAGGAGGGCAGAAAACAGATAAGTTTAGTTGTAGAAATGTTATCTGATTAATATATAATTTGTATCTCATACTTAACAAGACCGTTAGAATGATCAATATGTCTTTCAATTAAAATATTGTCTTCCATTTGATAAAATAAAGATCCATAAAGATCCAAAAACTTAATCATCGTCAAAAGGCATTTCCTTACGCACCATTTCATCAACGACCAATGTTGTCTAAATAGAATATTCTCCCTAGAAAGACCGTCAAATAAACTTCCTGCCCGACTGAACCGTATCAGAGTATCACTCCATCGCACATATCCCCGTCTGATCAACAGGTTGAATGCTACACTTTTACATACCTCCCTTTTGTGATATCTCGTAACCTCCCCCGAGAGCGTCGGTGCCTTTATCACGCTGTTTGACTGATAAACGATCGTTGATCGAATGCCACGACAACTGTCATTGAACTTCATTGATAAATGCCTTTGAAAAGCGACAGGAGAGGCCCCGTAGCTCTTCGAAAAGTATCTGTTTGCGATGCAAGTGATAAACTAAACACATATACGTTATCCCCCAAACTTACCCGTATCGGCTTTCATGTTCTACCTGTGTGCCATCGTCGCCGAGGCGTCGAACAGAATGACCCTAAATCGTGGCCAATATATCAATAACATGCCCTCACATGGCATCACTTCCTCCCGCACATCAACCACATTCCCACTCCCGAGAACTTTGGCAGAGATGAAACGCTTTTCAGTTTCTCGGAAGGGAAATGCGTGCTTTCTTTTGCCGGAATCTCTTCTGAACGGAACCGAGGCGAAAACACTTGAAAATGTTGTGTAAATATTATAGAGCCTAATTCGGGGGAGCTGTCCAAGCATAGGACTAATTATGCATTATGTTGGCGTTGAAAGAAGTTCTGATCCCTTCCCCGAAAGGAAATGATTAAAGGCGGTTTGTTTGTTCCCCCTTTTTAGGTATTCTTCTTAGTAATTAAGTTGAAAAGCATAATTTTTATTGTGAACTGTCATGGAATCTAAGTTTTAAAAGACCACCCAATTGCTTGAAGATATTGCATAAGTTGTGGTACTTAATAGGGGAATAAATGATGTAAAATCCAAGTAATGTAGAAGGTTCTGATGTTAAATCACAATTATGAATGTATTCTTCGTGTCGTCGTAAATAATAATAATTTATAAAAACATATTATGTTGTATTTTGGGTTACTTATCCAAATAAGTTTTGCTTAAATGGTCTGACATTCTCACTTAAAAGGTAAACAACAAACTGAGGATGCTTGATATTTTTACCGGTATTCCCTTTTTAAATAACGAACGAATCCATCCGGAAAAAGGCAAATTGACAACTCTGCTCCCAGACGACTGCCACGGGCATCTTTTGTTGCGTCTTTAGCGTCAGTTGTCTGTAGCGCTTGCCATTTACCAATCAGCGACAGCTCTTCGCCAATCTATTTTGAATGTGGCGGCTCATCCGTCAGCAGTCCCTGCCCAGACGCTGGAAATAATGGGTGTTTTCGGCGGGGGGCTGCTGAGAGACAGCTGCCGAAACGTGCCTCCTCACATGAGTCACGCATAGAGTGTGAAAATCTGGGAAGAGTTGGTCCAGGTCTGTGGGGAACACCACCTGAAAATTGCGGTTACGCCCACTTGGAGTTTCGACAAACCGTTTGCCGCTCACGCCTGAGTAATGGGAAAATGCTTCGAAAATGGCTTTTGTACCAAAATCATGCCGGGAAGAGAAAAACTAATGAAATGACAAACAAATTGTCTGCAGACACGCGTTGCCAACACGATCCATCCCGGATGATCAGGTTCTGGCTTGGGCTCGGGTTCGGGTTCAACTTTGCGGCTGTCGACTCCCGTTGGCGGCTTGTCTTTTGACTTACAGCCTCTGACAGCTTGCAGGAATTGAAACATTTTGGCATTGCCATTGATTAGTGTTCTAAATAACGCAGCCAGATGAGAGAATTGAGAAATTGACAGGACGCATGCAAAGTTGCGGTAGAGTCCGATCCAGTCCGACTCAAGCCTTCTGAGGATTGGGATCAGAGAAGGCGACCGACTTCGACACGACACCTGACAAATTGCTTAATTAAAGCGATCTGAAGGCCATTTGTTGCTGAAACCAGTTATTGGCATGCCTTTAATGACTATTCGAGTTTGCTCGAAATTATTTCGATTTCATATTTTGGCTTTTTATTGCTTGGAATTTCATGACTACTTTGCGGCTTTTAGTTTCCTTGAGTAAATATTTATGAGCTTTCGCTAAGCTAAGGGGGAATTTAAGAAAGCAACATAAGGATGCCTGCCAATCAGAATTATGTATTTTTTTGAAGTAGAATTATATCTCCTTCACAAATATAAAATCTCGCTAAGAGAGCTTTAAAATCATGATTTCCCTTAAAAACGCTTAGAGCACTGATTGAAATATAAGGTACTTTATTGTCCCATAAGCTTGTATAAATTTGCGTAGTGTTTTCTACTTTTACGACCACTAAATCGCAACCATATTGGATTTGCAATTTGCTTAACCAATATTGTTAGTTTTATAATCAACTTCGCATTGACTTAATGGTTACTCAGCTGAATTCGGGAAATCTCTCATGCCTTTCGCAGTCAACTTAGGAGATAATTCCGCAAAAGCTTGTTCACTAAAATCGTTAATTGCCACTCAAATAGCAACATTTTTTGTGACGCAGACGCGACAGGATAAAGGCTTATCAAATGCCACTAACAGCCACACAAGCCAGATGAGGAAAAACGGAGTTGAAACTGGTTAGATGAGTGAGACGGCGGCCAGGCGATAAAAATTTGTAGTCAAAAAGAGAGATACGAATCGTCAACAGCGTCAGGCGACATGCGACGTAAACAAGCAAAATTAATGCAATTTCTTCGATGTATGAACAATTAACCAGCTCCCCGGATGGAAGCGAAAGGGGCAGGCGATAGTCGGGACAATTGGTCAGATTCGTACGGTGGCCAAAACGGCGGCGCCATCAAATGATTCAAACGGCGCCTGCGGCGCGATCGTGGGCCGACTTCCCAGCGACTTGGTCGGCGCCTTTTTACAACCAAAACTAACACGCTTACGGACCATGTGCTAATTAAATAGTTTACAAGTCAACTCTGATTGCCAGGAAGGTTGGCAGCCCGGTTTGGTTACCGCCAAGCTCCGCCAAAGATTTATTGAAGTTTGGCCAAAACTTCGCGTCGGGCGGGCCGTTGCTTTTATTACAAGCCCGGGCGGGACAGCTCTCTCGGTGGCTAAATGATTTGTTTATTGCCGATCGCGTACAGCGTGTGCCATTAATGGCTGCCATTTCGTATTAACAGCCGTCGATGATGCAGATGACCGGGCGACCCAGTTAATGCTGTGTTAACTGCCGGCTAACTCGTTAAAAATAAAAGACTAAATGTCACGATCGTAAAGGTAATACTGTTACTGATATGCCTGCAGGAGTTATTTAAGGGATATTCCAGGCTCTGGTTAATGGATATGAAAAACTACTAAAAGAGGGAATAGTTTAATTGAAAATTATATAAAAACGATATAATTCAATATGTTTTTAATCGTATTATATGAGGTTCTTCGAAACTCTACGTTATTTTTCGATAGTATATATATCTATTAGTTTAAAACATTTAATGACAGCTAGGTAATAATTATATTTAGATTAATACCCAATTGTTTAAATTAAGTTCCCGGATTATTGACGTCATCTTTGATTGAGACATATGGATATATTATGTAGCTTCTGGTTGCCTTTTTAGCCTGTCGCACAAACTCCACACTTCAACTTCCTGCTGCTTCCCTGTTTCTGCATTTAATTTTTCTTATGGCTCATCCGCAGACATAATCTCGGTCTGTCTAGACAGACGACCATGTTGGCGACGCGGCTTTTCTGCGATGCGATGACTCAGACTTTATAAATTTAATTATGACATTACTTATTATGCGACTCTCGCCTCTTAGCACCCCGACTCCATAAAGGCGATCCAAGTTATTAATAAAATCTGACAGCTGATGACAAATTAACAGGCGGCTGACAAAAAATCTGAAAGTGAGTCCCGAAAACCTCCCGAGCTTAAGTGTGGGCGACTCGTGTCTCCGCTAGGGGCTCTGGCTGGTTTCCTAGCAGATATCAAGTATCACAAAGCGCACCCAGGCCCACTCAGGCGTAACTAATGAGTGCGATATGAAAGGAGATCCCCAAACCCCCAAAACCCCAAGCCGAACCGAGGAGATCTCGCTGCGCATGCGCGGCATTCAGAGCAGTGTTGGTGAACAGCACTCTGTGGGCAAACATTGACTCGAAGACGGAGCCGAAGCCGAAATGCATTTCGAGTGATTGGCAAACACGGCCGGCCATTTGTCCCCTTTCCCATCTAATGGTGGCAATGCCTTATGGCTAATGGCCAAATGGGAATTTCGACGCCTTTTCTGCGCTTTTCGTGCTTCGATTGCGAGTGCCCGATAAGAGCCTTTGACTCGTAAATCGTGATAATTATCGAAGCACAAGTGCAGCGAAGGTCGAGCCACCTAAAGTCGCCGAACATTTTCCTGACTCCGCGGTGCTTATTAAATTATTAAATGCACCGCTACACGAACCGATTTAGCGGGTAGCTGCACAATTCTGATTTCCGATTAGATAGAAGGAAGCCAGCTTTTTGGTCGCTTAATTAAGCTAAAGCCTAATGACTGGCCCACCTTTGCTTTCCGAAGCAATGCAAACTCCTTAAAATTGGCCTCTCTTTGATTATACATTGTAATATTTACTGGCAAAGGTAAAATCTAGGTATTTTAAGCCGATATATATGCTTCATTAAAGTCTTTAGCCAATAAAATCTCAAGGGTGCTTACGCGATGCTCTAAGGCTCTGAGCTGCACAGATAGCTCACGAAGCTTGCCGAAGAGCTCTCTCTCTCGGGGGTCAGCTCTTCGGGCAGCTCTTATTATCTTTTGTGAACGACTAACATTCAAATTGTGAAAAGAATTTCCAACTACTTAGATAATTATAGGACTTGATTTTCTCCTAAGAAACCCATTGCGTAAAATTCAACACTTCATTGGGAATTTCACACTCAAAGCTTTGAGCCTTTGGTTCCTGGTAAGTAATTTTCTTTCCTTTCGCAGCCAAACATCCGCAGTAAGGGTACGGAAAGAACTGTTTTCTCTTGTGGGGCAGGTGACAATTTCAGTCATACGCATTTTACGACGCACGATGGGTGGGTTCTGGGCTCCGAGACGCTTCTTCTGACGGAGGGGGGCGGTACTGGTTTCAGGTACTTGAAAAATTAATGTACCCGGTCGGTGTTGGCAGCCGAACGCTTGACTTGTCCTCGGAGGTTCGGGAAAATGCATAGACAAATGTCAAATATTTATTGAAAATAAACAAAACCGGCTAACAAATAAACAAACTAACAAACAAGGCGACGGCGAGACGACAGAGATGGACGGGAACGGGGCTGGGGCTGGCACTGGCACTGGCGAGTTGCGTCAACAGATTTCCGAGAAAAGAAATAAAATGAAGGAGTGAACAGCATGGGCATCAAACTGACCAGAACTGAAGACGTTTGGTCATGCATCGGTGCAGCGCAGCTTTGGCTAAAAGCCGGGAACAAGTGGGAACCGAACGGGCTGAGACTGGACGGACCCACGGATGGCTGGATGGATCTTTCGGGTTCTTGTGGGGCCCGTCAGTGGGTGCTTCAAGAGCTGCTGAGAGAACACATGCTCCGTCCGCCACAGCACGTTGTCTCCTTCTCCAGGTGGCTACCGGCTTTTCCCGACGTGTTCGAGTGGCATCCAGTCCGCGTTCTCGGATCCATGTTCGCCATGTCTGGGGCTCCGTTCGAGTTGTGTCTTACAAAAATATTTATCCATGCCCGGTCTGGCCGCTGATCGCGATGATGATGTTCATGCTGCTCCGCGGGACAATGTGGTCGATGACTCCGCTGGGTTATGCAAGTAATGCTTGATTTGGTATTGAAGACTGGTAGCTGCCACTCACTCAACTGTCGTTGCTTTTGTTCGGATGACTCACAGCGGCAGGCGCAAAGTGTGGGAGATGCATTTAGACGGTGGGATAAAATTACAACTTTGACCACTGAGTGATTTTAATTGGTTGGCATTTGTTAGAAACTATACTATCGGAATTCTATACTTTAGAGTATTAAAAATTTCGTAATGAGATGCTCATAAATTTGATAGTACGAAAGTATAAAAACTATACTAATCTGCATCAAGACTTGAGATAAATCACTTACACGACAAACAGCAAAGCACTAAATTCGAGCGATATGTTATCGAATTTTCGATGTAGAATACTCGAAAGTACAAAATTTCACCTATAGAGTATAAAAACTATTCTAATGAGTATACATTTGATATTATGAAGTATAAAATCTTTACTAAACGAGTTATACGGCTTGGGTATATTTCGCACGAATTGTTAATATAAAGTGTTATTTCTATAATATGATGTTTTAACTATGTTCCTACAACACTAATATACCGACTTAAGTAGGTTCGGTCCTGAATCCGCATATGATCTTGATCTTTATCTTTACTATTTCTACTACTATTGTGAAGCATCCATTTCACAAACAATTATTTCAAAAATGATTGCGTGGGATGTTAACAATTATTAGCAACAAGTAGCAACATTAACCCATGTCGCCCATTTTTCGCTGACTGGCATGATTTATAAGCCAATGCCACAGTTTTCGATTGGCTAGCAATTTGCAGATAATTTTAGATTAATTAGAAGTCACTCTGGAGGAAGGATGAACAGCTTCCATTCGATGAAGACCAAATCCAGCCGCCCATCTGCTGCATTTCATCCGTATCGATGTGGCGCATAAGTACGGGAATATTTGCACTATTTTTGGACGGGTTGCGGGAACTTGGCTATCTGGCCAAGTCAAGCTGCCCTGCTTGTTTGCCTTGTGGCCAATTATGCACACAAACACACAGCTGGAGGTAGAAATTACAGAGTGGGCCATCTCCCCTGCGCCTCCGTCTTCCATCTCCATTCCAATCGCCAGCTGCTTATTAAGTCGTTGGAGTTGTGCTCCAACTTCAAAGATTGCAATGGGAATGAACCGATTGCGGAGCAGGGATTGATGGAATGGACAAGCTGCTGTTAAGGTAATCTCTAGTTAGTCAGCAATCGGAGTGCTTCCTGTCGGAGCGTGATTCTCCCGTCCAATCATTTTCCTGCCTCTTTTGCATAAATAAATTGCGTTCAGCTCGTATAAAAATATTGATTTTTAGTGGCCGAAAAATGAATTTAAATTCAATAAGGGAAAGCCCAAAAGGGGCGAAGCATCTCCGCTCGGTCGGGTGACGGAACCAAATTTTATGCATTTCAACAGCGCTCTACCGAAGAAAAGAGCGAAGGAACGACGGCTGCTCGGATGACTCGACGGATGGATGGATGGATGGGGAAGCAATCAAAATTGTGTCCATAAATAGGCTCCTCTGGAGATGGAGGCTCTTGACGGCGTTGGCTCTTGGGTTGCGCAGATTTTCGGCCAACAGCTCAATTACCAAAATGGCGACAATGAGAAAGAGCTGAGGCCAAACATGACAGAAATGACGTTGATGCTTTTAAAATTAATGGAATATTCGTTTATGCATTACACGAGAGTAGCCATAAAATAAGAGTTCCCCTTTGAAGGGCCTTAATGGCAGAAGCACAAAACCAAGTTTATGGTGAAATGGTTGCTTAAATTTGAAAACTTCAAAACCTTAACATTACCTAAAAGAAAGAAAAGAAAAATACTGTACTTTATTTATATGATTTAATTAAAGCCGATAAAAATAAAACTATTTTTGCGCAGCATATGGTCGACAATCTTAAGCTTATTTGTGAGAGAATAACTTTCACTTCGACTGCAATCCCTGAAGAGATACTAATAGGAAAACTAGGCTTACAAAAAGAAATGTTTTAAGGCGATCAAAACTAATGTCTTCGAGTCAAAAAGAAAAACAAGAAACAGTGCTCTGGGCAAAGTTCAAGCATAAAGTGTTAAAAGCGTGAAAGAAAAACTTATCGGCAGCTGTCAAAATCGCCGCCCGACAAAAGAGGAAACCGGCAAATGGCATTTAAATGTTTTGACAAATGACAAATTTGCGGTAGCCAAAACAAAAAAAAAGTTAAATAACTGTTGAGTGTTGAGTGTTGAGCAGAGACCCGGCCATTGGAGGCTGCGGGCTGGCGGTGGCCTTTTCAACGGCTGCACGGAGTTTCGAGTGGGTCTAGGCCTCCTAGGCCCCTATCCCACCCCGACTCTCTGCGAATGTATTCACGTTTTCCGCGCTGACAGCTTAAGTGAGAAAAGTTTTGCTGATTAAATGTTTGACAAATTGAAAGCGCCACATAATGAAACCTTATATAAGCCCAGCTTGGATTTGATGCATAGGGGCATATTTTATTAACCGTTACTCAACTGGAAAAAGAATTTCTATAATTATGAAAAATACTAATTCGAGAAAAAGTTCAAATAAATGGTTCATCATATTATAGAGATAAACTAACGCTAGATATTAACTGTTCTTGTTATATGTAACTGCAGCGTGAAGTGTTTATTAGAAAAACCAGTAAGGAAAGCTAACTTCTTGCAGATAATAATACAAATAAAATTAAAGAATCGCATATTTAGATTTAATACGATATCTTGAAAAAGAATGAAAATCTTCTAATTTGACCCAATCGTTTCTCAATCATAAAAAAAAAATAAAAATTAAAAGCATGATACACTCTAGCAGTCTAACGAGATTAGTATAGATTTAATACTTTATTGTATCAAATGTATACTCAATAGTATAGTTTCACTACTCTATAGTTTCAATTGTGTATTTTCGATTATATTTCTATACGAACCTACATTGGAAATGGTAATAATAAGATAACAGCTTTATTATACCCGGTACCCATAGGGTACAGGGGTATTATAAGTTAGTGCCAACCGAGAATGTATGTAACAGGCAGAAGGAGAAATCTCCGACCCTATAAAGTATATATATTCTTGATCAGCGTCACTAGCCGAGTCGATCTAGAGTTACCAAATTTGGTGACAACATTGGAATCTGTTGCACGCAGATCAAGTTTGTTTTAAAATTTGGCCACGCCCACTTCCGCCCCCGAAAAGAATAAAAAACGTAATATTAGCTATAGGCGTGACTTTCGGCTTAAAGTAAATAGATAGACTTAATAAGTAGGGAACCGTGTTCTGAAAATTTTAGTGAAATCGGATGATAAACATAGAAGTTATAAAACAATAAAGTTTCTAAGAGAAAGAGAGAGAGAGAGCGCACGTGCGTGTTGCTCAAAATGTTACTAGCAACATTTGTCTCTTTTGAGTGTTGCTCAACATGTTTCTAGCAATATTTGTCTTCATTTCTCAGAAAATGTTCTTTTTTCCATGTCCATGTGCTGTTTAATTTCACCCACAATGCTTTGGGTACCGGGTATCTTACAGTCGGTCCCACTTGTTTTTTGTCGCGTTAGTGATTTTTTTTTCAAGTCTTGGTGCTAAACTATAAAAATTATAAAACCCTCTGCAAGGGTATAACAAGTTAAAGATATATCGATAGTAAATCGATATAATAATAATCGAGGACTTGCGAGCAGTACTTTGCGAAATAAAGAATTCTTTATTTATTTATTTCTTGTGTTACCATATAAATATAAAGAGCCTGTATTAGTTAACAATAATAATAAGAAATCAGCAACAGCTTCTGCATTGTCTTCAAGACTTTGGGCGGTAACAATTGCTTTTTCATTACACACTTAACCCATTGAAGCTAGTCTCAAGTTTCCCAGACAAACTTTTGTCATTCGCCAAAAGTTTTTCCGTAATCCTTCCATACAACTTACATATATGCCATTTTCCTGCAATTACGTCAACATTCTTGTGTTGTCCGCAGAAGTTTTGTGTTGACAATTGGCAAAACAGCAGCTCAAGGGACCGACTGCAAACAGCAGCAGATTGGACTTGCAATTTGGAGCTACCAAAACATGCAAATGGCATACCAGGTCAACGTTTGGGCCCCAGCTTCGGCTTCGGCTTGAACTACAACTGCACTGCAGCTGCTGCTGGTCAGCGATAAAGTTTATCTCGAGTGTTTCCCTGTTTGGCTGTCTGCGCGTTCCATGGGATACTTTTGAATGCCGGCCAACCAATCAATACGTCCTCTGGCACAGAGTTCAGAGCAATCCAGAACAGCTGTTCGCTAGGTGATTTATTGGCAGTGCTGGCTTGAGGGCTTGTTCTCGACTTGTTCGGATTGAGCAATTTAATTGATTGGCCTGGGAAAAACTGTCAGAGCCTGAATAATGGAGTGGGTTCACGGAGAAGCCGATTGGGCTGCTTTGATTGCCAGTAAATAAGTAATTGAAAGTAATCGTTTTCGTACATATCATAAAAGACGGTGAGCAAATGCAGGTCAGGAATTTTGATGTAAACCTACGAGGAATTAGTTTATCTTTTGATATCAATGCTAATTTATTGTCTAACCTACTTTTAGGGCTTCGCCTGCTCCAAATGGACGACCTGTACTCCGGTGGAGGATCGCCAGGTGGATCGGGAGGACTCTATCCACCGCTCTTCAACGTGGCTCCCCGGGCCGAGATATCGGTGAACGCGACCTGTGGCCAGAACGGGGCCGAGGAGTACTGCAAGCTGGTCGACGCCTATCCGCACCGCAACTGGGCCAAGCAGTGCGGCACTTGCAACGCCCACTCCTCCGATCGCGCCAGGCAGCGCTCGATCCAGTCGCTGATCTGGACGGGATCCGGACTCGAGGAGAGCTGGTGGCAGTCGCCGACGCTGCAGGGTGGCCGCCAGTTTGAGTACGTCACCATCACGCTGGACCTGAAGCAGGTGAGTCGAAGCATCGAGCATCCCAGCTGATTCCACTTCTATCCAGGCCTCCAGGCTAAGCTCTTATGACAGTCGAGCTGTGATCCAGTTTGTAATTAAGCCGCTGGGCTGTCACTCATTTACAAGCGATTTAACGCCAGCTCCGTGATCCATCTGAGTCTTTGAAATATGATCTTTACGATGATAGACTGGGACTAAAAGCCGTTCGATGCCTATTCAATTCTAATGCTCAAAATGGCAAACATAAATTGGATTTGATGGAGTTTTGATTAAGTCGTATTGGCTTACATACAGATTGTTTCATCGATACCTTTTCTCTTCTGCCTAATGGAAAGCAAGCTTTCATTTCCGGTATATAATTATGAAATACTACCTCAGTTAGCAATAGAGTTGTTCGTTTTATTGTTTATATCATTAATTAAATATGCTATAAATTAGAAGTTGTATAAAATTGAAAAGAATTGTCCGTTTTTATTTAACAAGAGGTTTACCTCATGTAAAATAAAGACCAGTTGAAGTTTCTCGTCTTTAAACAATTACCTTAATTAAAATGGCACAGACCTCCCCGAATCAAAACCGTATTTTATTTCACACTTCCCTTTAAATGGATCTTTAAATCTCGATTGGGTGCTAATCGCTTTCCGATTGTGTTAATTGGAACTTCAAAGTGCACTCACCCACAATGGTTCGCCCTGAGGCGATGATCATGCTCCTCAGCTTCCGATCCCCATGGGCCATAATGTGCTGAAAAATAAGAAGAAATTGAAGGGAAAATATATCATCTGCTTAGCATCAGCCGACGCAAAGTTGACATATCAAGTGCAGCTTGCACTCGAGTTTCCGAGAGATATTTCAATGTTTTGATATAATTCTTTCACTGCCACATGCCCCGGCATTGGACCATTCCGGCCCCGTCCCCGTCCCCGTCCCCAACATTGGCCCAGACGCTGGCGAAGGCGCAGCCATTGAGCGTTCACTTAATTAAACGAGGGGCAGCCAAGAAAGAGGAACGTCCACGGCCTGGAAGTGATTTAAAATTAAAAACATTGTTTTTGCATATGCCTTAAAGTATGAAAGATTTATGACAGCCATCCGTTGCTCTCCGGGTTTATTAATAAATTCCTGCGCGTCTCTTATACAAAGGGGAAGTCTACCGACAGCCACAGAAATATTTAAATTGGTCTCAGCGCTTAATAAACTCTGACAGTGCCTATTTCTAGTTGGCGAAACAAAATCCAAGCCAAAATCTCAAACCTTTTATGGCATCTGCCTTAGGAAATGTACAAATGTGTCAACAGCCTTGCCTTTTTTCTTAAAAACTGTTTTTTAAGTGCAATTACCGCATGCTGAACTACATTTTTGGCCAGACAACGACCACAAAACGTAAAGGTTCCCATGCTTTTTGATATATGGAGTCAAATGTGAGGCATGTGTCAGAATTTACACGCTCCCATTCCGATGATTTGCTTGAGTGACGAGGAATATTCACGGAGTGTCGGGAACTGAATTCAAATCACTTCGTTGAGCTTGATTCATTTTGTTTTTTTTTTAGTCGGAAATGTTAAATGCTTTTTGATTTAGGATTTATATTCTGTAGCTTGGATGTTGAGTTTATGTCTTATAGCTTCCATAGAGACGACCAAACCAAATAATAACAAAGTGGGAAAGCTACAGTAGAGTGTGACCGACTGTAAGATACCCGGTACCCAAATCATTGTGGGTGAAATTAAAAAGCACATGAACATGAAAAAAAATTAATATTGCCAAATAGGGACAAATATTGATAGAAACATTTTGAGCACCGCCCAACAAAGACAAATGTTGCTAGGAACATGTTGAGCAACACGCACGTGCGCGCTCTCTCTCTCTCTCTCTCTCTCTCAGAAACGTTATTGTTGAATTACTTCTATGTTTATCATCCGATTTTACTCAAATTTTCAGAACACGCTTATGATTGCCTATTTATTAAGCCTATCTATTTATTTTACGCCGAAAATCACGCATATGGTTATATACCGTTTTTTATGATTTTCGGGGGCGGAAGTGGGCGTGGCCAAATTTTAAAACAAACTCGATCTGCGTGCAGCAGATTCCAATGTTGTCACCAAATTTGGTAACTCTAGCTCTTATAGTCTCTGAGATCGGTTGTCTCACACGGACAGACAGACGGACAGACGGACATGGCTAAATCGACTCGGCTAGTGACGCTGATCAAGAATGTATATACTTTATAGGGTCAGAGATTTCTCCTTCTGCCTGTTACATACATTCTCTATTGGCACTAACTTATAATACCCTTGTACCCTATGGGTACCGGGTATAAAAATGAATATGTTCTCTAAATATTGGCCGAAAAGTAAAGATATCGTAAGGAACAAAAATATGAAAAATAAAAAATATGAAATAAACTACAAGCTTTTAAAAGTTTCTGGTTAACAAAAGTGAAACCATATGCAATGGTAAGCTAATAAATTCCAGATACTCTTAAGTTTCAAATTCACCCAGCTGATGTCTGCTTTATTTAAGACACTTAAGGCCCCTCAGCAAGTTCACTAATTCGACAATTAAGTGTCTAGGGTGATTGTGGCTTTGGAAATACTCTGAGCATTTGTCACAACTATTTAGAAACACATTAGGGAGATCTCTCTATGTGTTCCCCCCGTGCCAGCCCAACCAAAACATGGCACAATTTATGACCTCCGATGGAAACTTGACATTGACGTCGGTGCTTGCGTCCGTTCATGGGCGACAAAATCGGGATTTTGAGGCGTGGATTTTAACAATTAGACTAATCGAGTGATTTACACAGGCAGTGAGAAAAAAAGATAGAAACGACAGGCGTGTGTCAGCGATTTGACAGTTTAAAATATTTCTTCGCAGACTCCGGCAGTCCTGGCAGACCGGTCAGAACCATGTCTGTCTGTCCGGCTGTTTGTATCTTTGTCAGCCAGGCATTCAGGCAGTCAGCCATCCAGTCTGTCAGCTTGCCAGTAAGCAGTCTGTCAGCCTGTCTGTTCGTACAACAATGTCTAGATTTATGCTTGAATGGCTTCGGGGCGCGCGTGACTAATTGAAAGTCTAGCGAGAGTTCTGCGAGCATCCAAGGCAGTTGCTCTTAAACCGTAAGTGGAGTTCCAAAGAAAAAGTAATATCTGTCAAATTATTTAAGCATACGCATTAATATCTTATGACATTTACCTAAAAAATTTAAAATAATTTATATTTATAAAGATTTTATATTTATAGAGATATATTAAGATTTAAATATTTTTCATTAGTTGGTCTTTACTATATCAAGCTAGAGCGCTCAAATTTGTTTCTGTTTGGCGGCGGCCATCTGATCAGGCTTAGAAATCCTGGTATTTCCAATTTGAAATGTTCAGTGCTTGTTTTTGTGTATGTTTTTGATACAGACATTTAATTGCTTCATTAAATTTAGCCAAATTTGGCCAACAAATAAAGTGAGCAGGGAGCAGAGACCGTGGGGCCGGTCACTTGGCATCGCAATGGGTTTCGTAACTGTAATTCAAATGTTTGACAAGTTGTTGCAACATGTGCAGCGCCAAGAGCAGCAGCAACAGCCACTCGCAGCAGAAACCGTGCAGCGACAAGCAAAGCGTGCAACAAGCCACGTACGAGACGCATTTTAGGCACAGCAATTATTTTAATGGTCAATTTATTTATTTGTTTGGTTGCGATTTTGGCTTTTTTCGACATTTTTCCCTGAATTTGCCTTTTAAAGAATGCTTCCTCAGTTGCTCGCTCTGCTGCGGCAGTTATCTGCATTTGCATGAGTTTCCTGCAAGTTTCTCCCTTCTTTTTTTTTTGGGTTGGGACTTTAACGTGATTGAAGCTTCGCTTGAATTGTTTTCATGTCATTTACCAGGAAGCGAACTTTATTTTTAATGGCCAATGCACTCTGGGTGAAAATAAAAAATTTGGTCTTCCATAAAATACAAATATACTAATGTAGCTACAGGCTTATTTAAAAATATATGTTTCAACCATGAGAACACTTTTTGAGAGGCTAGAGGTTAGTCATATTTCGACAAATATTTGTTTTCAGAGGCTATCAAAACTTGGTACACTCTTCCCTTTTATGTAAATAGTTAATCAATTTTATACCTCTTTGAAGCATTTATTTTATATATTTAGAGCCCATCAAATATCGACAGCTCTATAAAATGGTGCGAATTGTTAACTACCAAATAAAATGTTTATGCCTGTTTGAGGTGCAGCCGTGGAATAAGTTAAAACCACATACCCGAAGCATTTAAGTGATATGCTTCTGATTATATATCCTAAGAATTTTTTTGGCAAATTCAAACAAGTTATTCAAAGCATTACTCATTCTTGAGCCGCATTAATGCGGCAGTTTTCAGAGATAAAAACTTGCAGCAGACACAAAACTTTTCGATTACTTCAGTATGAGCTAGCAACACGTCGAAGAGTCCGACTGGCAGATAGAGGAAAAAGTAAGAAAATGTGCAAAAAACACGAGAGAAACATGTCTGACATGTGGGTTCATTCACCATGTTATCTAAAAGCGTGCCAACACAGGAAAGCGCTCGGAAAATAAAAGATTCTGTTGGTTTAAATGAGCCAGAAAACTGCATAATTTGCCAAAAAATATGCCCAGATAAAATGCTGTCTAGCAGACCCAAATAAAATTAAAAGCAAAGCCCTAAATTTGTTGTCTTTTATTTTTGGTGTTTCAGTCTGTCTACTTCAATTTTTCGCTGGTTTATTTTTGAAATTTTACGATGTCATGAGTTTTCCCTCGCTGTGTGTTTTTTGGCAATTAACGGAGCGTCCGTGTTAGTTTTCGGGGCCTCGCGCGGAGGAAGTTTCCTGTCAGCTGTGCCCGACGGACTTTCTTCATTGAGCGATAAATATTTGATTGCCATAAATGTTAATTCGTGTAATTTACGACATGCAATGCTCTCTCCTACTCAATTTCGTTTATCAACTCAAATTATCACCGAGACTTCCTTCGCCATGGAAAATTAAGTTGTCTCGTCTGAATATTTTAGCAATTTGGTTAGAGTCTCCCTCTGACTTGGCCTTATCAGCTGACAAGAATCTGGACAACAGGTTTAGGTGCTGGGGCAGTAGCTCACTCCCTCAGACCGAGGATCCGCTGACCAAATATTTATACAAAGAGTGATCTTCATCACCCCGTTGTAAACAAGTTTGCAGTTGTTGCCAGTCAATTGGTCTGAACTGATAAAAACGTCAAAGCGTTACCCTTGAGGCCATCACCTGCTGCCTCTCCGATTGCAATCTACACCGATTTTCACGTCTCCACAGGGAAGGAGGCCACGAAGCCTTCTCATAGTTTGCCTCCTTTTTCTGGAACTCTATAACTTGTTTTCGCTCTGCGGCCATCCGGAAATCGCTTCAGAAGCCCAGCCCGGGACGCTCCAAAGCCGATTGCAATCAAGGCCTCGGACAGAAATTTGATGGGGACAACATAATTCACTAGAGATAACTTATCTCGGCAATTCGAATGTGCCAAGTTCAGTGGCTCCTTAACGGATAATCGGAAGTGCCGGGATGCAGTTAGTATGTGAGTATCAGAATCTCGGATTTGGTGAGATGTTCTATCAAGCGTAGGGTTACGTTTAGGAGCCTATTAAGTTGGTGATTGAAACCAGGCATTACCTTGAATAATTACGATTTAATTAATGAATTATTATAATATTCAATATGTGTTCAGGCGAGAGGAAAGCGGAATGACTCGGCGGGGCCCTAGGGACCAGGTGTGAGCAGCTCTGTTCAGACTTATTTATTCCCCTAATCTTATCCGCTTGACAGATGCCGTTGTAGCTGTAATCAAATACAGCCGGCAACCAGTGTGGACGCCGGCTTTTGACTTCTTGGGTATTTGCATTTTATCAGCTCGGGCAAATCGGGCAATCCGTGTGCGACGATGCCATTAGCTACTTAGTGAGTTGCGGGTAAACAAGTGGCTCTGAAATTCGATAGAGTTGTTTGGGGGCTGCAGTAACGGATTGGGCCTATGATGACTGGCAAAAAGCTTAAAACTAAAAACGAAAAGTTTAAAAATTATATGGTTAGCTGGCGCCGTGTGGCCGGCCTAAGTCAGTGCGTCGTAATCAATTATACACCTGGCCACACCTTCGACACAAGCCGCCCGTCGGAAAATTCAATTGCATGCCTTTTATTGATTTTTTCATTTTGGTCTCTCCGGGTTTTGTGTCGCGTTTTTGGTCGCTGATCTTCGATAGGCGCAACATTTTCAGCGTCTCAAACACGCGACGTTTTTGGCATTTCGCTTTTTTTCCCTCTCCCCTTCCCCCTCCAATAATTTTTCCAAATATCGTTTGTCAGCCGTGGCTGCCGGCCACTTTGAAGGAGCCACAGTTGGGCGGCGCAGCTTTGGAGGGTCGGCCTGCGCCTGCGGTTGGTTGACAGTCTGGGAAATTTATGACGCGGCAATGGCAATGTTGGGTTAAAAGATTTCGCAGCACTACGCGGCTTTAGCACAGTTTGTTGGTAGTCACAGATGCAAAGATATATGCACATGGCTGAATAGAAACATCAGCTGGTGACAGAAACATTGACATTTGGGTGCGTTGATAATTTATAGCTCATTGGCCCAGTGGCTATAAAACCGTAATTCTGAGGTGTAAAGGCATCCGTGTCCATTGGGGACAGATTAAATAAAAAGTCTAGGGAAAGGAAAGGCATTTAAAAACCCTCGGTATCGGGATATCTTGGGATGAGAATAAGGAGTTTAGGAGGATTAAGGATATTTCTAAAATTATTTTATTAATTTTATAAAAAATTGTGATCTCTAGACATGTGAACTTTTAATAATATGTAGGGATTACTTAAGTATTGTTCCATATCTATTTCTAGCTTATAGCTTATGTACCTGCCACTTGGTATATATAATAAATTATTATTATATATATATATTATATATATATATATATATATATATATATATATATATATTAGTTTTGTAAACAATTTTAAGGGCCGGTTTCTGACCCCTTCTACAGGGACCCAAACTCCCTGTCAAATCTTGTCCAGCTCGGCAAAAGAACAGCTGATTTCGGATAGCTAAGTGAATAAGACGAAGAGTTTAACAACTGTTTTGAGTGGCTTCGATAACCAAATTAATTAATTAATTATATGTGGTTGCGCCCTACAGCGCAATGCGGTGCTTTACAGCAAAATTCGATAACTAACGGCTCAGTTAACAGCGCTATGTTATTTTTTACGTTCAGATTAATTTTAGGAGGACAGAAAACCGAATTGCATTACGATAAGGTGATCTGGTGATTATCTTTCCCGGCCCTAGGAATAACTATAGATACTTAAAGGTTATAGTACTTATAGGTATAGATACTTATATCATCTTATATTTTTTCTGCTTTCTTTTTCCGTTCTAGACCTACCAAATTTTCTTTGTGCTGCTGAAATCGGCAAACTCTCCCCGTCCAGCGTCCTGGATACTGGAGCGGTCTCTGGACGGCATTAGGTTCGAGCCGTGGCAGTACTTCGGCCTGAGCGACGCGGACTGCAGACGGCGATGGAATCTGTCCGGGCAGAACGGAAAGTACGTCTTCCAGAACGACACCGAGGTCATCTGCTCCACGCAGTTCTCGAAGCCGCTACCTTTGGAGAACGGGGAGCTGCATGTGTCGCTGCTGAAGAATCGGCCAGGTGCCACCGACCAGAGTCCCGAGCTGATGGAGTTCATAACCGCCCGTTTCCTGAGGATTCGCCTCCAGGGAATGCACTCCACGGCGAACCTGGACAACAGTGTGGACTGGCTGCTGGACTCCGCGTCGCTGGAGAAGCGCAGCTTCTACTCCCTGAAGCAGCTGCGGGTGAGTGCCCGCCTGAACTGCCACGGCCATGCGAACCGCACCCAGGAGTCGCCGGCTGATCCCCTGATGCAGTGCGTCTGCCACCACAACACCTGCGGCAGGCAGTGCGACGAGTGCTGCCCGCTCTTCCAGGACCGGCCCTACCGACCGGGCGGAGAGTGCGAGATCTGTCAGTGCAACGGCCACGCCGAGAGCTGTTCCTACGACGCCTTCCTGGACAAGGGCATCTGCCAGAGCTGCTCGAACCACACAGCCGGCAACGAGTGCGAGTTCTGCGAGAGCGGCCACTACCGGGAGCTGGATGCCCCGCTCACCAATCCCTGCCTGCCCTGCTCCTGCGACCCCAAGCGCTCCACAGGGAGTTGTCAGCCGGAGGGCGGGCACTGCCACTGCCTCGAGGGCTTCCAGGGCAGGAGCTGCGAGGAATGTGCTCCGGGCTACTACGGAGAGGCGTGCAAGCGGTGCGAGTGCGACGACAGGGGGACCACTGGGTCCGATGGATCTTGCTCGGACAGTTGTCAGTGCAAGGCCAATGTGGAGGGCACAACCTGCTCGGACTGTGCGCCCGGGCACTTCGATCTGAGCAAGGACAATCCCCTGGGCTGCACCAGCTGCTGGTGCTCAGGCGTCTCCCAGACCTGCAACAGTGCCAAGCTCCAGACACTGGCCTTTGAAACGCTCAATGACTGGAAGCTAACGGACATCCAGAGACTGCACCCGATCCCGGTGCCCGTCGACGCCGAACAAAACCGCCTGATCTTCTCCAACGAGCTGGACGAGGTTGAAGCTATCTACTGGCAGGCTCCGGTGGGCTACCTGGGGAACCGCCTGACCAGCTACGGAGCGCGGCTCCAATTGCTGCTGTCCTGGTATGTGCTACGGGGCGACACCTCGGGCAAGCCCACCACGGGACCCAACGTGATACTGTGGGGAAAGAACGGACTGAAGATCGCCTTCGGGGATGAGTCCCTCGATGGCTTGGAGGCCAGCCTGAATGTCTCCCTAACCGAGGAGGGATGGTACCACGTGCCGCCATCTGTCAAGGACATAAAGACCAGGCTGCGGCGGACAGAGGGCGGCGACTACCACGGCGAGCCCGTCACCAGGTCGCAGTTTCTCTCCGTTCTCGTCTCGCTCGACGCTGTCCTTATTCGCGCCGCCTTCCACACCGATCAGGGAGACACTTCCCTGAAGCGGGCCGTAATCTATTCCGGGGGCGTGGAGCTGGGCGGTCAGTCCTCCAGTCAGGTGGAGCAGTGCCTGTGCCCCGCCGGCTACACGGGTCTCTCCTGCGAGGGTTGCGCCTTCGGCTTCAAGCGCATCTACGAAAACACCTCGGATCACCAGCTGCTGAGCAAGTGCATCCCCTGTCCCTGCAACGGCCACTCCAACTCCTGCGATCTGCAGAGCGGCAACTGCGGTGACTGCATGCACAACACGTTCGGAGATCGGTGAGTAAGCAGTGTGAAACCAAACCTTCTAGGATAGGAAAATTCGAAATTAAATTAAGACACAGTAGCTCTTTTTACCAAATATTTTTTAAAATTTATTTTATGGTTTGTTTAATTACTTAATGGGGATGTTAACAGTATAACTTAAATTTTACAAAAGGCTAATCAGATTCCCTAAAACCTAAATTACGGTATATCTGCTGCGAATATCGATACATTCTACGATACGCCATACAGCCAAGTCACACACCACTGCCTGGGTTCGCGCGCTCACTAACTCCCCACATTAAGCCAGGTCACGCACCTCACCGCTTAGCTGAGACGCCACTCGGAACTCGTTGAACCAATTCCATCTTTCAGATGAGAGTGCATCCAGTGGCCGTCCAACTGTATGCCACCTACCCTCCACTTATTCGGTTTATTCCAACCGCTCTCCAACTGTCTTCTGACCGCCTTAACATAAAAGACGAAGCCGTCATTCTTAACCAATGAATCAGATATCATAAATATATACATATTTTACGTGTTCTTCTATCCCAACTTAATCAACGAGCAGAGTTGGAAAATTTTTAAAATATTTTTTTATTACTTCTAAAATAGGTTATGTATTAAGCCTGCGAGAAGTTGTAATAAAAAATATCTCTAGATAACAACACAATTTTAGGGATTGTTTAGCTAAAATCGGTGTATATTTTAATAGGTCTCCAATAACAACCATGTGCTATTCTGTTGACAATGATGGAATGAATTTATATAATATTTAATTTTTTTATTTCCGTGTCTCTTAAATCTAAATTGAAATTTATTTTAAGTGACTAGATTTAAAAATAAATATTTTTTAACAAACGCAATTTGAGTATTTTAGGTGTGGAAAACCAAGACCGAAAATACTTAAAAGGAGACGAGTAATTCTCATTTTGAGAACAATTTTTATGGGAATGAGTATTTAAGAAATAGGTCGCGAAAAATAAAAATGTACTGAAATATGAGGTAATTTGAACTGATTTTTGAGTTAAGGAGACACAGCACAGTTAAAGTACATGTAAATTATTATATTAATTATATTAAGCATAGTCACTTTAACTCGAGCCCCGGACATACATCACTCCAGTCCAGCACTCTACCAAACGCTCCACTCTGACAAATCGAAGCATTAGACTTGAATATATACCACAAGACGTGTGGCAGTGTCCAAATCTAAAGATAACTATCCAGAGTACCAAGAGAGCTGAAACAATTTTGTCTCGATTTCAAGAAAGTCCCTTTGTGAAAAAATTAGATAAAATGATTTGGGAAAATTGTTCTGTTTTTTCTGGGTTTGTGTCAATGATCTCAGAGACTAGATGTGGGTGGTCATACATACAGACGGACAACAGGGCAGACCGACTTGGAAATGTCGAATTTTTTATGATTCTTAAGAAAATCTATGTAGTGTTGAAGATTTTCTGTCGGCACTTAGTTTTTTATTATCCTTATACCTTGTGACTACCGGGCTTGCAGGCATCATTCGCAACTCACTAAAATCTATCCATCTTTTAGATGCGAGCGTTGCCGCCTGGGCTTTTATGGGAATCCCCTGCAAGGCACCCCGCACGACTGCCGGAGATGCGCCTGCCCCCTGGCTGAGGACTCCAACAACTTCTCGCCCAGCTGTCAGCTGAAGAGCTATAACTACCGAGACCTGAACCCGCAGTTCGAGCTGATCGACCACGCCGAGTACATTTGCACACAATGCCCGGAGGGCTACACGGGTGACCATTGCCAGGTGTGTGACGACGGATACTTTGGCGATCCCCGCCAGCTGGGGAGCAGCTGCCAGCGCTGCGACTGCGCTGGCGGCCCCTGCAACGTGACCACCGGCGAGTGCATCACCTGCAGGGGCAACACCGAGGGCTGGCACTGCGAACGCTGCCGGATGGGCCACTGGGGCGACCCGGCCGTGGGCTGTGAGCCCTGTCTCTGCCATGCCGAGGGATCGGAGAGCGGACTCTGCGACAGCACCGACGGCCAGTGCCTTTGCCGGCCGAGGTACGCGGGTCAGAAGTGCGACGAGTGCGACGCCGGCTTCGCTCACGTGGAGCTGCGGTGCCCGGCATGCAACTGCGATCCGCTTGGCTCGGAGGTGTGGGACAGGTGCGATCCGAGGACGGGACAGTGCCAGTGCAAGACCGGCGTAATGGGGGCCAAGTGTCACGAGTGCCGCGATGGCTACTTTGGCATGAATACAACTGCTGACCGACTGGAGGACCTGGCAGCCTTGCGCCAAAAGCGATGGCGATGGCGATGACGACGACGACGACTGGGAACTGATTCCGGAGCCCGAGGAACAATCCGCGGTGGCCTGCGAGGGTAAGTACCCGAGATTACAGCCCCAATAGTGGGGCGTCCTAGAACAAAGAAATGCATGAAATGAACTTGCTCTCCGATTAATCGAGAGCACCTATGAAAACCAGATGTGAAGCGTGCCAGAGGTGGGCAGCGGAGTCCATCAATATCTCGAGGAACATAATTAAATTGGTGTTCTACTTTGTGCTGCCAAGTGAAGCGCTTCTGATGCTCTTCCCGTTGGCCTCAATTCAAAGAGCTTAATGCACAAATCAGTCATGCTCTGGGTGGGATGTGCATCTGTTTCTTGTGGCCATTAAAATGGGGTCGTTTGATCAAATGATATTTCAAGGAATCGATTTGAGTCTAAGGCATGCAGAGATGCGTTATTAATTGTTTTCAGTAGTAAAGAATTACCTAGAAACCAAAGATCAGCCAAGTACTGGGATGTGCATCTGATTTGCTTTAAAATCTGGTGACTAATGTCTGCTAATAATCATTACTTATTTTTAAACGTACTAATGAATGTTCTTCATGAATTTTCATCATGGTAAATCTCAGAAAGAATAAATTGCCGCTCAATTATATAATTTCATAGTGCTCAGACATTAGGCTACAAAATTAACATTTTTCTTGAGGCCATCACTGCTTCAAATTCAACTCATCCATCATTTAAAATGCATTACTTACACACCATTGTAATGGGATACTTTTTGTTGACCGGATCTCCTTGAAGTTGAAGTTGCCTTTTCTATCTTTTTAACACCATTTACAGAATGGACAATGGGCAAAAACTCGTCTCAGATAACCACTTGGCTTGTTTTGTAAACCAGAAGGTGGCACAGTGTCTGTTCATTGAGTTGTACTTGAACAAGAACTCGGATTGCACAAGATCTCGAATGTCTTTTTATCTCCCTATTTAAATGTACTATTGTCTTGAGGAGCCTCTGTGGTTTTTCTTTATGTTTTCTAATTGTTGGCCTGTCATCTCTTTATGCTCTGGGAGGATGGCACCTTCAGCATTGCACAATTCTTTTATTTGTATCTTTAGGCTACTGTTGCCGTTTTTCATTTGCCAGTTGCCACTCCTTTGATTTTATGGTCCTTAGGTTTTATTTTTTGCTGGCGAAACAGTAGATCTGGGCTTAAAATTAAATTTCCAGGAACCTGAATGCTTAATTTAATATTTTATTCTAGAATAAAGTGCTTTTATCAGCATTTTTTTAAATTGTCTATATATAGAGGAGATACATTAGGGTTTCTAAGGGGAGCTGTAAAACATGCTGGAGCCTTAAGTCCACATTTACATTACCAACTATGTCAAGCTATTGGGAATTGGCAACAGTAGCACGTGCGTTTGGTCTTGAGCTCGCTGAAAATTTATAACCCACGCATTAAGTTGTGCAGCTATCGAAGAAATTAAGCAGCAAACTGCGAGATACATTTAGCCGGCGGTCATATTTTGTAATCAGTTCCATTTGCCGCTCACCAGCGGCTGCAGGCTGCAGCAGCCTCGGCGAGTGCCCAGACACACTTTCGTGTTGAGTGGACCACAGCAAAGTCCCAGACTCCGGCACAGACTGCATGGAGCCACGATGGTGTCCAGTTTTAAAGCCAAGCCCAGGCAGGCCGAGCCAAACGAAGCCAGGCCAAGCCACTTTGGCAATTCAAGCCGATCGGCATATTTTAATGGGGCTGTGGCTGTGGCTGTTGTTGCATTTACTTCGCTTTGCTGTGACATTTTTATGGACATCGGAATGCTCTGGACGCAGACTCTGAAGCGGACCCCGAAAAAGATTCGAAAATGTCTAGCAAACTTCGTATCGTATCGACTTTGGTCTCCACTTTGACTTTGCCCCTGTTCGCTCGAAGCAACTGATTAGCAAAACAATTTCAAATATTTGTGTTAAATAGCTTGACAATTAATTGCATTTCGTGGATGCGGTTGCGTTTGTTGTGGTTTCGGTTTCGGTCAGACAGACAATCCAATCGAAATGAAGCTATACGATTTGTGGGCTAATTTTGTGGCGGCATTGGCGGTGCCTTAAAAAGAGACAATAAGTTATTTTAGGGAGATAATGGAAGTGATCTTTGAAATAAAAAACTCAATTCAAATGTTTATAATCAGGAAAGCGAATGGCCAAAAATACATGTAGATACAACATAAGGGGTGAATTGGGTAAATAATAACTTTTTTAGCTTTTTTTAACACAGCAATTTGTATTTTGTATAGTTTAAGTTATATCCGGAGATTAGTCGCTTATCCGTAATTTGTATAATAAACCAAAAAAAAGTGTTAGTCCAAGCCAAGTATTAAATATAATCGATGCGATATATGTGTACATGCCCTGCTTCCTAATTATAAATTCCAATCTATTCGGAACGTTTCAAACATAGCGGATGGAAAAATGTATCCATTTATCGTTAAAATGGAAATGGTGCAACCTATTTCTATAATACGAATTTTCGCAACATCAAATTTTTAAAATTAAATCGTTGGATGATAAAGTTAAGAGTTAGTGTTTATATGTGAATTCAGAGCTCACAAGTTACCCTTTCTTCGATACCCATTTCTCTTTCTTTTTACCTCTGGGTGAGTGTTCGCAGTACTAGTAACGCTCTTTCGGTGCAATTTGCGAGCTTTTCAGAGGTGTCTTCAAGGTGACCCATTGTGATTCCAAGCCAGTTCTGTTTTGTGTTCTCTTCAATCGTGTCTTTTTGAAACATTATGTGAATCATTGTAGATCTCTAACAGTAATGTTTATGTCTATGACTGTCTCAAATACCAGAAAAAAGAAAATTATCAAAAATCAATGAAGTTTTATTTTCTGATTTTAGGCACTTTAAAACTTAATTAAACATGTTGAAATAATCGATTCAGTGTGATCATCAGTGGCAATAACAAATGGCATTGTGTGAGGAAGAGATTTTTGTGGCACCCATGGTTTTAAATCTCTTTAAAGCGTTTTCATCTCTTCCAATTACACGGAATTATGTACATGTCGTCGGATATAAAAGCTTAAGATCGCACATATGCAGGCCATTTAATAGGCCTCAGTTCTCAAGTAGGCCAAGCCATTACGAAATTATGCCCACCAAATAGAAATAATTGTTCATAAAATGATGCGGCAAGCAATGGAGTATCTTTTTCACCAAGCTGCAAAATGACTGGGCTGAGAAATTGCCATGGCAAAGCATCTTTATAGACACGACGAGACAGACAGTCAGTCTGTCCAAGGTAATCAAGAAGCGTATAAATGGACAAAATGGAGCAACATACGCTCTCCGCTTCGTGGCTCCAGTTGGACGTTGGCCTGTCAACGCGTCATTCGAAATGGAGCAAGAGGATCCTCGGAGGCAATAAATTTCAAATAATTTCCAAGCACATCAGCAAATGTGGCATAAATCGTCGCAGTAACGGTAACGGATGCATGCAAAGCCAAAACATTGACACTAATGAATGTGGCCAACACAAATGTAATTGTCAAGTGACAATTTGTTTACAATTGCCGATGCAAAACAAACAAATACTTGAATTTATTACTCGAATTCATTTTTCTGAGAAAAAGTATATTCTTTCGACTAGCCGATACCCTTAAAGCTTCTTTTATTTTTAGTGATATTAAAACCAATATGTTCCAAAAGGATCAGACAAGTATTTCACTCCCTTTTACAATTTTAGAAATAATACATAGAATAGTTATTAAAAACTCTTTTTAACGTTAAACGTTAAACTCTTTTTAACGTAAAGTTTGAAACAAATTAATACGAATTAGATTTTATTAAATTTTAATTAAATATACTTTTTTCAGAGTTTAATAAATAGAAACCTGATATACGGTGCCCCAGAAATCTTTAGTGTTTTTAAATCACTTAAAAAGGTGTCTAAAAGATTGCAACACAATTTTAGATGTATCAAATAAAATGTAATTTTCTTTATTTTTTCTTACCACCTTCTGTAACATATTTTTAGACTTTTTTTAAAGTAATTTCAAAACGGGGGTTACTTCTTAGTACCCCCAAAAATAAGCATTTATAAAATTAAGGAGGCCTGCTGCGAAACTAAATACCCCTTAAATCATATATAAATTAATCACCAGAGAGACTTTCAAACAGTAACCGGGTCATTATCGAAAACACTTTTCGGGGAGCCGTCGGGGCAAGAAGTTTGGCATTTTGATTTTCTTATTTATGGCCCAGACTTTCGCTCCAATCGAAGGCCTGTCGCCTGCCTCCTCCTGCCCGATATCCGTATCTAGTGCCTGGTTGCCATGTTTTGCTATCGCCAGCGTCCATGTCGTCGTCTGCTTCTCCTTTTTGGTCGTGGTGTGATTTTAATTGCTCGTACAAATGTTCTTCGTCGCGCATGCGCCGCCAACTTTTCGAGTGCAAATCTATGTAGCCCAGCTCCACGCGGGGATTGGGAAAGACAAAGGCTGAGATTTATAGCCAGCCAAAGCCAGCCACATGTTGGTGCGGGAATTGTGTCCTATTTTTCGGGGATACTGCATGCAACGTTTTTATTTCAGTTCGCCAGCGTGGGTGGAAAGCTTAGAAAGGCCAACGCCAGAGTTAAGATGGTTACTTTTAGCTGAAAGACCTACAAAGGCCCAGATGCAGCTCAAAACCTTTAATATTATTAATACTGTTTCAAGTAACCTGATTACTAAACAATTTCCCATCATAAAAAATACTACCAAGCACTAAAACTGGCACATAAACCACTTCCTCCCATCGCGCACTATCAACATGCATAAATGCAAAATCGCTGTCTTGTCACATTTTGTCATGTCACACCTCGCATCGTTGGCAGCCATTGGGGTGAGCAATCGGTTCGATTACAAAAATTATTATGCCCACTAATCAGCCCCATAAGCGATTGCAAAAGTCAAGCCCCGCAATCAGTTTTAAAATGCCACCCAAACGAAAGCCATTAAGCGTAATCTCCGAGGCTTTGACGAAAATATTAATTAGAAAATAATATTCTCGAAAAAATGTATGCATCCGCAGAGACGTGAATGAAGCCCAAGTCAAGCGCACACAGTAATTAATAAATTATTTCCAGTCAATAAACTTTTCAGGTCCCTGGTCATTGCAACATACTCGAACATATTCGTGCAGTTCCGATGGGGGAATGGCACCCACTTCGCCCGCGGATGAGCAAGCGCCGCACCAAGCAAACAGAGTCGCTGTGGCCGACGTCCCATGTCAGTTCATTAGGGTCACGGAGACTGGGGAACTCACAGCGAGGAGACCGCGGATCGGGTAGCGTGCAGAGTCTGTGCTTCAGCTGTTCATAAAAATTAGTTGGCTGTAAAATTAGGCAGGCTGGCGGAGAGTATTCGACTCTCGTAAAATCAACACAAATTGAATTGCACTCTATTCATGGAAATCGGATTGGGTTCGCCGGCCAATCTATTCATACTTTATGGCTGCCACATTTTCTGAATCGAAGTCCGAAGAGCTCCTCTGCAGGTCATTTCAGAGCTCAGTTAACACTCGGGAATCGAGGAAGTGAGTGGCAGGTGCAGGTCTTGCACAAATAGAAATCTCTCTCTCAGGTGAGTTTGGATTTCAGTGTGACTTTTAGCTGCTCGTAAACCGAAAAAGAGATGCAAATGTTCTCACTACAATGTCTTCATTCTTTGTTTTTTGTCCCTACATATGCGCAAGGACTGTGTGGGAAAATATCTTTTATTACTAGGCATACACATACTTAAAGAGGGAAAGAAACTATAAAAAAAACATATTTTTAAGAATAAATGCAATTTTACGTATTTGGATATACTTCCACCAATGAATTTAGAAAGTTCAAGAGTAGAACTCCTTCTTAATCTGTGTTTACTCACATTTAGAAGCCATTCTTTTTTTAGATTTTTACGCTAGAGGGCGATTTTCATCGCCAACAGAAAAATGGCTTCCATATTGCAAATCAAATGTATGGCCGTTCTGTATGCGAATCTTAGTGATTATATTGGACTTCGCTTCTACTGCGTTATAACCCTCTCTGAGTAAATCTTCCCTTAACTGAAATGATTAAAAGCCAAACTAGATTTTGTCAATAGAGAATCCCTTTTGTTTTTAAGACTTCTAATTTGGCAAGTCTCCAAGCCACTATCGATTTAGTTGTGTCTCTATCTAGTAACCCCCTTAAGTAAAAGGCCCATTTACCGCTACTCTTCCCTGTCTCCAGTCATTCAGGCCCACACGATCATATCGCCTGCTCTTCCCGACATCCGTGGTTGCGGTGAGTTATTAAGTATTCCCCCTTACTTTCGAGCAAACTTTCCTTGACGGATCAACATAATGCACACTACTTTCTCTGCAGGAACCTTCTCCACTCTAAATGACAACTCGTTAAGCTTTTCGGCGTTGCCTGGAAACATGGCAGCCAAATATTTTGGTCCTGCTCTTGGTTTCTGGCTTCTAACAGCACATTGATTGATTACAAAACGTGCGCCGAGCGTTTTCACGGCAGCAGCAGCAGCAACAACAACAAGGCATGGCAATTGTTTTTCGCCGAGATTTTTCCACAATGGCATTTTCTTCATTTGCGCCTAACAATGGCAGCACTTTGTCACGATTTTTGCCGCACAACTAACAAGACACCGGCAACATGTTGCTGGAGGTAGATTCATTGTTGCTGCTACCATTTAATGTTGCTTCAGCCGTGGCTGCCGTTGAATTATCACCGCGCATGTGTGACTAACCTCCCGAGGCGGTGGACAACAAAAAGCCGCGGAGCCCCAACTTTGAGCCCACTTCACAGTACACAGAGACAAAATAATGCTATCTTTAAGTTGATCCTAAGTCAATTTCAACTTTCATTGTATAATACTAACATTAAGGCAAAGTCCAATCACTAAGATGCCGAACATACATTTGAATTGCAATATGCAGCTATTTTTCAGCTTGAGAGCTTAAAATTCGAAATAAGCATACAGTCGTCGAAGTAAAGGGTATCAGTCAGTTTGACTCGATTATTCCTATCCATTAACATATAAGGTTAATAAAAAAACATGAATTTTCAAAAAAAAAAAGAAAGCTTACTTAGAAGGTTTTATACATTTGCATTTTACAATTTTAAGTATCGTTCTCGTTACTATTAGATATAGTCTCCATGGAATACATATCTCCATGGCGGTTTATAATGTTTATGTCATATCCGAGCAGTCTCCTAGATTTCCTATAAAACGGTCTAAGACCACAGCCAAGTGGTCCTGAAATTAGTTAAATATGATCATCACTTTTTATATATTTCTTTCTGTGCAGTCAAAAAAAGCGCCACAGTATCCGCTTGCTTTTTCGACTTTCCTTCGGAGTCTCGGTCCCAACCTGCTGCTAATGTTTTCCTCGAGCTCCAGTCATAATTTCCGCTGCCAACTGAATCTCAGGGCAAACGACAAGAGATTCTTTTTTATTTATGGAAGCGGCAGATGCTCCTCCGAATCCCCTGGCGTACCCTGTGCTTGCGATGTTGCCGAAGTGGCTGCTTCTGCCTCTGATGATGTTGCTTTCGCGGCTACTGTGGCGGCTTTGAATTTTGACCGTCAGCGGCATGTGGCACGTTAATGATCTTGTTACCCCGGAGACTTTGGCCCTTTGCATGAATCGTTGAATGAAGTGGCCAACGAGCGCTAGCATCAGCGTCTCTTCTTCCTTTGAAGGTGTTAATTCTATGAGTGATCCATAGTCGTAGGAAAATGTGATTTTATTTTGCATTAGATAACCCAAAAATTGGTGCCAACTTTTTAATATATAACATATATTTTATGAACAAAATGGATCCGGTTTCCATTTTGAAAATGTTATTTTTATTTAACAAAATTATTTCTTTTTTATTATGCGAGCTCTCTGGATAGCAGTCTAAAGTGAAAATGGGAGTAGTTTGTATCATCTATAAATAATAAGTTTTGCAAAATTCTGAAGCATTCACTTCAGCCAGATCCCCCTCCCCTTCTACTTGGCACCACGACCATTAACATCCCGACGCGTTCGGTTCGTGTTGCGGGCTTTGGACGATTAGCACTTCCCGTGCTATCGGCGTTGCAGCTTCACTTGAGTTTGTTTAGACTGCTGCACTTCCGTTCCGCGGCTGGGAGCTCATGTGCCAGCTGTACGAGTACGAGTACGAGCAAATAAATGGCCAGACCCTAACATCTGCACATCTGCATCCCAAATCTAGAGCTGCACAACGCCAACCTCCTGGAGACAAACAGACACGACACGTCATCAGCCTGACATTTAAATTGTGCTCCTGATAAAGTTGCCAACTTTTTGTTGTGAGGATGTGGAGGGGCTGACCGCAGTCCAGCAGTTGGACACGTTGTGGCAGCAACACACAATACAGATCTCGTGGTCGGCTGTCATATTTTCAGAGAGAGGCTTGCAGATCTTCGTGTGGCCTCCGCCTAAATATATCACGGCAGGCAATTAATGTCACGGCAGGTGACAACATCTTCCTTTATTCTGAGCTTTGCTTTTACAGGGAGACATGTCCGTGAGTTATGTGAACAAATCGTGTTTATAAATACTGCTACAAAACCATCTCTATGTTTCCGTTAGAACTCCTTTATACTTTGGTTAAATCGTAGGAAAAGCTTGACTCATCCACGAGATAGTAACGCAACCAGGTTGGTTTTCAGTTCCCATTTTATGGTTATTAGAATGCTTTCAACGCATGCCACACACATTAAAATGTCGTAAAAAGAATACCGAAGTAGTTACTTTTTTCGCTGTGCCATTAGTTTAATGTGTCCGCCTCGAGGCAGTTCTCCGGTGATCACCCAGACATGTCAAATACATTTAGATAGTGATTGCAGTTTGGCCCAGAGCACCGCCCGATTCTTTCTCTTTTCTCCCGACTTTCCCCCGGCGCGTTCAATCAATCACCATTTCTCAAACTATGAGAGGTCTCATCTCAAAAGCTGCACGCAAGCTGGAGTCAATTCGGGCCGTTTAATCAATCCGGCAATGTAAGTAGTACTCCTCCCTCAATACTCCTCCATGGCGGGAAGGATCCTTCCCTCTCCGAGACTTTATGCGCCTCGTTGCGTGTGTTGACACTCGACTACGTAAATCACAAGTGCAATTAACAACGCAAACGGCAGAGATCGCCAAGCAATTCGTTTGGAGTTGGCATCGCCAACGGAAATTGTTGTTTGCTCAATAAAAGTAAATTGCAATTAAACAAAATTGCTAATTTCAATGCTGACAGGCGCCATAAATCCGTGGCTGTTTGGGTGGAATATGGTTAGTAGATGGTAATGGATACAGAAGAGTTCAACATTTTCAGTTGCTTGAAAATTTGCATCGAAAATACATTTGCATTTATATTTTTATGCCCGGTAACCTTTCAGTACATCAAGCCATGTTCGTCCTTCTGTCCGTCTGTCCAGTTGAACACGTGGACTATAAGAGCCTAAACTAACAAACTTTGTGGCAATATTAAGTGTGCAGAGGATTTCTGCAAATTATAAAAATTGGTGATAATGATGGCAGTTATTAAAAAATAAAATTGCAAGCTTTTAGTAGCAGAGACGATTCAAAATATTTTTTATTATTTTATATTTTCGTATTCCTTTAACATAAATGTATATATAGAATATATATACGGAATATATACATAAATCTGTAACTATTCAACGTTGCTTAAAACAATTTTTTTTACCGGCCCTCTAGAAGTACACACTTGATCTTTTTTAAGAGCTTGCACGCTTTTAATAAGCACTGAATGCTTCTTCCATATTTTATAGCCTCTGCTCGATACAAAAGCCTCATTAAGCCTGATATAATCGTTCGGTGTGGTGTAGTTTATTACTCTGCGACTTTCGATCGGGAGTTCTGGGGTATATTTTTAGGGTATATTATTTTTACAAAGATCGAAGCCGATAGGAGGTTGCTAGTTATCCTACACCCAACAAAAATAACGTTTTTCTACGTGTTGTCTTAAAATATACTCAAGCAGTATAACGAGTTTGTTATAGATTTAATATTTCATAATATGAAATGTACTAAATAGTGAAGTTTTTATACTCTATGCTTTCAATTGTATATTTTCGAGTATTATTTTAATACGAACTTTCATCAAACTAAGTGCTTTTTTGTCGCGTTAGTGATTTTTTCTCAATTCTTGGTGCAGATTTGTTTAATTTTATACTTTCGTAGTATCAAAATAATAAGCATCTTATTAAATATAGTTTCATACTTTAGAGTATAAAATTCATGTAACACTAGCATAGTTTATTATTTTTTTTTGGGTGTGTATTTTTTTTAAGTCGAGCAGACTAATAGCGTCGGAGCTAGAGCATTGAGAAGATGCGCGTTTAAGGTCATTTGAGGTCATCGTGGGTTTTTTGATTACAGGGTACATGTAGTCAATTGTAGCTTTCTTATATGTTTAATATGAAACTTGATACTATTAAATGTCAAAATGCTTTTGCAACACAACATATAAAATCAACTGGCACCAACCAATTCCTGACCATGCTCCCACTATCAAGAGCTCAGACTTTCGCCTCATAGCACCACGTTCTCTTGCTACTTAAACAAGGATTTTACCACCGATTTCAGCACGCCGCATAAAAATCAATTAAAATCGAGACGACAGCTGCCGCAGCTACAAAAACCAGAGAAATGCAACAGGCAACACCAACACTTGGCCAACGTCAAAACTTAATGCATTTGCACTTGACACGCAAAGGAAGTTGCAACAGTTGCAACAACGGCTATGCAACAGTTGCGGCCACCAAAAAGTTGCCCCTGGCCAGAAACACATTGGCTAAAAAGGGAAAAACTCTGGCTGTGGAAACGAGATCAAAAGGTCAAAGATTGCGCCAACCTGAAGACGCCTACTTTTTCGCACGCTCCACGCCGGATACGCGGGGATACGTGTTCGTAGATAAGCATGAAAGTCTGTGTGCTCGAGTGTAATCTATAATATTGCCTCCAAACAAACTGGGAGTTAGAAATTAAAAAAAAATGTTAGCCAGCCAGAAGTGGCCGGAAGAGTCTCTGGTAAAATTCTTTCATCAATTCCTAAGGATCGAATGGAAGGGGTCATTGAGAAGAAAAAAGGAGGGATTATTAAATATGAAGCAGGCTCAAGACATGGCTTAAAAAAATGTGAGATGGGTGCAGAGTTGTCAAGTCATATATGGCAGAGGTTATGAGCTCAAAAAATACTATATTATTATTCGAGAGATTTATTTTAATAAATCAATCCACTATTATTCCATTTTTGTGCAATTTTTGAATTAATGCCTTGTAAAAAGACTATTTAAAATGAGTAATCATATAACAGTGCGTATATTACACATAATATTATCAAATTTCCGAAAAAACACATACTGGTACAATATTTAATAAAAAAAGTAAAACTTTTCAATATTCATTTTTTTTTAATGTTTACGCCTTTGTTCAATAAATTCATAACTAATATATAGTTCTAATACATACGTTCTGAAATTAATATTGATATGAAATGAATCTTAACAGCTAGGAAAAATTAGTGTTAACTCTTACACTAAGCTATATTTTTTGGTTTTTATTATAGGCTGATTTCTATACTTCTTGGACTTCAAAGCATTTTCCTTCAAAAGCTTTATTTTCCAAGCCCGTGATCACGTATAATCTTTTGATCGGTTGTAAATGTTGTACAGTATTTATTTTAAATTTGTTTATTTTTAGTAATTTTTTTTACTGGATACTGAGGAACAATCCCTAAATGTATTAATGGTATTTATTCAAGGCTTGTTGGCTTTCCAATTTATCAAATCGAGTTTTTATTGGCAAGTCTGACAACCCTGCCGCAATAAATGCGTAGCATCCGATTCATCTGGCGTATTTTTCTAGACGGGCCAAAGCCAAAACAACCAATAAATAGTATCAATCACAACTGATCGCAAGCGAGGATGCTTCGGCTGCACCCGGCGGCTCTCAGCTGGCCAAACTTGCAGCTGTCTGTGGCAAGGAACAGGGAACCTTTCGCCACTCCCTTCCCGAGGCAGCAGACAGCGGTTTTCGACTTAGCACAACAAATAATGATTCATGCGGGAAAAGTAGCGGCGGGAACAGGTTCCGAGTCGTCGCTGTAGAGGATTGGAGTGGAGAGGAGAGTAGAAAGGGTTGGCAGACCTTGCAGCAATCTCCGATCCTTCTGCGGCACATGTGCACCGTGGCGATGCGGTATTATGGTTCAATAGGTCAACGATGCGTTGAATGACGACCGAGCCGGGGACTCGGCGACTGCGAGTGGGACGCCATAAAAGAAAGATCATTGCATGAAAAATTACGGTAAGGCTCGTCAATCGTCAAAGCGATCTCACAAACGAGCCATGTAATGGACCTCGGAAACTCGGTAACTCTCCTGGAGAGGCAGGAGTAACTGGAACGTATTCCGAGCCCCATAGCCGATTGCGATCGCAGCAAATCAGAGAAAAGCTGTCTTGAGCGCGACTCGCGTTCGTTCTCCTCCGATGAGCAATGAGAATTGAGAACTGAGAAATGTGTGTCCCGGGACCACCAAGGGGATTTTGGCAGATCGACGGAAAAGGAACGCATGGGAGAAGGATCGTTGCGGTTCGGTTCGCAGTTTGTCAAAAAGATGTTGGCGTTTTGATAATTTGCTGCACAGCCAAGAAGGCTGTGTGTAGGATTTCCTGTTTTGAGCCAAAGCGTTTTCCAAGTTTTTCATTTTCCCCGATGCCGCTTTTCCTCTACCGCAACAAATCGGTGGCTGATTTAAATCTTTGCCTTTACTCTTTGTTACCTTGCAGTTGGGGCTTATGAGATTTGCGTATGGTTCTCCGAGCAAGTGCAATTTTTTCCGATTTTTGTAGGCTTGACTCTGACGTTTCTGGCATTAAATCTCTTAAGTGATTTCGTTGTTACCTGTAAATCCACTCGGAATGGGATTTGATTTCTTTTTTTTGCATAGCAGGAATTGTTGCAGTGTAATTGTTGCAGGAACCACTGTTGAATTTTGAACATTTTTGTGGTTTAAATTTGCTAAACGATTTAAATTTATTCTAAATATACAGAACAAGAATGATCTCCATTAAAGGCAGATGGAGTGCAAAATACAAAAGAGAGCCGTGAGAGCGCCGCTTCACTGCGACCAATACATACTTACATATAGTGTTGGGTTGCTCATGAGTGAGTGAACAAAAAAGAGTTGTTCACTAAACTGAGTGAGTGAACATGTTCCTTCCAATTTGTTCTTTTTTGTTCACTTGTTCATTTTTGCTCACTATTGTTCAGTTGTTCAATTTTGTTCTTTTGTTCACTTGTTCATTTTGCTCACTATTGTTCAGTTGTTCAATTTTGTTCTTTTTGTTCACTTGTTCATTTTGCTCACTATTGTTCAGTTGTTCAATTTTGTTCTTTTTGCTCACTTGTTCAGATTTGCTCTTTTGCTCATTATTGCTCAGTTGTTCAATTTTGTTCAGCTACTCTTTTGGTTAATTTTGTTACTCTTTTATATGGTATTAGAGGTGGTAATGTCTTTGGCAGAAACATCTTAACAGAAACAGCTTAAGTCTGAATCTGACCAATTACGCCTCGACTTTGCGCGTGCTTAACTCGGATATCAGAAAGTCCAAGGCGTACATAAGCGACAAGGAGACTAGCAATGAACTGGATGACAAGCCTGTGTTTGTGACAATTCGCAACAGTCGCATGCTTTCTGAAGAGAACGAGTTTCTATTTGTATTATTATTTTATATTTTTAATTTTGTTATATTAGTTTTGTTTACATTTATTTATTTATATTTATTTTCTTTATATAAATATTCAATACATGAAATATGAAAACATAAATATACTTACATATGGTATATCAGACCTAAATTATGGATTTTTTAGTCGTTAAAATGCAGTGCTCAGTAGTCTGTTTATGAACAGGTTATAAAAAGGCAATGAACAGTGAACAACTGAACAAGTGAGCAAGTGAGCAATGAGCAATGAACAGTGAACAACTGAACAAGTGAGCAAGTGAGCAATGAACAAGTGAGTAAGTGAGCAATGAACAAGTGAGCAAAATGAGTGAGTTGACTCTTTTGAAAAAAAAGAACAAGTGAACATGTTCACCCAAATGAGCAGTTTTTACCCAACACTACTTACATATATACTTCGGGATAATGACAGAATTCAGAAAGAGAGAACACCGCTTCATTGCGGGACAATGCAGAACAGAAAAGAAAAATAGAGAAGACACAGTGCATTGTTTAAGTTTACATATTCAACAAAATTTTTAAACCGAACACGGCTTGCACTCGCCTAGGCGGGCCTTACCTAGTTTTCTGGGTTTTAGCTGCAATAGTACCATCATCGGTGTTTTTGACCCCAATTTCTTTATATTATAAGCATTTTTGAAGAGGAAATGCGTAAATACTCTAGCTAACCGATACGGAAACGAGGAGCTCTGAACGAGGAAGAATTTAGAGAACAATGGCTTTAAGATAGCAGATAATGAGAATTTGTATTTCAGGAATTCTTATGAAGGGTTCTAGCTAAACTCAAGGACTAGTTGGATGATTTTTACATACGTAAATCGATACTAGCCTATATGCCAAGATATCAAGGATCAATTAAATAAAAAGATTTGTCTAGACGAGTTTTAATTGATTTTTAACTCCCGATATCGTCAGTGGGCATTAGTGCCTATTTAAACGACCGAGTCCCAGAATCCAAACTTGAGAATTTCTAGGCACATCATCGCCAATATTTCTTGGCTGTGTTAATGTTGAAGGAACAAGAGGGGGAATGTATGGCGATACCATTGAAGATGTCTTTGGCTATATCCATCACTGCGCAGATTGTCACACTAAATAGAGCTTCAAAATGACTGGCAATAAAAATAGCTTTCGTACTTGTTTTATTTAACGCATAAAGCTTTTGGTACCCGGTACCTCAGCGTGTCTCGACTGTGGTTTTCTTACTTGTTCCTAATCCATTAAGTTGTAGTTTGGTCGGCTATCGATAAGATCAACAAAGAGCTTTATTTTCGGCTGCACTCCGGCACGTGTGGCTATGTAGACCAGACCCCGATCTGGTTCCAGAGCACCTTCCCCACTTGAGAATAGTTTGAAACACACCCTAAAAGTGCATCCAGAGTATCTCTTAGGCATACGTAATTTCCCCATGGGTGCCTAATTAAGTTTTCTGCGTTGCCCGCGACAATTCAGGGGAAAAGAAATCACAAAATGCTAATTCCAGGCTTTTCATTATGGTACATAAATAAGAGCAAGTTTTAGGATTTTTCTTCGGTATTTTGTTTTTTGACATTTTTATGGCTCACTTAGGCGGAGGAGCCTAACTAATTGGTGACAAAAAGGTTATGAAACCCGCGAGCCGCATGTGAGCCACTTTGGTCTACTCGCCACTTGGCGATCGATGTGCTCTTAAAATGCTTGGCACGTTTCAAAGACGATTTGCTTTATTGGAAAAAGTAGCCAGCCAGCCTACCAGCCAGCCAGCAGAATATCGAAGCTTTGGCCACTGAAGAAAGGAAAGAAAAATGAATTTTCCTGCTGCTCTCTGCACACAGAATGCGGACACACGCAGTGGACTCGAAGTTGGACGCAAACTGGCTGCATTTCGTTTTTGTTTTTTATTTTTTGCTCAGAGCCGCGGCAATTAAAATATTGACAGTTGGCTTCATAGAAAGGAATAATAAGTTCTGTGTGTAAGATCTCACATGCATAAAGCTTATGTCCATCTATTGGCCGGCCTCCTGTGGTTTCTTTTCGGCTCTGGCAATGGATCTGGCTATCTGGCTCTGGCTTTGGCCACAAACGAAAGGTTAACGCGACATGTTCATGTGACAATGTCAGGAAAACTGCCGGCAGTCAGTAATGTCTGTCCGTCCGTGCTGTCCGGTCTGAAGCGCATAAATAACTGCGTTTGTGACATGGAATGTTTCTTTCGACCAAGTGTAAAAGGCCCAGTCGTAGGCAAGATCTCGCTGCCCGCCAGTCTGGCCATGTCTGGTGCGGATTGCCGGTGTATCTCTGCCGCTGCTGGTAGCAAGGTGCGGTGCCCATATGCAGACAACCCAAGCCAAGAGCTATTTGTAGCTCACTGGCTGATTATGGAAAAATTGCTAGATGTTTTCCTTGTGTCGGTTTCGCGTTGATGTTCTTCAGTCCCGGCTTCGGATTTTTCCTCTTTTACTTTTCTCCATTGCATCACGCAGCTGCAGGAAAAGCATCTTTCAAGAATTTAGTGGGACGCAGTCGGATTTCGTAGGTGTAACTTTTCATGGAGAAGTTATGAATAAAATCTTATTAGATATTTGGTTTAAGGAGAATAGTTAGTCGATATTACAAATGGTTTATTTGGATAAAAGGAATGCTGAAAAAATAATGTAGGCTTTCAATTTATTGTACAGACTTTCACACACTTTTGAGAAATAAAACATAACTAAACTGGAATATGCTAAACCCTAAGATTATAAAAACTTTAAAAGGCAAGCTTGCATAAATTACTCTTATCTCTTGGACATCATTGAAGTATTCATAAATCCTATATAGATTATTTCTTGATGTACGTTTTAATATGTTGCATGCAACGCATTGTACAGTCGAAAACTTACAAGAACAAATTTTCGTATATTTATATGTAGTATTCGTTTTGTATAAGGGTAGTTTAACCTTCGCCTTACTCAGGGTGCCGTACTACACCCACAAAAAAGTCGTCATATTGTTACATGAATTCTAAACTCTAAAGTAACTCTAAATATTTCTTAATGAGATCCTTATTAGTTTGATACTACGAAAGTATAAATAATATTCTAATCTGTAAAAACTTGAGAAAAATCAAAACCGCGACAAACGGAAATGCACTGAATTCCAGCTAACGCGATATGTTATTTTTTTAATTTTCGATGAAAGTTCGTATTAAAATAATACTCGAAGTAGTAGTCAAAATACACAATTGAAACTATAGAGTATAAAAACTATACTATAGAGTATACATTTGATATTATGAAATTAAACCAATACAAAACTCGTTATACTGCTTGGGTATAATTTTAGGACAACAGGTAGAAAGGTTAAAGAAAAGTTAATGCTTATTAATTTATTACTACAAAAGTTAAAAAATAATACTATTATGCTCAGTTAACCAGTTTGTAGATAAATAATACTTGAAATTACAAAATTGAAAGTATAGAGTATAATATACCAAGTAAACATTTGATATTATTAAGTAAACTCGTAATTCTGTTATATTACGGACAGCGTGTATTAAATTAAAAATCTTTTTCTCTTAATTTGCCTTGTTCTTTCGCTGACACACGGTACCTGGCCTCATGGCACTGTACACTGAATTACAGCCATTTTCCGCCACTACCTGCCACTGTGCGCCGTCTCTCAACCGTGTGCAACATGTTCGAAGCGCCAGCTTTTGGGCTCCAGCGCCAACCGATCCCCAAGAAAGTCAAGTCAGTTGGTTGCAATGAGACGACGCGCGCGGTTGGATTCATGGAAAGCGAGCGGAGCCGCGATCGAATAACGCGTGTGCTGGTGTGGGAAACGGGCCAGGCCGAGTGCAGAAATAAGCCAAAGAAAACGATTTTTCTTTGTATTTTGTGTGTTCTGTGCAGTTCTGGGGAAATGACAAAAAGAGGAAAAATCGATTCAGCAGTAATATGTTGACATTGATTTGGGTGAATTTCGATTGATTTCTACCGGTGGAAGCCGGGCTCACGGTTGCTCGGTCGCTCGGTCGGTTTGAATGCCAGGGAGTTGGCCGAGAGCGATTGGACGGATTGATTGCTTGATTGATCTATTTTTGCACTTGATTTGCGACGCACGCGCCGCGAACGCGACGTGACTGGCGCTTCACCTCACTTGCAACTTGGGGCAGCGGTCGGTGCCGTGCTCCGTCCGTCCCCGTCCGAGTTTGTTCCGTCGGCTCCTCGCCTCCTCGCCTCTTAATTCGCCTTTTGTCGGGGGCAATTATGTTGATTTGTGCAGCGCGAGAGCGTCGTCGATTTCCCAAGGATGATAAGGAAAATTTGCAATGCAAAGAAAGAAAATTGATTTGATGATCGTTCATCGGGGCGCGATATCTCTCGATCGTGACACGCCCACTGTTTGATAATAGAATGTGAAAGAAACAAATATTTACTCAATGGACACTCAAAATTGACAAATTGTGAATAAGGTGCATAAAAGTGAAACCAACAAGTTTAAGTCTTGGGATCTTTCCCAGTGTTGCAATATTTTCTGGATGAAGAAAACTTGAATGGTTAGAAAAGCTTTTAAGTGCTTTTCTAAAAATATTAAAAAGTTGTGTAAAAACCTCGTAACTGCAGTACATAAATTCCTCTCTCTGGACTAAAACGAAATAGATTTTTTACCAAGGGCCCTTTAGAGCAATGCTTTATTTCTGGGGCTTGTTTTGAGATTGCCCAAGGCTTCACCTCGTTATATTAGACGCCTCTGTGGATGTGGATTTACATATGTAATTACCAGCAGCTGGCCCGATGAGTGGCGGCCTAAGGAGACACCTCCGCCAGATGGCAATAAAAGCCGCTTAATTAAAAGTACAAATCAGTGAGTGGACCGCTAATAGCCGAAATGATTACGCAAAGCCACAAGGCCCATAACTCATTAGCGGAAGCCCCAGAGGTCCACATATTTAGTGGTAGCCCGGCCGCAAGTGATGATTGGACTGGGACATCATGATGATTAATGGGCTGCAGTGCTGGGAGCAGCGATCAGATTTATGGATGAGCAGCATGGACTTTCTGCTTTCTGGTTTCTGGTTCTGGGAATGCTAATAGAGCTGCAACCTGGGGCCACTCGGCTTGGCCCCCTTTCTTTTCACTCTCCACTCTCCACTTTCCATTCCTCGTTCCCCGGAAATCTCGACAGTAGTTGGCTTTTGTCTTAGAAACCCTGTTTGCCCAAGCAGTGCGAGTAGATAACATTTACAAGACACCAGCGGTGTCTCCCGAGATGTGTTTTCCTCAAGTAGAGTCACTCGTTCGGCGGCCCAGAAAGGTTGGCTTTGTGATAAGTTTGGAATGCGCAAACAAAGGCGAAGGCTGGCCCTCCGCCGATGTCGCATTCAAATGGGTCTATCTCTATTGCAAAACTCACGCCCAGTTGTACGAAAATTTACGATCGATCGCGATTGCGATGTCTCAGCCCCAAAAGCTGGGCGCGTGTTGCCCAGAGTATAGAGGCAGAGGCAGCGCGGAGCCATAATCAAAAGGCGGTAATCCAATTAAACGGCTCAGAACCCGAGACCAGCTGACCCAATTAGACCCGCTCCTCCATCGATCTGGAGGATCGACGTCGCATTCGTCGTCGCATTGAACTTGAAAGCGGCGCCTACCCATTGTCTTCCTGGCCAGCTCTTCGGTTGGGTCGCTGCCTCGGCAAAAACAAGTTCCAACTCCCTAAATAAAAGATAGAATCGCGTTCGATCTAACGGCCGCCCTGCAAAACTGTGCTTCGGCGTTTCAAATTGTAGATCAAAGATCAGGCACAGCCGGAGAGAGAGACCGCCAACGAAAATGCTTAAATTGGCATTGAACATAAAGGACTGCCTGCGGGAGCTCGAAGCTCGAGTACCCTATAATTTGATTTATGCGAGGGGAACGATCGTAAATGTGATTATGTGGCGGGTGATGATCATTTGGGTTTGCATATACGATCGCCTCAATTGTACAAAATAAACCAGAGTCTTCGCTGGCAGAGATAAGAGTGTGGGTAAACATGGAAGGAGATCATAAACTAAAACCATAATACCTTCTCTACAGATAAAAAGACAGACTCACAGCTGCCGATTTCTCAAGAGATCGCTTTGGTTGCCAAGACCATATCGCACTTGAATGATCGATTCAGGACCTCCCATAAAATCCAAGCCAGGTCCATAAATCTCAATTGCTGATCAGTCAGGTCATCTGAGGCCCACATTGTTTATGTCATTCCCGCGATCATCTTCTGAACAACTGAAAACTGTGCACTTTGCACATTTCGATTTCAACTTGGATTGTTTACCCAAGAGTGACCATCTGCCCAGTTCGAAAGTTGGCATCTGCTGGTCGGTGAATCGGAGCAAGTGCAATGGAGTGCCACTTTCCACGCTCTAACTCCCGGCAGTCGCAGCCCTTTCCCATGCCCACGACACACACTATTGATCACTGCAGCCACGATCACTGATTCCTATCGCAGGAGACCCAGCTGACACGAGTCAAAGTCAAAGTTAAACAATGCAACTGGCTTGAACTCTCGGCCAGACGAACTCAGCCATTCTGCAAGCCACTCCGAGCATGCTGTGTGCGATCTTAACCATCAAGATCAGTATCATGCCTTTACAATGTACAAATATTGCCTTCTCTTCAGTCTAGACGAGGGGACTCTTAAACGCTGCCCTGGGGTAGAAAATTGCAAAAACGAGGCTAGGGAAATATGTCTTTGGGTATACTGCACGTCCAATACTCTAATCGGTTGATTGCCAATAAATTGTGATCTATGCATGCGAAGTTTACTGCAAAAGACTACTTATTGGACTATGTGATAAAATGATTTTGAGCTTAGTGAACTCCTCATTAACATTTTCATTCGACCTCCCTAAGTAGAGTCAAACGATCAAGTACGGATTCCATATGCCGTATATACAAACATTCGATATCCTCAATGTTAGGGGAAAAAGAATCTTAAGGAAATTATGCCGAACCTAGGGACGGGCCAGCAGGAATGTGGATAGAGCAGTCATTGGATGGCCATCCAAGGGAAGTGCTATAATTATGCAATTCCTCAAAGGCGCTGACGGTGGTCTCCCGCTGCCCCCTTCGGCCTTTCCTCTCCGATCCGAGGCGGTCGTACAATCTGCAAACGATTTGCGTTTCGGGGGCCTCGGAAATTATTAACTAGCAGTCATGGGTTGAGGCCTTCGAGTAAATTGCAGTAAATCTCTATTTGCGCAGCTACTTAAAGACCCCGTCTGGCATTGGACCCCGTGCAAGTCGGGCCTAAAGCCGGGGTTAACAAGCCGCCAGCGATTAAGTCATTTCTTATGTTGGTTCATTATTTCCATTTTCCATTTTCCATCTTACGTTTTTCCTCTTCTCGATGCATGCGTGGCTACTGGGCTTTGTCCCCTGGCCAACTGTGTTGCCATTTTTCTCCGTCTAAGCCCGAAATTTAGTGTAACGAGGGTCGCAAACTCGTTTTGCCCACTTGATTACACTGCAACATTGTTGGTATCGCACATATTCAGTATTTTTCGCCATTTATCTTGACAATGAGCGACTCGAAAGTGTCGCTCTGCCCCGTCGTATTTGTTCTAATTAGCAGTGACAATTCTACGTAATTAGCCGCCGGTTCCTCTTAACGCATGACTGCTTTTCGAGAGTTAAGAAAAAAGGAGTCAGGGTCGCATATCAAATTTCTACCAGTTTGTTTGTTTGGATATATTTGATAATGGGATCTGACACATTTGCTCCTGTTTTGCACTTAATTAGCTACCTTACTGAAAGAGCGGTCACTACTTAACTTCACTTTTTGGTACTGCGAATGGTTAATTTTAATTATTAGTTTTGAATGAAGGACAAGCCTTGTAAAATTACCTTACCTGCTATTGTTACATGAATTCTATACTCTTCAGTATTACAAATTGAGTACTTCCAATTAATAAGTTGATACAACAAAGGTATAAAAATTATACTAATCTGCACCAAGACTTCAAAAAAATCACTAACACGATAAACAGAGAAACACTTAATTACAAAACACTAATATAGAAATAGTACTGGAAAAAAAAACATTTGAAACTATAGAGTATAAAAACTATACTATGGAGTATACATTTAATATTATTATGTATCAAATGTATACTGAACTCTTAATACTGATTGAGTATATTTTTTAGACAACGAGTAGAAAGGTTAAACTACTTTTTATACCCGGTACCCATAGGGTACAAGGGTATTATAAGTTAGTGCCAACCGAGAATGTATGTAACAGGCAGAAGGAGAAGTCTCCGACCCTATAAAGTATATATATTCTTGATCAGCGTCACTAGCCGAGTCGATCTAGCCATGTCCGTCTGTCCGTCTGTCCGTCTGTCCGTCTGTCCGTCTGTCCGTCTGTCCGTGTGAAACAACAGATCTCAGAGACTATAAGAGCTAGAGTTACCAAATTTGGTGACAACATTGGAATCTGTTGCACGCAGATCAAGTTTGTTTTGAAATTTGGCCACGCCCACTTCCGCCCCGAAAACAAAAAACGTAATATTAGCTAAAGGCGTAATTTTCGCTTAAAGTAAATAGATAGAATTGATAAGGAGGCGATTGCGGACGTGCTCTGCAAATTTGAGTAAAATCGGATGATAAACATAGAAGTTATTAAACAATAAAGTTCCTGGGTAAGCTGCTTGAGAGAGAGAGAGAGAGAGAGAGAGCGCGCACGTGAGTATTGCTCAACATGTTCCTAGCAACATTTGTCTTTGTTGCGTGTTGCTCAACATGTTCCTTGCAACATTTGTCGCTTTTGAGAGTTGGCCAATGGCCAACATCTTCCTAGCAACATTTGTTTCTTTTGAGTGTTGCTCAACATGTTTCTTGCAATATTTGTCTTAATTTGTCAATATTTTCTTTTTTCCATGTTCATGGGCCGTTTAATTTCACCCACAATGCTTTGGGTACCGGGTATCTCACAGTCGGTCACACTCGACTGTAGCTTTCCCACTTGTTTTTTCTTTTTTTTAATATTATTTGTTTGCGTTAGGAAAGCCTTTTGCATGTTCGCTTTTTTGACAGCCGAGATTTTCCACCTGCCTACAGCTTTGCCGTTCGCCGCTTGCATCTAAAAACACACATCTTCATTAAATGTAACCCACTTAACAAAACTGTTCAACACTTCGCACATGTCCGAGTGTTCACAATTCACGCCACAGCTCGCAAAACGGGCCATTCCACCGGGAAACTCATCATTTAACGCCTTCATCATTGGAGAGCCGGAGAGCTCCATAAAGTATTTGACTATCCCCCAGTGCTCAGCCCCTGGAGCAACCCCCTGCTGACCCGTTTGATCAGCCTCCAACTGGACGTGGCCACATGTTGATTCGCATGGAGAAATTGCTTCGTTTCCTTTGGTCTTCGTCTTCGGTTTCCAATCTTTATTGCATAATTGCAATTGAATTGTTTGTCGAGACACGATTTCGTTTTTCACTCCGTAAATTGGAAAATGTGTTAATGACTTGATATGGAGCCCCGCGGACTACCAGATCAGCAAACACATTTAGTTCGGGTTCCGTCATAAATTCACCTTATGAAAATATTTATTTTTCTTTAGCAATTTAACTAGTTTGGTTCGTTGTTGATGAGCTCCATATATTAGGAAGTCGCTTCGTTCTCTTTCACTGCTTAGATTAGTGAGATTAGCGAGATGATGTAGGACACGTGTATGCATCTCCACTCAGCGGGAGGCTTGGAGAAAGGTTTCCAGAGATCGAAAATGGGGTCAGGGAAAATACGAAGAAATATTGTTAAATCGATAATCGAGTTCTGTGATCAATTGGCTCGAGTTCTCTGATTTATCACTAGATCGCGCAAGGGAAATAAAAGCGATAATTATTGCTAATAGTATTTTAGATCAGATGAATCTTTGATCTGAAAAATCTTTAGTAATCAATCATTCTTTAACACTTTGTTTTTTCTTAGATAAAGGAAAACTTCCAATTTAGAGCAGAGAATCAACTTCGGCAATCTTCGTGCTCGTGGCTCGGGACCACTGAGGTACTGCTTGAGCAACTCTGATCCCTGGAAAGATTTGTGATTCCTTTCTATGCAACAGCCAACTTCTGCTTTTTATATTCCCATACATCAATCCCTTCACTTCTCCGAGGGTAAGGACCAACCCATGCCACGCCAGTCGGTCTCTACCACTCGAAAACTGGTCGTGGCCCGCCCGTCACATTCAATTAGCTCCAATTTGAGAAATAATTATACACGCACTGAGCTCTGACATTTTTGAAAAATTTTACATTAATTTGGCACTAAACTGTCAGATGTGGAATGCCATGGCACTCAAGTTTACACCGAAAGGTAAATGGCTCGGCTGCCCTCGCAAGGCGGTCCAAAAGTCTTTAAAAAATCTTTTGAGCGCGCTGCGTATGCCCCAACAAGTTTTCTTCAAATTTAATTGTAATGTGAGAAATTTAAATTAGGTAGCCGAGAGGCTTCTCGAAAAGTGAACAGTCAGGCAAACCCGAAAAACAAATAAAAAGCCCAGACTCTGACAATGACTAAGAAATCTCAAAAAGCGGAAGATGCCCAAAGAAAACAAAAATTATGAAAAAATGTTTCTTTTTTTAGGGGGTTTGTTAAGAAGAGAAGAAGAAAAGATCAAATAACCGAAAGCCGCCAAATTTCAAAGGAAAACAAAAACTTGTTCACTTTTTGTTGTAAAGTGTGTAGCTTTTTCAACTAATTTTCCACTTTTATAGAATGGGGTATGTGTACCAAGTGAGGACTGACCGTTTCGCTATTTGTCAGTCGATATTTGATTATTTACGATCCGCTATTCATCAGTGGATTTCAGTTTGCGTCATTGCCATTCGGCTATCGGAATTGGCTTTTTATAGACGGACATATCCCGGCATTTTGTTGTTCGCAGCTTAACTATTTTATATTTCGCTTTGAAAATTTATTACATCACGATTTCGAATTGGTTTCCTTTGCGGGTTCTTGAGTGGCTCGTTTCGTTTGTAGTTTTTTTATATCTGCTTGTATGTACATATGTTTTGTTCATGGGGAATGCGAATTTGTTTGCAGCTGGGCTTCCTGGAAAATATTTATGCTGTCTAGCGGATGCTTCGATGCTCTCTTGGCGGATCCCTTTTATAATAAAGTTTTCAGGCCCAACTTTATGGGATTTACCAAACAAATTTATGACGTTTCCTTAGCTATATTTTTGTTTCTACTATTTATCTAATAATTTGCATCGGTACTGCGTGACCCATTTCGGCAGGGAACTCCCACTGGGCTTGGGCTGAGAATTTCCGCGCTGTTTATACAATTTCTGATCGGCATTCCCTCGAGTTTTGGAGCCAAATAAACAAGCCAGAGCTCTACATATTGTAACTTGTTTGTTAAAAGTTCTGCTATTTTTGTTTGCCTTTACTAATTAGCTTGCAGACCCCACATCAACACACATCTGTGTATGAACTGGAACTGTGAAGTACTGTTTGTTTATTTACAAACTGTCGAATGTGTTTTTCCATCGAATAAACATTTTACCAACCATTGTTGACGATTAGCTTAGGCCAACTTCATCGAAGTTCCGAAAATATTGCAACAACCAGTAGGGTCAGAAGGGTCTCCCACTAAACATGGATGTACTATTTTTCTAAAGGTTTCTCAAACTGCATAATGATCAAGTACTAGCTAAATCGCCCGACAAGAACAGCAGAAAATGTCAGAGCCTGACAAACGAACTGTCAAAATGACAGAGGCGCCACCACAGCCGCGAAAAGTGAAAAAACTCCTGCCGGCCACAAGGTGGCTGCAACTTTGCGTCTATCTAGTCTGCATATCGCGAGCGACGCAGCTGCAGCTGCAACAAGCCTCGCCCGCGGGCAACATGCTGCAGCAACATCACCGAACCAGTGTAAATAGCAGTGTAAATATCAATATAAGCAGAAAATTCAATGAAATCATCCAAACGGCCACGGCAAGTGCCACTGCCTCGGGAGCTGGATCGGGAGCAGTTACCTTCGCCTCGGCGACAGCGGCAACCACCATCACGCCAGTGCGGCGAAAACTGCGGCGCAAGTTCCCTGGTCAGCCGAGCTGGAACTCCACTGCGTCCAGGAGGCGCAGGCTGCGGCTGCATCCCTATCGACGCAACGTTACCCACGCCACGCGCACCACCACGGTGGCCACCGTTTCTGCCACGGCAGCCGCACTGATACCAAAGATGCCCCAGCAGCCATTAGTTTATCACACACGCCTGCACTCGAGCTTCCAGCAGCAGCAGAAACAACAACATGTTGCCGGGGCACACATCAGCCAGCAGCAACAGCAGCAGCAGGTGCATGTCGTGGCTGTGACCCCACGCCCGCAGCAGCACCAGCTGCCCGGCTTTGCCGTTGTGCCCGCCTACTATAACCAGCAGCAGCAACAGCAGCAGCAGCACCGGACATTGCTGGGCAACCTCACCCAGCAGCAGCAGCAACACCTCCTCATCCAGCCGGGCCGCAACGTCCTGGTGTACAGCAACCTAGGGCCCATACCGCCCTGCCCGCCGGGCCTGCTCGCCGGAACGGGATCAGGAGCGGGAGCCATATACACGCAGCAGCAGCACTTCATACCCATGCGATCCTCGACGACGCCGCGGAGCAGGCACCGTGGTAAGCAAACCCCAATCGCAGTTAATTGTCGCCAGCAAGAGGTGTTAATTACGCCAATAAAAGCAGCATTCACAGCGGCTTATGGCAGTTAATGTGGTTCAATGGAAGCCACGAGCGCCAGCGCGACTGGCGCCTTCATCACCATGTCCACGTCCAAGTGCAGTAATTATCCCCGGCGGCGGTACGCGTAGAAAGCTTGCCTAATTGGTCAAAGCAATTGACTTCGATTTCGGCGAGCGGCTCCATTCGAAAGGTGTCAGAGAGGATACTAGTTTCTTTTTTAGAGCCAAGGGAATTACACGATTGAAACATTTTTATTTATTTACGACTATCGTAGGCAGAATTATTCCAATACTTCTTTATATTCAAACATTTTACTCTAAGTTGAAAAAAAAAGATATACTGTATCAATATATATATATATATATAATATTTCTCTTTTAAATTGATTTTTTTTTTTGTTCATTATAATAAAAAACCAAAAATGGTATCATTTTCAATTCGATGATTATTTAATTGTGGTCGAATTTACTTTCGCCGATGGTCAACACCAGGCACTATTTAGTTAGTGCTTTATTATTTTGTATTAATTTCTAATCCACTCTTACTCAAATGGTAATAAATCCCATTAAGAAACTACAATCAGCGCCTTGTCAAACCTTTTTTTCTTATCAAAATAAGTTAATTTTTTACATGCAAACAAATATTTTTATGCAGGGCGCTTGGTAATATTTGTATTAGGCAAGGCCGTCACTTAAATCAGGTGACAAGCACAAACCTCTTATTGAAAACTCGTTAAAAAATGTGTTTTCCAAATGCAGTTACTAAAAAAAAACCATGAAGAAAATTCAGTTGTGAATTGAGACAGAATCTTTTTTTTTTGGCGACTGCCGTTATTTTTTGATTTTCTCTTTCCAGTTTTTTATTTAATTTTTTTTTTTTTTCCTATGTAATCGAATCACTCAACGAATTTGCAAATAAATTAAAATACACACACTTCAAAATGCATAAAAACTTACTGCCCGGAAAACTAGCTTGCGAAACTGTGGCCACGCTACCGCTCATTAATAGACCACGCCTGCCTCGGCATGCCGTTGCATTAGCATTTCGGCGAGTCCCGACATCCCAGATCCCTGGTGCCAGGCCCCAGACATCGGCCCTAACCAGCACAAAGCCGGCATTGAGTGGCAACGTAGAGGGGATCAAACTGTTGTGTTCTGCTTTTTGCTATTTTTTATTATATTTTCCCCACTACGGGATCAATAGAATCTCATCTAAAATTCTTAATATAAAATTAATGTATCTCTTCAATTTGGAGTTACTAAACAATACAAGGTGTGTTCAAAAAGTATCGCGAATTTTGTGTTTTTTGCAAAAATTATTTATTTATTCATGAATATCTAGTTTGTCTGCATCAAAGTAATCCCCATGAGATATTATACATTTGTGCCAACGGTTTTTCCAATCCTCGAAGCACTTCAAAAATTCATTTTTTTTATCTTGTTCAGCTCCTCCCTCGATGCCGACTTTATCTCTTCAAGCTTAGCGTAACGTCGTCCTTTCATGGACCTCTTCAGTTTAGGGAACAAGAAAAAGTCATAGGGGGCCAGATCTGGGGAATACGGTGGCTGCGGCATCATTAGTGTGTTGTTTTTGGCACAAGCAACGATGTGTGAGCAGGGACGTTATCGTGGTGCAAAAGCCAATTTGGCCAAAAGGCCAATCTTCTCGGCCTCCTGAGAACATTTTGAACCACCGATAAACGTTGCTTTGGTCTAAGGTAGCTTCTCCGAATGCCACAGTCAACATTCGTAATGCATCCGCGCCTAACTTAATTTCGTTTTTCACACAAAATTTGATACAGGCTCTTTGATCCATTTTTTTTAATAGGTAAAAATCGAAGACGATCCAAAACAAGTGCAAGCAAAGCAGCTGTCAACATTTAAGTGAACATTCAAAATGACATGAGTACCTACATAACGCCACAAACAAATCGAAATTCGAATATACGTAACCCGCGAAAATTCAAAATTCGAGATACTTTTTGAACACACCTCGTATAGTTTTTGTGTATGCTGATCTTCTGCAACATCTACATTTGTGCTGCTTAACATGCTCTTAGAAAAATTTGCCTTTTCTTGGGTGTTGCTTAACATGTTTCTATTAATATTTATCTTAATTTGTCAACGTTTTCTTCTGCCTTCCGCCCTGTTTAATTTAAGCTTCGCATAATAAGACAAAGTCAAGGGTTCATGAGAACTGTGGGTATCAGGTTTCTCCCAGTTGATTACACTAGACTGTAACTTTCCTATTTATTTCTTATCATCCTAGCAAATTACTTAGTTTAAACAATTCCTAATCCTTAAGACTAGTTATGTTTGCACATTTACCAAGTCTTCCTCTGGACATTAAAGCCATAAGTAACCAACAAATAAAAGACGAAATGAAAATGAATTGAAGCAGAAATTATTGATATTTTCAGACCCATAAATCTCTTTAAACAAATCATCAACTGTCAACTCTTTGTCTTGTAGGATTAGTACGTTTAGTATTATTAATCTTATACTATCCAGATAGCTTTGCGCGTATTTGGTAGGCTATAGTTGAGCTCAGAGTATATATAATTAACTTTTGACTTGCCAAAATTACCTTCTTTTTATTTCAAAAATAAAAAATTATACAATAATACAAAGTAGGAAAAATATTGGGTAAATTAAACACTTTATTAACCTAAAGATACTTTTTTAAGTTCTTTAAAAAAATGTTTTATCCATTTCCTTAACGCCTTCCTTTTAATGCCTTCCTTTGAAAAGTTTATGACTATCTCGTAAAACAAAAAAGAAACCCAGATGAAAATGGTAAGACTGACTGGGAACCGCAACATTCACCCAACTTACTCGTACATGGCGTTTCTTTTGGCAGTAGACCGTGGAACTGGCCAACTCTAGGTATTGGGGGCAAGACGGCGATTTTTTAATTACAATGAAACGTGCCACACAAAACAAACAAACAATGCGCTCACTAATTGCGCATAAAACCCAAAATCACAGAAAAAGCTGAAAACAAAAAATAAACAAAAACAGGAAAATGCAAAGCCTAGCGAGGGGAGGGAGCGAGGGGCAACGTTGAACTAGCTCTCTGGAGAAATACTGTAACAAAACTTGTTATTAGCGAGGCAAATGGACGGACAAACAAATCTTAACAACAAACAAACAAACGAGCCGAATGACAAATGCAAGTGTCAATCTTTTCGGCTCAGACGCATTTCAAGTCTGACATTAAGCCTCAGTGGCTCCCAAACTGTATTGCCTACGGCAGTCAATTGTTGAAATTTTCGGATTAAAGTTCAATTGGGCAAGGGCTTTTCGTTTGTGTGTGGTACTGGGACTTGTTGGGAAATAATTTATTGTAAATTATTACTGTATTCCGAGCTTAGATTTCTATGCTAATTATAACATTTATTTAGAAAAATTATGTTTTAGGCATTAATAAATCCACACATGTCACCAGGCAACATCCAACCTAAAATAAAAGAGTTGGGTCTAATGGCTTAAGCACAATATAAGACAACATTAATTCCATAAATTTGGCAAGCACGTTTTCTTGAGTAGACAGCTTCTGGGTATTTGGAAATATCTAAGCAAAATATTAATGCAGTTTTCGGCAACTTTTTTGTTTCTACCCGATTGCACGCCTGATAATATTTATTATTCAATTTTCATTAAATCTGATTACGGAAAACTTGTTATGGCGAGGGTAAGAGCTAAATGGAAAAAAAGGCTTTGATCGAAAATGCAGAAAAATTATTTTTCGTTGCTTAAATGAAGCATTAATTTGGCCCCCACCAAAACTCTCATAAATATCTTTTGCGAAAATGTTTATAAAAAGGTGTTGCTCAGGTTGTTGCGACAGCGAAAAATACCAAAATAAATATACAAATAATTTACTTTTAACAGCTTTTAGCTTTATCGTTGAATACACTTTAGATTAGAAATGAAAACATAAAGTCAAATGGAACCAATGCATTTCTAGTCCTGAGGGATGACAAATTGCAAGGCCGACGATGAGAAATTTTCTTTTGATGTGTTTCGAACGGAATTCGAGGTAAACAAAGAGAAATTACCTACAGGAACTTCACTTTTTAACCTTTCTTCTGCTGAAAATGTTTTTATGTAGTTTTCAAGCTCAATAGTCTTAGGATTATTCTCTGACTCCAGCCCAAAGTCACGTTTTCCGTACGTATTTGGCAATTTTGATTTAAAACCAGTCCCCCACAACGTGTGCCAGGTTGTCTGAGGTCAGAGACGACCGCCTGGCCGAAAGGCAAAAGGAAATCCCACCAGAGTGCAGAGAAATCCGGAAAACCAACACGGTGCCCTGGCGCCTCGGTCACTTTGATCTGTGCACTTCAAATGATTTCGTTGCCCGTACCGCTGTCTGCGCCTCTGTTGTTGTTTGTGCCGATGCGTAAACAACGAAGCGGCAGTTTAAATGATACGGCAACTTTTTCTCCAGCTGAAGTAGGCAAGAAGTTGGCACGTAACATGTGCTTGACTCGCTGAGCGGCGCGTGAGGAGTGCGGGCAGAGTTGAGATGGTGCGGATCTCTTGAGAGGGAAGGTACGAGCCGACAATTTCCCCAGCTCAGTTCAGCAAAGGGAGTCTTGATGAGGTTTGGCGAAAAGTATGGCCTTAGAGCAGAGCTGCTCACACAGTGCCCCGAGAGCCCCAACCACTTCGGTCGGCTACGGGGCTTAGTGGCACCGAGTGAGCACCTCTGCTTTAGAAGAGTTAAGTAGAACGAAAAATGTTGTATGAAAATCTTGGCCTCTAAATTGAAATTAAATTTATTTAAATTAAGAAAACTAAACTAAAGATCGGATTTTAAAAAATTTTGGCACAATAGCTATTTTGAGGTTTCTATTTATAATTTTAGTCAAAATTTTGCAACGCAGTGAAGAAGTCATTTCCGACCCTATAAAGTATGTATATTCTTGATCAGCATCATCAGCCAAGTCAGTCCATCTGTCCTTCTGTCCGATTCTTCACAAACAGTCTCTTTTTTATTCCCATTAGTATATAAGTCGGAGCGGGCCCGGTCGGACGACTTACATATCATATAAATGCCTTGGAAAAATCGGGAGTTAAATAGAAAAAAATTGGTAACTACGACGTCTTTCAACATATTTTTATATATTTCCAGATAATTTAAATAATATTGGACATACAGCTGCCATAGAAGCGATCGGTGCATTTATATACAAATGAAAAAAATATATATGTAATGTTTGTGTAAACGAATTGAAAATTGACATAAATTCGTTACTTTTTAATTTTACCGAAATGGATATATTTTTTATGATCCAACTGCAAACTTCGGCTTACCGAAGTTACCTTCCCTTAATTGTTGCTTATAAAAATCTCTTCCAAGAAAGTATGAAAGGATGTTTTCGTTTTTTTTTTCAAACAGCGTAAAAAAAATTTTAAATTATAAATCAAGTAATTCCCAAACCAAGTCCAATTTCGCAAAAATTTCAATCAACTAGAAAAAAATGACTGCTCAAGTATTAACTTTCGGCCTAATTCCTTTCAGTTATTTCCCCCAAACATCAAAGTCTGAACTCAACCACCCATCTGTATGCCACAAAGTTCACCGCTCCTAATAGCATGAAACAAATTCGCGCACTTAATTAAGCAATTCCAATTAAAATCAAAGATAGTTCACTGCGAGTACGCCCACCGAGGCGGCAACACCCACAAAAAAATGCAGAAAAAGAGACCTGAAAGTCATGTGTGTACTATGGCCGAATAGACTTGTGTACTTTCGCCTATCAAAAGCTAAACGCAGTCAAAAGTTTAGCGCACTCAAATTGCATTTCCTGTCACTTGGTCGAGATCGCTTGACTGCTCCTGCCCCAAATTTCCTCTCTCCCCGCCAGCTCTTGCCAATGGGTGTGTTCGCGTCCCGAGGTCTCCGAATCTCCGGATCCGATACCCGGCTCTGGGTTGCCCGGCTGTCTGGGGCGACTGCCGCACACAAGACACGCGAAGTTACCTGTGTCTCGGCCAGTATGGGAGTAGGTGGGAGTGTCCCATGGGCGGCGGTAATGCGCCGATCCTCGTTTCCATGGGCCGGCAAAACAGCATCCACTTCAACACCAACACAACACCAAAACCGGCAATAAACTGAGGCCAGTTACTGTTACACGACATATGATGTCAAAATATGAACAGCAATCCAAGCGATACGAAATTTAAGTGAACACACCGATCGAATACCCTGGCAAACGAATTATATGTTGGCAACATTTAAAATTAAATAATGATCAATCTTTTCTTGGCAAAGAGTCTGAGGAGGCTTGAATATACTATTTATTCTACTAAAATTAGTTGGGAACTCTGGCTTAAGACACGCGAAAATAACCTTAAAATTTGTATAATATAGTCCCTTTGTGGCACATAAATTAAGAGGGAACTGACACTTTTTTTCCCCTTTTTAATAAATACATAAAATTTAAAAAAATCTGACAAACAAAATAGTAACCTTTAATCTCTTAAATTGATTATCTTTACCGAAGCGTTTTCTCCCCTTCAAAATCTGTGTGCCGCTACTAATATGTTTTTGCCTAATAGCAGTTGTATAATAATTAAACTGTTTTTAATTAATTTTTAATTAACTTTTAGACCCCGTTCAAGCCACCCTCACTGTTGGATCATTAAACTTATAGCCTGTCAAAGTGGGTCTTATCTTAATAAGCGGCATGTATTTGTAATTTTAAAAGCCACGGCCGTCGAATATCTATGGCAAATCGTAGGTTTCCTTTGGCAATTGTTTTTCAGTTGGCCAAATTGAAAATGCTGCCGGCCAATCGGGACAGATAGCGTGCAACATTCATTGAGTTTATCGGGTTTTATTATTGGCCAGTCCAGGGGGAGGCAATAGTCGTGTTAATTGAAATAAAATTCAATTTGACGTTTTTATAGCATGTGAGGTGGTTCGGCTAAATAGTTAAGAGGCTGTTGCGGCAAAGTGTAAAAATTGTTAGAGAGATTCAACCAGTCGAATCACTTTCTTAAAAATCCAGAAAATCTGGAAGTCATTTTCATCGATAGGTAATCGTTTTTCTTATTGATTCATCGTTATTGCTTAATCCATGCACGTATGCAGCCTCGGATACGACCGAAATCTAAAATGATATAGACTGCCAACGGATGTTTTTCATATTCAGACGCTGACACCAGCTGTGTTGGGACTTTTCAAGACAGGTGGCATACACATATTTAATCCTCATATGCAAATTTGCCTATGCGGGACCAATTTTCCGTGCCATAAACTTTGGTATTACCCACATGCAGATTTTGGCCCGTTCATATTGCAGATTGTGAAATTCAAATATAGAGGTGGCAGTCGGCCGGAGACGCTGTGACCTTTGCCAATGCTTGTCAAACTATTCGCAGCATGATAGATTGGAGTTACCGCAAGTGAATAGCCCATTAATTTGCATTTAAATGTGCCAAAAGTATCTCTTGCCATTTTCAGCGTGTCATTGACTAATGAGCAGTGCCCCGAAAAATTTGTAAGTTACAAACCGAAAAAAAGAAAACATTTTCGCGAATGCAGGAAACATAAATTACAAGACCCAGACGAAGTAGATTGCCGTGCTGGTCTTGGACGGGCACTGCAGCGGCAGCATAAATATGAAAAATATGAAAAACATTTTGCAAATGTCACATTCGCATGGCCAGAAAACCGATCTCCGTGCCAAATTTCAGGCGCACCCCATTGGAAACACCAATTTGTGCCGTGTTTATTTTTGTTTGAATTAAGCGTTGGCGGCATTTCCTTGCGCTCACTGAGAGTTTAACTAATAGGTGCATATTTTATTGCCGAAAATACTCTCGACAAGATTAATTCTTACTTTTTATTTATATATATCGACAATGGCTCTGCCTAAATGAAGGTGGAGTATGTGCGTTTAAATGATTAATTTTAAGCATACATATAGACGATTAAAGTATATATATTCTTGATCATAATACTTTACAAATGTGATAGAGCCATGTTTGTCCGTCCATCGGACTGCTGAACACCTGGTTTTTTGGCAATAAAGTTGCAGCTTCAAAGGTTCAACCTGTGAACTCCAGAGGCTGGTTTATAAGAAGCCGAGAGTTCGAGTCTGACGAGTTCTTGACGCATAAAGCATTGGGGTCAACTAATAAGCGTTAACTATTTGCTAGTGTTTGCTTCAGGTTGTATTGTGTATGTTTCTTCATTTTATTGCTAATTTTGTCGGTAATTTCAGAAGATTTTTATGTCTTTTTATATTGCTTCCGCGACCGTTTAGGTGAAAGACGATATGATTTTTGGTTCGCCGCATTCAAGGGAAATTCATTCCAGCGATGTATGACTTTTTTTTGCTTAAATATCCTGCACTTTGATCGATTTTTTTCATTGTTAAACTTTTTATTGGGACTTTTCATTTTATTATTCCAGCCATTTAAGTCTGCAAATATTTTAAAAGTATAAATGGATGGAAATTCGTTGGTTTTTTACAGATACAAAGACGACAAATTACTAATACAAAGCACTATATAGGTAATAATGTTAGTCTTTTCTTTGCCATTTTCCGGGATAATATATTTCTTACAGACAAAAAATTCTACACTTAATCAACTATTAATGCAGAAGATGTCCAAAACAATTTAACCTCCGTTGTAATACATTTTATTCCACATCTCTGATACTAATCACAATGCCGCCCCAATAATCTGCAACACGTTTTCTCCATCAAACCAACTCAATTCGCAATAAAGCCGGCTGGGCCGACACGGCTCAGAAATTTATAAATTGCATACGAGACCGAGCTTAATGTGGCCACTTTAATAGACGCCGCCACTTATCGGGCGCCGTTGATCCAAACACCAACAGGCAGACACTGGCAACTGTTTATTAAAGAAAACAAAATGCTATAATTAATTTTTCTATTATTTTCTCAAATACTCCCATCGCCATCGCCGAGCAGGCGGCGGGGCCAGTGGGTCCAGAACGTGGCCATTGAGGAGTCAAACACTATTTCCTGGCCAACTTAATATTCGATTAATTTACAACGCGCACGAAAACAATTGAGGCGAGCGTCTTGAGGAGGAGGTAGGTAGTTGCACCGGCTGGGAGTGCGCTGCGACTATTATGACGTGCCGGGCCGAGTTCGATCAAAGAAAGCATAAATAATGTCCCGACAGCCGGTCGCGGAGCAGAACTGGTCTGGTCCAAGCCTCCGTTGCTGTGCCTTCCGCTGGTGGCCCGGCCGAAATTTATGCAAACGGGTTAATTAACTAAGGCAGAAAAAAGGGGAAAACGGCGAAAATTCGACTTCAGCCGGGTGGTCCTCCTCCCATTGCCCCCGTTCATTACTCTCTCTTCGCTCCCCCGAGCGGTTTAAATGTGGGCCAGCCGTGGGCGGCTAACAAGGCAATGGGAGCCACAAAAGCCAGCTAACTACATTTGTTCCCCTCATTTTGGACATTTCAAATGTAATTTTATATATAAATCGTTGGCAAGTCGCTTGGTCAGCGAGTCAATCACTCAATCGAAGGCAGCTCATGCGCTCATTCATTCGCTCATTCATTCATTTATGCAGTCAGTCAGCCAGCGTGTTGCCACAAGATTTTTATCGCAGTTACCTATAGACGCTTAATTGCCGCTTTATTACCCGTGGAAATATCAATATGCTATCATAGAGATACGAATATTGGAATTCGGTTTTTTTTTTTTGTGAGGCTTAGTTTGAATTCTAATAGATAGATTGCTTTTGTAATAATAAAGATAATTTCTAAGAATTAACCACCCGTTCGTTCAGTTAATTCTATCAAGGAATATAGTACATTTATCATTATAGTACAAATACATTTTTCGATGTGTATGTATATATCAAATGATTAATGCAAAGTGAAGAAGCTATGGAAAAGAAAGCTTTGTTAAATGTTTATGTTTACTACTACTATCTTCATTAACTCTATAAAAATTACTAACAATTACCATTTTTGGGGTTTTATTAAAGGCAAAATCGAGTACAAATTTTAGAAAATATTTCAAATGTTGGTTAGCGACAAAACTTAAATAGCTTTAACTTAATGTCAAGTCGGTTGTTTTATTTGTATTATATTTTAATTTATATTTACATAGCTTGTAAGAATTTGATTAATTAAACAAAACCTGAAATATAAGTTTACAAATTGAAGGCTTCTAAAAAAATAGTAATATTTATTACAGGGTATATTTAATTGGTTTTTATCGCCAAAACGGATTGGCTTAGTCCTGCAGAACCTTCCCGGAAATCAATAAAGTTTGTTCTTAGCTAAAAAATAAATAACTTTTTAGAAGACAATTGCCTTAAACATCCATCACATTCAAGACATTATCAAGTATTTAGATGTACTTATTGAGTTGAGGATAAGTACTTCATAGTCGAGTAACTTGCCAATAGAATTCCTTTTTCTTGTCACTAATCAAAACTAGCACGTATTGTCCATACGCAACGTTGTCCAAGCACCCAGTGAGCGAGCCCATAAATCATTTAATCAATATTCTGTTGTGTCAAGAGTAGCCAAAGTTATGTTGGCCACAAAACACGTGCTCCACATTGAAGCTTAACAAGTGAGCTTTGAGTTCTAGCGTTTTTCAGCAATCGCTTCAGTTCTTTATTTTAGCAAAAAAAAAGAAACTTTGCAATTAAACTGTCAATTTGCTGGTATTTTTAGAATTATTAGTATTTGATTGTTAATTTATTGCATTGCATGGCATTTGATTTGTGGCCAAATGTGTTGAGTGGCCAGTCGTGCTGGGCAGTGGTGAACACATTGTGTATACGCCATGTTGAACGGCGAGAAAGACAGGCTCCAAGGCTAATGGTTGTTCATGCCTGAATGATAACTGAGATCTCATCTTGATCCGCCGTTCGTAGTCGTCCAAGGAATGACCAACTACAAGCAAAAGCAAAGTGGGACCCTCAAATTTTACGCATATTTGAGCCGAAAACCGTTAAGAGAACGGAAGTACCCTCAAGGCGGCCCACACACGACATATCTGACCGCAGGGACCAGTCTGGCGATCAGCAGCCAGCAAGCAGAAAAGCAAGATACGAGCACGACTGAGGGAAAACAACAGAGACGTGCTCACTAATAAAAAGTCAAAGAAAACAAAATTGTCAATAAAGCCAACAGTCTGGGAGACTAACAACCGAATGGAAAAGACTCAGGACCCACGCAATAAATCTCCAGTGGGCGTGCAAGTGACTCTCAAACTATGGCATGACAAACGCATTTTCAAACAAAATCACAAAATCACCAAGTAGAAAAAAGGGGTAAACATTCGTGATTCTCATTGGGGCCTTAATGACATCATTTGCCGAGGCGAAACATCTGAATGGCGTCGGTTGATTGAACTCTGCATTGGTGGCCCCATCTGAAGGAGTCACAGGCCTTTCTCCGCCACTCTTTTCATTCATGAAAATGCAAATCCCCAACGCTGGCAAGTACTTGACAGCTGCACCATAGCCAGTCCTCAAGTCCCAGTCATATGCCAAGTGGCTTGAGGCACTGCTTCCTTCTCCGCCTCCCGCTCCACACTTCACCAAGACGACGAAAACAGCGATGGAGCCAGGCTACTATCACCTATCCTATCCAATCGTGTCGCGTGCTAAACTGTTCATATTTTCGTACATCTATTGGGAATACCCTGCCTTTTAAAGAAGTAATATTTGCTGAGACAGCAATCATTTGTACTTCAGAATATTCTGTGGAATAATTAATCCACAACAAGAAATGCCAAATCAGACAGTACTTTTTAACTTCTTGATAGCTATCTGTCCGGAGAAGATAATCAACAGATAAACTTCTAAAATTTATCTGAACATCAAAGAAAAACTATGCTATTGACTATTGATTATTGCTGTTAAGCACTGAATTGTGCTGTAAGGCGCCAACACACGGTTGCCTTGGTCATTGGAACCACTCAAAACTGCTGTAAATATCTTCTTTTACTTCACTTGGCTATCGATTATCAGCTGTCTTTTTGCCAAGCCGGAAAAGATTTGACAGGGAGTCTGGGCCTCTGTCAAAATTAGCTCTCACATTTACACGACAGAAAACCAAATTTTCTTATCCGGAACTTTATCTGACCGCGACATTTTGGTAGAAACAGGCCCTTAGCATGTCTTTCTTGATTTGAAGATAAAAATGATAAAATTATTTAATTATCATTATTAATTATTGACTAAACAATCTGGACTGCTCCATATTTGTAGAGCAATCGACCTCCGTTACTACTAGAAGTGTGCCAACTCTCTTTTACATCTTGCATGCACTTTTTGGCCATTTTTCAGTTATATTTTTTTATAGATCGTGCAATCAATTTGAAAAGTGTTTTTGCGTTGGTTTTACCGGATTTATGAATGAATTTATTTTCGTATAAGCCCCCTTTCCCCTTCCCCCGTCCACATACTCGTACGCCAGGCAGACTTGTCTGGCTTGTTCCGACGACGTCGTCGTCGTCGTCTCCCACAGCTTTTTTCGCGTCCATCGTCCGTTTGGGCCGTCGTCGCATTTGTCGCTCGTCGCCCGAATAGGAAACCCAATGCAAATGTGGGCGGACTCGGAGGCGCTGCCTACGCGCAACCCACAAACCAAAACCCAAGCCCAGACCCAGCCGCTGGCGGGATGAGGAAGCGGATGGCTGCCTGGCCGGCTAGTGGATCTAGTGGCTCAGTGTGCAGCAGTTGGTGGTAGGTGGCTGCTTGGGCGCAGTTAGTTGGCTGCCAGTGACAATGACGTACTCGTGGCCCAGTAACCCAAGAAGGGGAAAGCGCACAGAAAGGGATTAATTGTTTCAATCAGGCCAGTTTGGCCTCGACTTTGATTCATTGATTAGATTGTTGATTAGTAGAAACTAAACATCCATATATGTATGTCTGTATGTAGGATTAGGGTAATTCGAACATGTAGATGACCCTATTATTTCATTAACATTGACATTAACAGAAGCACCGCCAGTATCTAAAGTTTGCAGTACGTTTTTTTCATTAATGCTACGTACTCAGACACGCGAAAAGTGTTCCTAAGCATTGAGTCAAAACAAGAGGTCAATAGTCACCCTCTCGCTCTCTCGCACTGCTTAGAAAAACTTTTCGCGTGTCTGAGTACGTAGATTAAGTTTCTTCTAGTATATTTCGATACCAATCATAAATCGAAGTCACTCGGAAAGTTTCGAGAGAGTCGTCAAAAGTGTTTGATCCAAAGAAGTTCGTGTTAAGGGAGTCGTGTGTAAATTAAAATTAAAACAATATTGAACGTTATACATATATATATAAAACAATCCATATACCTTAACCCAAAAAAAATCATATTTTGATATCCTACATATATCAGCTTGTAGCGCTTGAATTAAAATGATAAAATATTAAATTAATATTAATTTAAAATATATAATTTGATCTTCCAGAATGCCACTGCAGTCCCATCGGCTCCCTGTCATCGGATTGCGATAAGCGCACGGGGCAGTGTGCCTGCTTGGCCAACGTCACCGGAAGGAGGTGTGACAAGTGCCGGTCGGGCCACTGGAACCTCACCGAGGGAGCCGGCTGCCGGGACTGCCGATGCGATCCCCACGGGTCCCGTGGACACGAGTGCAACCCGTGGACGGGCCAGTGCGACTGCAAGATCGGAGTCGGCGGCCAGCACTGTAACGAGTGCACCGAAGGCTTCTTCGGCTTCAGCACGGAGGGCTGCCAGCGCTGCTCGGCCTGCTCGGCGGAGGGTCAGGTTTGCGACCCGCACAATGGCCGCTGCATCTGCCCGAAGTTCACGCGGGGACTGGGCTGCGGCCAGTGTGTGCCCGGCACCTGGGGCTGGAAGGCCCGCCTCGGGTGCAGGGAGTGCGAGTGCGACCACATCGGCTCCATTGGACAGCAGTGCGCGGCGGGCGATGGTCAGTGCCAGTGCCGGGAGGGCTACGCGGGCAGGACATGCGACACCTGCGCCGTCGGATACTTCGGATACCCGGAGTGTCGTCGCTGTGCCTGCGATGTCGAAGGCTCCTTCACCCGGACGGACGGCCTAATCGCCTGCGACTCCAATGGGCAGTGTCCGTGCAAGTCGCTGGTCGTGGGTCTCAAGTGCGACACCTGCATGCAGAGCACCTTCGGACTCTCGGCCCTTAATCCTGAGGGCTGCACCCGCTGCTACTGCTTCGGCCGTTCCGGCGAGTGCGAGCAGAGCGACCTCTCCTGGGGCCACATCCGCATGTCGGAGTCACGGAACCTCAGCGTCCAGCAGATCAGGCCCCAAAACATACCCGGCGCGGATTACGAGTACATTGTGGTGGTGCAGATGGCGGGAAGCAGCTTCCATCGCGAGGATGCGGAGATCCAGCTCATGAACGATCTCAGCCTGGTGCCCAAGTCCACGGGCAACGTGTCGATCGGTGCCTACGGGCCCTTCTACCACCCGCTCTACTTTCAACTGCCCCCTCAGTTCTACGGAGATCGCACCAGCAGCTACGGCGGCTTCCTCTACTTCACCCTGATCACGGCGGGTGCCCACAAGCCGTTGGAGCGCAAGGTCCTGAGCCAGTATCCGCTGGTGCAGGTGCACGCCCACTCCAAGCTGCTTCTAGACTTCTACGAGTACGAGGAGTTCGAGTACTCCCTGAACGTGACCCACCGAGTGCCGCTGCACGAATCCTATTGGAAGTACCACCACACCAACCAGGCCGTGGACCGAGCTACCCTGATGGCAGCCCTTCAGAATATTCGTCACGTCTTCATACGAGCATTTGCCTTTGCCGATTTCCAGGAAGTAGTGTAAGTATCCGTCTAAGCTCTAAAATAGATAGCAAGATAAAAAAGCACAGTCTGTAAAATTAGGGCCCTAACTCGTAGATGGCTGTATCTCTACCTACAAGGGAACCACCACTACCTACATTAATTTTTGTATGAAATCTCCGCCTAGTAACCTAGTGAAAGGGTTATACATGAAAAGCGTAGTTACAAATACAGTTAGTACCCTACAGTACTGCGCACTATTTTGTAGTTTGTACTTACAAGGGAACCACTAGTACTTACTTTGCGAACCCTAGTCAAAGTAATTTTTGATTTCCAATTTTGTAAGAAATGTCCGCCCATAGGGTCAATAGCCAACACTGCGTTTACCGTGAACTAATGATAATGATACCCATGGAAAGGGTAAATTCATAGGTACCCATGCTAAGGTTGGTGATATGAGTTTGGTGATATGAGTTTGGTGATATGAGTACCCACGAAGAGGGCGATGGGTAGCATGATATGAAAGGGTAGTTAAAGGAATACCCATGTTTGATAGTCACTTAAATTGAGTGCATATTTTAAAGACAATAAAAATTAAATTTGGGAGATTTAAGAACCTTTTTGAGAACTTCTGACTCTATTTAACTTTGAATTTATTAAGGATACAAGCTCATCTCTTTTATTGTACAGAACAATTACATTTATTTTATTTTTGTGGACATAGTTTCTGTAAGTTAACATGTTAAAGTTAAATGCATTTATTTACTATATAAAAATTCTATAAGAATACTCACAAACATTTCTAAACACAATTGTTACGACTCGGACTTGAACTCGGGACCATCAGATTCATAGTCCAACACACTACCCATTACTGCACAGAGGCAAATCAGACAACAACATCGAAAACTCATATTTACTTATGGTAAATAGTCCGTTGTTCGTTCACCATAGGGTCAGTCAAATAACTTCTAGTTAGTTTGAATTAGTTAGGCAGGTAGTTCAGGAAAGCCCTTCAGTAGTGTAGGGTAGTTTTGAAATACATAGCGCCAGGCGACTCTCATAAGCGTCTTCTCTCTTGCAGCCTCCAAAATGTGCACATGGATGCGGCAATCTACATCCAAGGTTCCACCAATCTTATAGCCAAGGGCGTTGAGCGCTGCAAGTGCCCCAAGCGCTTCGATGGGCTGTCGTGCCAGGACCCAGGACGATCCTTCTACCGGTGGCGCAACACCACCGTTGTGGAGAGTGTGTTCATTGAGGACTTGATAGGAAGAGCAGCGCCCTGCCATTGCAATGGCCGCAGCAGTGATTGTGACAAGGAGACGGGAGTATGCTTGGTAAGACAATCCCTTGGCTTGGCCAGGTAACTTCTCAGGTTTTAAAACCCATCTTATTCATCTCCCATAGAACTGTCGGGGTAACAGCGGTGGTGATCATTGCCAGCAGTGCGCAGATGGCTTCTACGGCGACCCCAACTCCCAGCACGGCTGCCAAGCCTGTCCCTGTCCGGAGACCAACAGGAACTTCGCCCGCGGCTGCAATGTCTGGGACGGCGAAGTGAGCTGCGTCTGCAAACCGGGCTACACCGGGCGGCTGTGTGAGCGCTGCCATCCGGGGTACTTTGGCGATCCGACGCGGTATCCCAACAGCAGCTGCCAGCCGTGCAACTGCAATCCCGATGGCATCCGAGCCGAGGGCTGCGACCCGGAGACCGGAAGATGCTACTGCCGCGAAGGGGTTACTGGGCTTAAGTGCGACAAGTGCCAAGCGGAACGTCACCATTTGGTGGATAGCGGTTGCAGGGGTAAGTAGATAGTCGCCACGGGTCTAAGGCCATTTACGAGATAGTACATCCTAGGTAGAGTAAATAAAATGTAATAATTTATTTTCAGTCTGCGACAATTGCACTCTTCTACTCCTGGATTATGTGGAACTCGTGGGCCACAAGCTGCGTCGCGGCATGCACAATATGGATCTGACCGGGATTCCGGCGCCGTACCGCAAGCTGTCCGAGTACGAGAAGGCTTACGATGCGTGGAACGAGAGACAGCAGGACTACAGCCAGACGAGGCGACTGCTCCAGGACTATGACTCCGCCGGCATCGCTAAGCTCGATGCCCATGCCGAAAACCTAAAGTTCCAGTCGCGCAAGTCAGTGAGCACCATTGGGAAGCGTGAGTTTGCCCTTAAAGCGATGCGAGAGGATGCCCTGATTCAGCGGCAGGAGGCCGGATTGGTCCGAGCGGAGGTCCTTCAGACCCTCTCCGCCCTGCAGAGCTATGGAAAGAGTGCCCAGCACCTGAGTCTGCCCACGGCCCTGAAGCAGGCCCGGTTCTACCTGCAGGCTGTTCAGGAGCACAACCAACTGGTCCAGGGAATCCGCAGCACCAACGACTGCGCCTGGCGCCACTACTACGCCATGGGCAATGCCTCGGATGCCGCCTTCGACGAGAGCGGCCACCTGGAGATGCTGTGGCGTGATCTCAACCAGACCAATCATCGCGTGGTGGACATGAGACTGCACGTGGATCGCATCGTGGAGGTGGAGAGCGAAGCGGAGGACGTCCTGGAGCACGTACGCAATCTAAGCGGTCACCTGGGTGAGTCCTATCAGGAGCTGAATGACCTCAACCAGCTTATCTCGGAGCACACCGACCCGGGCTACCTGGAACGGGGCGAGGGCCTGGTGAGGCAAACGCTCCAACGGCAGATACAGCTTAACGGGCAGCTCAACCACTTGGACGGATCGAGGGTGCTGCTGAACACTACCTTGAGCGTCAAGGCCGAGCAGCAGCGGGAGGTGCGCAAGCACTGGCTGCCCAAGGCGGAGAAGCACGCCAGCCACCTCCTGGAGCGATCCAACGAGTATGCCCGCCAGTTCCAGCCCACCAGGAACGGAGCCCGCATCGCGATGCTGGCCAGTTCCGCGCACAGCAATATAACCAAGGCCATCAACGACGCGCGACTGGCATCGGTCCTGGCCAAGGAGCGGGTGTACGAGGCCCAGAGGACACTCTACCCCAGCGACGGAAGCTCCATGATCGATCGAGCCAAGCACTCTTTGCACAGGTCCAGGCAACTGCAGCAGGAGGCTCTCAAGCAGATGCACAAGTCCAATGTACTGAAGGAAAAGCTTCACCGGCAGGAGCAGCAGGTCGAGGGCATCAAGGCCACCATCTTCGACTGCGGCCTGCGCACGAACAACATCTCCAGCCAGCTGCAGGGCCTCTCCGAAAGCTCGGCCCGTCGACAGACCAAGGAGAGCCTTGAACTGGCCGAGAGAACCGGGGAGCAGATGCGAGCAGAGCTCCGACTGGCCAAGGAGATGGAGGAGTCTATCCAGAAGATGCGCAAGTCTTTCTCCACCCTGGAGCCGGACTGGGAAATAAAATTGGGCATGGCCCAGGAGAACATTTCGCTGACCAAGACCAATCTGCGGCTGGCCAACGTCTCGCTGAGCTACCTCGAACGCCAGGCCGCCCAGGAGCAGCATGTGTTCGAGGCCTGGAACAACAGCATGGCCCAGCAGCTGCAGCAGCTCAGGGATCAGATTGCCAAGGCCAGGCACGCGGCCGAAGCGGTGAGTTCTTAACATTTCAAGGGCCGCAGTAAGGAGGCCATCACGCACTGCTGATTATCTTAATTGAAAGTCATATAATTGCTAAGATGCCAAACGGCCATACATTTGAACTGCAATATAGAAGGTCCGCTTGCACAAATTAAAGAGCGTAAAAATTTGAAAATAGATTGCCTTTTACACAGGTCAAGCAATAGCGTATGTGTGCGTTCAGTCCACCCTGCAGTAACACTTGTCATCAATAGGTGCTCTCTTTCGACAATCGTGTCAAAACCAACTATCTTCCTCCTCATTTTCTCTCTTCAAAAATAAAGGTGATGACAGTTCAAGGAATTGTTGGTCTAAAATGTTGATGACAAGGCCAGTTTTTGTTGATGAATCATCGATGAAAAGTTGATGAATGTTTGCCTGAAATGTTGATGACAAAATGCATTTTTTTTTAAGGATTATTGATGAAAAGTTGATGAATTTATCACTCATGAGAGCCTAGGACATCGACTTGTTAATTTTATTAGTTATTTGTATGGGATGTCATATATGAATCATCAACAAAACCAAAGTATTTGTGATGACAAGGGTATTATAAGTTAGTGCCAACCGAGGATGTATGTAACAGGTAGAAATATATATATTCTAGATCAGCATCACCAGCCGAGTTGATTTAGCCATGTCCGTCTGTCCGTGTTGGTAAACAGAAATCAGAGACTATAGGAGCTAGAGCCATCAAATTTGTTGACAACATTGGAATCTGTTGCACGCAGATCAAGTTTGTTTTAAAATTTGGCCACGCCCACTACCGCCCCCAAAAAATCATAAAAACGTTATATTAGCTATGCTCGTTATTTTTGGGTAAAAGTTAATAGTAAGTAATAAGTAAATGAATAGGCTTCAGCAGTCGTTTTCTGAAAATTTGAGTATAATCGGATGATAAACATGGAAGATATAAGCAATAAAGTTCGAATTTAAAGACAACCCCCTAAGCCAAGCTGCGTAGCCTGTAGCCGTCTGGTCGTGGGTTCGAGCCCTGACCACGCCCAAAACCTTTTAGATCGTTTTTTTCTGTTTTTTTGCGATTCTAGCTTTTTTTTTATTAATATACACGGTTTTGTGTGCGATTGAACTCGGGCCAATTCTGCAAAATGTAAATGCATCGCCCGCTTAGACAACTGGGCCATTGCCTATATAAAACGTGAAGTGGCCATTTTTATACTAAGTATGCTTCGACAACTGTTAGCATAATTTTGGCAAAAATGAAATAAAGTGTATTAACTGAATAAAAAGGAGAAAAACTGAAAAGGCCAGAAAATTAAAATTTAAGGAAAAATTCCTTGGATTTTTCGAAATTTGAACTCGGATTTTTCTTGCATAAAAATCGTTTGCCCACCGCTGAGACCTCTTCTTTTCTTAATAGATCTCCAGATCTGTAAAACAGAAAGAGCGTAAGCAAGAAATGACAAAATATGACCAAATTCACTTCATAACCCAACTTTGACAGAACTGATATAAAATATATTAATCGAATAAAAAGGAGAAACAATAAATAAGAATCTAGAATACAATTTTTTTTAAATTCTTGGATTTTGCGGGATTTGAACTCAGACCTTTCTTGCATAAAAAACGTTTGCCCAGCGCATAGACCGCTAGGCTATGCATGGGAGCTAATTCGATCGGCGATTTATTTTAAGAAGTATCGAAGTAGTATTATATAGTAGGTAATATTTCAAATTGCCTCTTAATGCAAAGCACAATCGTTTAGGTACCGGGTATCACACAGTCGCGCACGTTCGAGGGAAAGCCCTACTTGTTTTAGTTACAAGAACAGTAAAAAGTGCCCATTATTTCAGGATGTTTTGCCATATTTTTATTTTTGCCTTTTTTTAAATTTTTTCCTAAGACTGCAATATTTTTTTAATTTTGAAAGGCGCATTCAGTAATCATTCTTTTAATTCTTTAAATCATTTATTTTAAGACATTGGTCTGCAATGATTTTTTAAAGAAGTTATGGATTTTACTATCAATTTACAATTTAATTTTTTTTCTCGGTTACAAGAATAGACGGCAGTGATTCCAATAGATTTTTTCACGCTTAGCTAGAATCTGTTATCCAAAATGAACCAGTACGTCAGGATTTTGAATAAATTGAGGTCAAAATACGTGGCATGAGAATACGTGGCATTTTAACAAAACTTTAAGAGCCAGCACAAAAACATGGGCAGAATGTTTGTATGTCTTTACTCATCTTCATATTCTAATGTCTTTGTTTAAACTATGAATTAAGACGTTTAGTTAGCTAGTTCGCTTTTGGAAAAGTAAAGCCTCTAAAGCATCATATATTCTGATGGTTGACTTTAATCTTTAAATTAGCTTTCTTTTCGCAATACTCATTCCACACTTTCTTGCAGATTGATGTCTCCTTGGAATCCCTGGGCCCGAAATGCAGTCGCTCCTATCTGCCCGCCTCTTATGGGTTGAGCACATCGAACAACCTCCGTCTCAGCTTTGCCCTGGCCAATCATCTCGAGAGCTCTCCGCTGATCCATGTGGAGGGAAGCGAGGGGCGCCACATCACGCTGGAGCTGCACAAGCGTCGGGTACGCCTGGTATGGAACCTCGGAGGCACTACCGCCACGGTCACGCATCCCATGGTGGTTCAGACACGGGACCCAAAGTACGACGATGCCTGGTTCCATGTGGAGGCCAATCGAACGCTTAACCTGGGCAGCCTGATGGTGCGCCGGATGAACAACTACGGCGAGCTGACTCCCGCCGTCCCGGTGACCATTTTGGTTCCACGGACACGGAGCACACTCGCTTCTATCAGTCCCGCCACGACCGCATTTCGTTAGGTGGCTTCGCCTCGAAGGACCTGCAATTCACGCCGGGACTCAATGTGGTTGTGCACCAGGTTGAGGTGGACAACAAGCCTCTGGGGCTGTGGAACTTTGTAACAAGTGAGGGCAGCTGCGGCGGAGCCATGATCGGGGCCAGAGAGTCATCGGCGGCATCCACGGCTCGCCATTTTAATGGCCTGGGATACGCCCAGCTAATGAAGACCCGCCCCAGGCCGACCCGCAAGAACCTCTTCTCCGTGCAGATGACCTTCCGAACGCTGGACGAGAACGCCCTGCTGTTCCTGGCGGTTGATGACAAGAACGTAAGTAGGACTGGTTCAACTTTCAACCTTAATTGATGACTCTTTCTGCTGACAGAACCGCTCGGTGTCGGTAACTTTGAGTCGCGGTCGGATCATGTTCCGCATCGACTACGGCGACGAGTCCAAGCTGGAGATCAACACCACCAAGAAGTACAACGTGGGTCAGTGGATTAAGATTGAAGCGGCACGAGAGTTCTCTGCCAAACGAAGCACGGAGAACGGAATGCTCCGTGTGAACAACGATCGTCCCATTTCAGGAGCTCCCACGCTGCCAGTAAACATTCACATGCTGCCAGATCTGTCCAAGGCGGTTTACTACTTGGGCGGTGTTCCACCAGGTATGATTCAGGTCCTTTTGCATTTGTCAAAGAGTTAAAAGCTAGGGAAATACTGCAAAAGCGCACTCTAATTATCCTTGAAATACAAATTTTGAAATAGGTTTCACTTCGGGCACTACGAAAGCTCCCGGAGCAGACAATCCATTCCTGGGCTGCATGAAGGATGTCCAGGTGAATGGGGAGACCTACGATCCCCTGGAAAGTTCCAGTTACTACGGCGTAGAGCCCTCTTGCAAGGACATGATAACCAAGTGAGTCCCCTGCTACTTTTCATTGAGAATTGTTTTCTAAAGGCTATCCTTCTCCAGGGCTGGCTTCTCGGGCAACGGTTACTTGGAGCTGCCATCGCAGTCGCTTCGAAAACGCTCAAACACCGGCTTGGTGTTCCGCACCCTGCAGCCGGACTGCCTGCTGCTCCTGGCCGCCTATCCGCCGGAGGTCCTGGCCGACTACGATGCCAAGGACATCAAGGGCAATTACTCCATGAGCCTGGTGGACGGCCAGCTGCATGTGTGGGTGAACTCTGGCCGAAGCTTCGTCAAGATGTCCTCCAACTTCAGCCAACTGAACGATGGAGAGCTGCACGTGGTCAACCTGATCAAGACGGGCCGCAAGCTCGAGCTAATGGTGGACGATGAGCTGCAGGAGGTGCGTAGCCTGACCGGCAATCCGACGGTTGTCAGCCTGCCCCGGGACACGGGCGGTCTCTACATAGGAGGAGCACCGCCCCACGAGAGCTACACTCCGTTGGCACCCACCTTCGTGAACCTGGAGGGAGCTATCCGCGATGTGGTGTTCAACAACCGGACCGTAAACTTCAACGACGCCCTGACCTTCGCCAACGTTCAGATTGGCCGGAATGGTCCCCTGATGGGCAGTCTCAAGGGGGGACTCTATGATGTCCTGCTGAAGACGGAACCGATGATTGGGAAGAGTTTCACAGCCTCACCCGAGGGCTGCAAGCGGGTAAGTCGCTTCTGCCTTCTTCCATTCCGGCTTGGTTTAAATGGGGCTACAGAGGGGAACGGGTCTTAACTGTCCTTCTGATGCATGTAGATATGTGGCTGCCTAACTATGTTAAACTCAAACGTTTCTCTTTGTTCTTATAGGATTTTAGTTGCTAAGCAATTATGTCAAAAGCGGCTATGCTAAAAGCTTCAAGCGCTGCGCTTCACGAAAGCTCATTTGTATACTAATTTCGCCTAAAACAAAACAAAACAAAAACAAATCTAACCAAACAACCTACTCCTTGTGGTCTACATGTGGAATAATATAACAACCCAACCATCATCAAAGATATAACCTCAGTTCTAGCATTAAGGGCTTCATGAAAGCGCCCACAAGAGCACGATCAGAGAGGAGAATTCTGTACCTGCTCTTGTAGGCAGGCTGGTTTACTTTTAAGCCCGGTAACTGATCGTGTTAAGCTTCTGGGAGCGTCTATTAATAGTTCATAATTCATAATCACGTTTTATAATAAATATGCTATTATGTATATATTTCATACGACATGTTTGCCAATAGTTCGTAAGATTCACCATATTCAAATCACACAAATCACTCATCAACGCTTTGTGTACGTTTTTGCCTTCATTACTGTATTATACAATTAACATTTGCTTACTGCCACGTGGACATCTAATTGTTATCACATTTGATTAAATAAAACATTTTTATAACAATAAATCGAACAGAAATCACGGCTAAGTTTTTATTTTTAACTCACCCACGCTGAGTGAGTTCGCTCACTCGGCGGAGATGCTACGCAATCTAAAAAATCTCAGAAACTAACACAAAGTCGTCGGGGTGAGTTGAGTTCCAATACGCGTTCCGATAGACCCGGTCTGATCACGTTGCTTTATTCCAGATCGGCAGCTACTCCTACGAGCCGAATGCCTTCAAGTTTGGAGACGAAATCTATAGCTACTCACAGCTGAAGTTGCCGGAGCGCCACTTCTGGCAGCGCAACTTCCACCTGAGCTTCGACTTCCGCTCCTTCTATCCGAACGGCATGCTCTTCCTATCCCCGGGCAGCAAGGAGAAGCCCAAGCACTACGTGGCGCTCATCCTAAAGGACGGACAGCTGGTCCTGGTGGTGCGCGGCCGGCGGCGCGAGGAGCTTCAGCTGACGGCCAAGTTGAACGACGGCGAGTGGCACCGCGTGACCGTCGGCTGCCAGGAGCGCAAGGTAACCATGTCGGTGGAGATCGGACGCACAGACCAAAAGACCTCGGCCCAAATGAAGCTGCCCAAGAAGATTGGCGCCTCGCAGCTGCTTCTGGTCGGCGGACTGCCCCAGGCACCGGTCAAGGTCTCCTCGGAGCTCTATGTCCGCCTGGAGCCCTTCAAGGGCTGCCTCCGTCGAGTCAGCATCAACAACAGCACCCAGGACCTGGCCCGCCCCGGCAAGCACTCCAACGTGGGTCAGTGCTTCCCCACTGTGGAGAGGGGCAGCTACTTCCCCGGCGATGCCTACGCCATTTACAGTGAGTTGGAGGGAATCGAATTTATTATATTTTGGGGCCCTCTGATGATTCCTTTGACTTTGCAGAGAAAAACTTTAATGTCGGCAAATACCTGGATTTAGAAACGGAATTCCGGACTTCGGAACTATCGGGAATCCTGCTGAGTGTCTCAGAGCCAAAGGGTTATCCTGCTCTATCTTTGGAGCTGCACAATGGCAATGTAAGCGCTTAATGCGTTTTTCAAAGAACGGAGCCCTTCATATAAGTTTTTATATGGGAGTTTCATTCATTAATTTATTGTTATGAAAAAAATTAAGAAGGAGGAGCTTAATTAGAAAATATTTTATGAGATAAATTCAACTTTCCTCCTAAGCCTAGCAGTAAGTCACACAGCTATGCTAGGCATTTAAAATATTTTCTTTTTACATATAGTATATAAGATATGTACAGTGTTTAACACGGCCCTTTAGGGCCGATTTTTCAATATCGAGCTAACTTTTGTCATTGAGGTAAATTTTTTTTGGAGTAATGTAGGCCTCTCAAAATCATGTTATTTATTATCTGCCTGAAAACTCCTGACTAGAGGAATAGCTAAAGTTAAACCATGATTTTTGGCGACTAAATTACTCAGAAAAAACAATTTGTCTGATTGACAAAAGTCAACCTGACATTGAAAAATTGGCCCTTAGTGTTCTTTGCTTCTGCCCCTGCTTCTGAAAATTTATCAGAAGTCACAGCAAAAGCAAAACCAATAATGGACAAGTTTTGAGAAGCAACCGAAGCTAAAGTCGTTGATTTCAATATTCTGCTTCAGCTGTTGCTTTTGCTTTCGATCAAAAATAAATCGAAGCAGCAGCACAGTCGTCAGATTCTATTTTGTGCATCTGCTGCTGCTAAAGCTTTTGATAAAAATTAAATCAAAGCAGATTCGTAAATCTGCTTTTACTTCTACTGATGCTGTTGCTATGAAAGGAAAAATAAGTGCTTTCTTTTTCTTGTTTCTGCTTCTACTGTTATAATATGTGACTTTTGCTACTTCGACTGAAGTATTTTACACTGGATATATAACATGTGTAATATAAGTTAATTACATTACTTTAAACTAAAATATTAATTGTATTTACATTATAGATTATATTCTCCTGCGATCTTGGAGATGGAGTGCCTCTGCGTGTGGAGTCCGCACTGCCCACGAAGTACGCTCTCTGTGACAACAAATGGCACAATATTTCGGCCCTATACGACGGCGAGCAGATTGTTCTTCGCATTGACCAATTGCCAGCCGTGATTGGTGTGGGAAACCAGCGTGCCGGGAAGGTGCAAACGCGCTCTCCTCTCTATATAGGCGGGCTGCCAGGTAAAAAAGTTGCAATTCAGCCCTATGAGTTTACACAGAAGTATTAACCCATCAATACACATCTTTGCTTGCAGAAATTGCACCCAGTGGGTCACTGATGGCTCGGGAGAATTTCAAGGGCTGCATCCGGCACGTGTCCATACGGAACGAGAGACGCGACTGGATCGACATGGACGACCTGAGGAACGTGCTGCTGAGCGAGTGCCTCGTGTCAAGCGACGAAAGCTGAAGCCCGCTGTCCGATTGGCGGAACGCATTCTGGGGTTCTTACGGTTCCTGTTGACGCCACACCAAAACTTTTTCCAAATGTATTGTGATCAATAACGAGTTTAAAGCCAGTTATTTATAGCCTTTCACTGCCATATAAGCTAGGTTACTCTAGGATTAGGATTGCTTATTTCTATTTCATTGCCAGTGACTGCATTTCGAAGTTTGCAATTTGATTTTAATTTATTTGCTAGCTTGTATAGATTTTATTTTGTCCTTTATTTATTTTATATTTTAAAAGAGGCTTTAAGTTTGTATTTTATGGCATTACAGCTTATACACATATTTGTGTTTTACGAATCTCCCGTTTGTACATTGCGCTTCGAAATTTATTTATGTAACTTGCATTATTTTCATTTGTACATAGAATCGGCCATTTAGTATATAGTTACCATAACAATTATTTTTGATATTCCCATCTTATTGAATAAAAAGCTCTTTTATTTAAAGTTTGAACAATAAGTCTGTTTCGATAATCATCATTGTTTTACTAATTATCGTACCTCATGGCGTGACTCAATATTGTGCTGCCTTTATGGCGTATAGGTAATTGTTATTGCTCAATAGAGAAAGCTTCTTGAAAAAAGCTAACTTTATCAAGCCAAAGTGTATACGCCCTTGCAGATACATTTAAGAAATTTAAAATTTATTGCTATAATTAAAATAATGGAACATTTAAGTTTTAAGTTTTCGCACCATATCTTTAAAAGCAACGAAAATCGACCAATTTGGCCCGATCGTTCCTATGATAACTGTAAGATATAATGGCATACATATATACACTAGTCGGCATATGTATTTTGACAACATTTAAATTTAAATTTACGCATTATTTATACTTACTTTATAAAACGTTTGGTATCAATGGATAGGTAATTTAAATTCCGTTTTAAAGATACAATACTCTTTTTAGCCCATTAAGTACCCATTGAAAGTTTTTGTCCCTTTTGAGAGTTGCCCAACATGTTCCTAGCAACATTTGTCTCTTTTGAGTGTTGCTCAACATGTTTCTAGCAATATTTGTTATTATTTGCCAACATTTTGTTTTCCCCTTGTTCATGTGCTGTTTAATTTCAACCACAATGCTTTGGGTACCGGGTATCTTACAGTCGGTCACACTCGACTGTAGCTTTCCCACTTGTGTTGTAATATGTATACAAAAAAATTTTTATTGTTTTCGAATTCAATTTAATAATATTTATATTTACGAAAAAACTTAAAATATAGACTTCTTCAATGTCACAGCTTATTTCGTGCAAGAACTTTAGGTAAATGTATTTCGTGAATTGTGACCCCTGAGAAACTTTTTCTTATGGAATCTTTTTAAAACACAATATTAGCTAATTTTTTTAACATTTAACTTATTTTTTGGATACACTGAAAAAAGTTTTTTTTTATTTAAGAAGAATCAGTCCCTGTTCAACTATTGAACGACGGGAATTGGTCCTAAAATATTTTAAAAATAAAAAAAAAACTAAGCGGAATATTTAATTAATGCTATATTTAGTGGTTAATCCTATTACAAATTAAAAAAAAAAGTGTGCCCGATTGGGATCAAAACGCTTCATATAATATTGCTCTTAGAGTCTTAAACGACCTCTAGGCCAAGTTTTTCGATTCTTTTAAGCAATTTTTTCTAAAAAGTTGAAGATACCTTGAGCTAATATATAATCCCTTCGATCAAGACGAGGTATTGAACGCCTAAAACAGCCTTGAAGGCCCAAACCCTGGAATTACCGCCAGCATGCTCATCTGTAGATATCAGGTGCATATGGTGTAACTCTGTATGCCGATCCCGCCAAAAATATGGAATTCAAAATATCCAAATATGTTACTCTTCGAGTGGTTTTTGAAAATACCTTCATTTCAAATGGATATTGAGAATTTTTTGTGCTCCCTGACAAATTTAAGTTGGCATAGTTTAATTTTCTGCCTTGTAAATGGCTAATTCAAAGTTACTTGGCCATTAAAGTTATGTTCCCGCCATATTCGGTAGCCGGTTTTCACGAAATATTTCTTGCCAGTTAATTATACCCTTGCAGAGGGTATTATAATTTTGCCATGATATTTGCAACGCAGTGAAGGAGGCATCTCCGACCCCATAAACTAGTCTCTAAGTCATCTCCGACAACTAGTCGAACTAGTCTCTCAGTTTTTGAGCTATCGGGCTGAAATTTTCAGCATAGTCTTATTTCTTTAGCACGCAGTAAATATGTCGGAACGGCCGAAATCGGACCACTATATCCTATAGCTGCCATAGGAATGATGGCGAAATTAATGTAAAAAAAATTTTAACTTCTCTGTTTTTCAACGAATTTCTATAAACTTCGAGATATAGTCGTTTTTTATAGTTCTAGAATTACGTTTTTAATTTTATTAAGATCGGACAACTATATCATATAGCTGCCATAGAAGGGATTGGTCGATTTATATGAAAATGTAAAATTCTACATGTAAAATGTAAAATTTACAATATTTACATAATTTGACAGTTTTTTTTTACATTACCAAAATGGATCGATTTTCAATGATCCGATTGCAGACTGCAAGGGTATACGGTTTACCGAATTTAGCTTTCTTTCTCGTTTTCAGCTTATACTGCTTGTTTGGTGCCGATATCTTCGGATTAAGTGTACCAAAACTAAAATGATAATTCGTGTGCCTTCATGCTCACTGAACAATATTATATGGAGCATTTTCCCCTATTATTTTTATTTTTAATTTTGTATATTACTAGGCCCTAATTTTACTATTTAATCAATATTTCCCTTTTTTTTTTTTAATATTTTAGGATCAATTCCTGCTTTTCATACCCGGTACCCATAGGGTACAAGGGTATTATAAGTTAGTGCCAACCGAGAATGTATGTAACAGGCAGAAGAAGAAATCTCCGACCCTAAAAAGTATATATATTCTTGATCAGCGTCACTAGCCGAGTCGATCTAGCCATGCCCGTCTGTCCGTCTGTCCGTCCGTCCGTCTGTCCGTCTGTCCGTCCGTCCGTCCGTGTGAAAAAACAGATCTCAGAGAATATAAGAGCTAGAGTTACCAATGTTGTGACAACACTGAAATCTGTTGCACGCAGATCAAGTTTGTTTTAAAATTTGGCCACGCCCACTTCCGCCCCCGAAAATCGTACAAAACGATCGTAAAAACTCGACTGTAGCTTTCCCACTTGTTTATATGGTATTTTTTTGCTCATTATACCCTTGCAGAGGGTGTTATAATTTTGCCATGATATTTGCAACGCAGTAAAGGAGGCATCTCAGACCACATAAAGTATATATATTCTTGATCAGCATCACCAGCCGAGTCGATCTAGCCATGTCCGTCTGTCTGTCTGTCCGTCTGTCTGTCCGTCTGTCTGTCCGTCTGTTGGTTTCTACGCGAACTAGTCTCTCAGTTTTTGAGCTATCGGGCTGAAATTTTTAGCATAGTCTTATTTCTTTAGCACGCAGTATATATGTCGGAACGGCCGAAATCGGACCACTATATCCTATAGCTGCCATAGGAATGATGGCGAAATTAATGTACAAAAATTTATAATTTTTCTGTTTTTTAACGAATTTCTTTAAATTTCAAAATATATTCGTTTTTTATAGTTCTGGAATTACGGTTTTAATTTCATTAAGATCGGACAACTATATCATATAGCTGCCATAGAAGGGATTGGTCGATTTATATGAAAATGTAAAATTTTACATGTAAAATGTAAGATTTACATAATTTGACATTTTTTTTTTACATTATCAAAATGGATCGATGTTCAATGATCCAATTGCTGACTGCAAGGGTATACAAACTTCGGTTTACCGAAGTTAGCTTTCTTTCTCGTTTTTAACTCAGATTGCGCAAAAATAAGCAACCACATGCTCGTACTTTATTTTAAATTCGAGTTGCCGGTCATAGAGGTGGTGATGTTTTTGGCAGAAACATCTATGTTTTAATTTTAAATAAATTTACAAAAAGCAATTATTTAATTTTAAGGATTTTGTTTATGAATTAAATTTTTCTAAGATATATTTCTTACCAATGATGGCATTTGTCAAGAACGAATGTAAACATATATGTGTGCTTTATTACTTTCAAAGAATATATCAGTATATGAAAACATAAATATACATACATATATGTATTAAGATTAAAACTAATATGTAACATATGGATTTTTTTTTTCGTTGAAATGCAGTGCTCAGTAGTTTGTTTATGAACAGGTTATAAATAGGCAATGAACAGTGAACAAGTGAGCAAGTGAGCAACTGAGCAATGAACAGTGAACAAGTGAGCAAGTGAGCAAGTGAACAAATAAGCAATGACCAGTATTTACCCAACACTAAAATACATATACGGAATTAATGACATTCTTTAATATCTTCTTGCTTATTGCGTTTCAGAACTATCCGCCCATTCCGGGTGTGGGCCAAATACTTCGTCAGGCGCAAAGTCCTTTTCTGAAGCCTCACCTTCGGCGCTCTCCATCCCCGAAATAAAGTCGTCCAAACGGTCCAGAGATTCGAGAGCTTCCCGGGACGCCTCCTCGAAATAGTTGTATTCAGCGACAGGATGCGACTGAGCATGATCGGGGACCGCCGCCGAAGTGTCGTTCGGATCGGATCTGCTGTAACTGCCGTAAAGCTCGCGGAACGTTGTCCGGGTGAGATTGAACTCGCGCATGCCGAAGCTCATCTTCTGGCCATCCTCGGCGGCGTCGCGACGCGCTGCCTTTCGTTCATCGTGCGCCAGTTGCTCGGCTTCGGTGCGCGGGTCACCGCCGCAGTCCGCCGAACTGTGGCGGGAGGACCAGGAGCTAGAGGCCGACTTGCGGGAGCGCTTGATGATCTGGCGACACTTGTTCGTTATTCCGCCCACGATCTCGGACACGAGGGCAGTGGCCCCCAGAAAGTAGCCGAGCGCCATGAGCAGGAACATGCCCTCCGTGTCCGCCGTGGTCAGCTGGCGTTCCTCCTGTATGATTTCCCGCAGCGACGACGACGAACTGGCCTGCAGCAAGCGACCCGATGCCGAGCGCTGCATGGCCCAGCTCACCTCGTTGTTTATTTTGGTGATTAGACCGCTCTGCTGCGCCAGCAGGATCAAGGAGTCGATCTTCCGCTTGTACACGGCCTCCCGGGGAAAAAGAAGTCCTATTTGGAAGAGAGCGAAGCACTCTTCGCTCAGATGGAGCGCCGATCGCCGCGATATGTTCCTAGACGGAGATGAGTTTTACCCTTGGCAACAATAGGAAAGCCAAAATCCCGCTTACTCATCCGAGAAGTTCGACTGCACCAGGTATTCCAGCTGAGCCTTGGAGCCAAGGAAGGCGTAGTTCCAGAAGAAGCTTTGCGTGACGTTGCCGATGCCTTCCTCGAGGGTCCCGACAAACTCCATCTTCTTGTACAGCCTGGAGGTTGGAATGTGAGTGGAGTTCTGGAACCACGTCTCCCAGCCCCCATTATCTGTGATTTACTCAATATATTGACTTAAACATAACTCTCTTTTCTCTAGTTTCCTCACCCAGTGTGCCCACGCGGAAGAACAAGCCCAGGAGGTCCAGCACTGAGTCCACGGTGTCGGGAAAGGCCGGCAGGGTCACAAAGGCAATAATGGAGCCAGTGTAACAGGATGTAATAATGATTGTAAATAGCCAGTAGGCCCCAATCAGGAGGCGCGTGGAGTTCTTCTGCGTGTTGCTCCACGAGTACTTGCCGCTGAAGGTAAAGGCGTTTGTGAACATACCGAACACATACCAGAACATGTTTTCCACCTCGCCCCAGTTTCCCATTAAATGGCTTAGGGTCAGGCGATCGGTGAAGACGATCGGAAAGATGCCACCGAGGTACACGCAAATCAGAGCCACCCAGACGGGCCACTGGAAAGGACCCATGATGGCCCTGTACTTTGGCAACGCTTTCGACGCCAGCGTTATAAAGGCTGCGCAATCACGCGAGTGTCCTACGGACATGTCCGAGTCTCGCAGCCGTTCCTCGGTTATGTAAATGCCGGACATTCCCATGTCCACTGACCTCTGCACGATCTGCTGCTGGATGTTGTCAACGACCCCGCGCGTAAAGGCTCGAGTGGGTGCCTCGGTGATATCCACCGAGAAGTTAAGGCGCTTCGCGATCATGCTCAGCAGCCGGAACTCCACGCCGTCCCAGCGCAACTGGCCCATGCCTGAGGAGTCCAAAGTTCGGATGCGGAAGATGAAAGGCGGCTGATTAGCGGCAGAGACCTGGAAACGATGGCCGGCAAAGCCAAGCTGGAACTTTGGCGGAAAGAGATTGATATGCGGTCGCGACAGAGCTCCTTTTATCCAGCTGGTGAGCACCACGGGAGTATTCGAGCCAAGCCCATCTGCGTATAGCTTGTGGGTGTACAGCACGTAAGGACGCTCCTTTTGCAACAGTATGGTAAGTCTTTTAAATATTTCCTTAATCTTGATTCATACTCACTCGCATTGGGTCGGCCATAAGTGATTCCCCGATCACCAGCAAATTGACAATGTTCGAGGACAGTTCCGATGACAAAAAGTCGCGGAGCTTCCATTGGGTTGATCTAGAGACTAGGACCACACGACTTTCGGTTTGGGCGCCTATAATCTTTCGCGTCATCAGTGGGTCCGACAAAAACAAGATATAGCTTTTGCAATTGCTATCAATGGGTCTAGTAAAGTGGGGTTTTTCGCTTCATAGCGAGCATTAATTTCGCCATGGTAGAAGGTTATCGGAAGAGTCTGCCAATTACAAACGAAAGCATCAATTCTGACACGCAAAAAACAAAGTTCTCGTTCCATATACATACATATAAAACATACCTTAAACAAGTTCTCCAGAATCAGGCCATCTGATTTTTCGACAAAACTATCGTAATATATGACTGGCGGGCACTTTCTCAGGTACTCCTCGGCTATTTTATTAACCAACCCCACCAGAGAGTTTGTCTGATCGAAGTTGTAAGCGTTTACATGAAATTTGCCGGCCAAAAGTTCTGCCCGAGGTTTTGGATTGCCATGGAATGTGGGATCAACACGGCGCTTGTTCCGATATCTCGTTCGATGAGCACCACCGTCCTCTCCCAGCCCGTAGATTTCCTCATTCAACTGATAGCGGTTAATCAGTCGTCTGCTAACAAATTTATCTGGCAACTCAGATTCGAGGAACGCTCCTGTAGCGGCGACCCATTGAATTGCTAATAGAACTGCAACTATCCAGGCACTCCCCATAACGAATGGAAGTCTAACTGAGCTGGGCTCTTTCTCTTGCGGCTCTATTTATACCATCCCAAAAGGCAAAATGGGGCTGCACGCTAGGGGTCATCACCTCATCAAATTATAGGGCTCAAAATATAGTTGGGAGCGCGAGAATATTAATTGTAACACCTGCGCCAAAAGCTTATCGTAAAACCTGATTGGCTTACTAAGAACTAAATACGCTAAATACACTATTTTGTTCGATACAAACAATGCAATATTATTTTTAATAGTAAAATTTATTATAAACATATGTACACTCATACATAGGTATATTTTTGTACAATCATAAGCAGAAAATACCTAGTTCACTCGTTTCTTTAAATTTCTCTTACATTGCGCCCTGCTGTGAATAGTTTAGCTCTATTGTTACATGTCCTTATACTATATGCAGCTTGTCCTAATCGATTATCCTCTCTAACTATTGCATTTTGAATCCCCTTAATACTTTCGCATATTTATTTATCATCTAAGGGATAAATAAACTACAGTTGATAGGCTTGCATGCGCGTCGTTACTGTGAACCGATTAATGTTTATTGTTTACTGATTTCTATTTTTCTGAAGAACAGCTAAGTATGGGCAATTGTTTCATCTTATCTATCTACCTATACAGAAGCGTATAGGTATTCATGGACTTTTTATATCCATTACGCATTCCAGTCTAAGCTGTTTTTTGTAAAACTGAAGCTTTTCTAAATGTCGTGATCGTGAATGCTCGGGTTTTATTCTTTGCGCATTATTTTATACAATTTTAAGCAGAAAAGAATGAAGGGTGAAAGGGGAGTTAGGGCTTGTCTATTTCAAGGCACCCAGTTCCAGGAAAATATTCCATCTTGGGCATTAACTTTGCAATATACACACAAAAGGGAAAAACGGAAATTTTTGTGTCAAAAGGTCGCTGGTTGTGCACATCTAATAATACATAAATTCAGCTGTAACTCTTTATCACAAGTTAAACACGAAAATATATTAGCCTAATCTCTAAATGCGTTCCGTGTTTCTGGCTGGAGGAAACCGTGGACTTGGTGCACCCAAATCCTATCAAGTATATGACATCGAAGGACTCGGTGCACCAAAAACGCAATTATTAGTACTTAACGGTCTACGGTTTTACGCCTAATTGCTTTGCTTTTCGTCTACAATTGCTGGGCTTGCGTGTGCTACTACAAGAATATCCGTATACATAGCAATATACATGTATATGTATTGAATTTATAAGGGGGAATAAATAATTTGTAGTAACATGCTCCAAAAAATTAACTATGATCGTTGTTCTTGAAGTTCTTTAGGAAATTAGCTAAAGTATTAAAGTATATGGAATTTATAACATTTTAACGAGTGGATTCCGTATTTTAAGCTACAATGATAATAGTGGCTGCTACTTTTCGGCATCTTGGATTGCTGAGTGTTTCCTTTGCCTACTGCTAGCCTAAGGTCTCAATCCAGTGAAGGTCCATAGAGACTGAGTCTTACACTGCGGGTTCTTCAACGTTTTCATTGTCTATTTGATTTTCCAGTCCAGGGGTAGATGTCAGGGCTGGCACGTCTTCATGTAGCGGACGCCAGACTTATGCCACAGATTGCAACCCTTTGGGTTGTTGCAGCGCTTGGTCCGGTCCTGGTTGGAAATCGATAATAATTACAACATGAACTTTAGTATACTTATACGGCTTCAAAATCCACTTCGTATGTTACTTACCGAGTAATCGCACTGGAATGGCTGGAAGGAGTTGATGCGAGATGTCGGCGTTGAGTCCCTCACCCACTGGAGCGCCTGCCAGTTGGTTATGATCCACACCAGAGAACGGCAAGGGTGCCACTTTTGACCACTCCGCTCACACTCGTTAAATTTTTTGTGCCGGTGCTTCTTACCACCGGCAAACAAAGTGAAGCAATCGCACACACATAAACTTGTAACGGTATAACGAGTTACATGTCCATTGAGCACCCGGTCACACATTGAGTGATTGTTCTTGTGTATCTGGCACTCGGTACTTTTCGTTTACCGGTGCCGGTCGCACTCGCACTCATAACTGATGAAGAAACAAGCGACTAGTACAAAAACCAAATGTGAAACGAACGAGTGGACAGCACACAAAAATACTCGGGTGTTTTGGAGACACTCGAGTATTTTTGTGCTTTGCCTACTCGTTCGTTGAACACTCGGTTGTTTTACGGATAGGCAGTTTCGGTTGTCGAGTGCTAGCGTTCGGTCAAAGCTAAAGACAAAATGTCAGAAAGTGCCCAAAAGTAAAAACTATATTGATTCGGGCACTTATAAAGTAAAAACGAGTAAAGGGAAAAGTTTAATTTGGAACGTTTTGTGCGAAATTTTAAAGATGACGACACTATTGTTGATGGGTGGATTTATTGCGGTAAATGCCACAAAGTACTTAAATACGTGATAAACCAAACTTCCAATTTGTCTCGCCACAAATGTTGCGTAGAATTAAAACAACCGAAAGAATTTAAAAAGTATCAGAAAGCGATAAAAGGAAGCTACTGAAAAGTGCACACAGTGGGTTGTGCAAGACTGTCGTCCATTTTCTGCGGTGTCTGGATCTGGATTTAAAACTTGGCCAAGTTTTTATAAGAATCGGTGCTACCTATGGAGAAGCCGTGGACGTGGATGATTTAATACCTGATGAACGGACATTGAGTCGAAATACTCAAAAATTAGCCGAAGAAAAAGGAAAATAGTCTCTGCGGATTTAATAGATGCTATGGATAATGGAGGAGTGGCAGCAACCGTAGACTTGTGGGCAGACCAATACGTTCAAAGAAATTTTTGGGTGTCACTCTACACTACCAAAAAATTACAAGCTCAATGACATAATTTTGGGAATAAAATCAATGGATTACGTTAAATCCACTGGCGAGAATATTTTGGAAAAATAAAAGCTTGTTTCTGGAATACAATATTGAAAACATAAATAACATAAAATTTGTAACGGATAGAGGGTCAAATATAAAAAGGCTTTAGAAAACAATATTCGTTTGAATTGCAGCAGCCATCTATTCTCAAATGTTTTGCAAAAGTCTTTCGAGCAAACAACCGAACTGGATGAAACCGTGCACGCTTGCAAAAAATCGTTCGATATATTAAGAAGGCGAACTTGCAGCACAGGTTAAATACAACATTAAAAGGTGCGTGTCCAACTCGCTGGAACTCCAACTATACCATGATGAAGTCCATAGTCGATAATTGGTTAACAATTACTCAATTATTAAGCGAGTCTCAAGGAGCCCAGAGACTTATGGACGTAAATATAACTACACTGAAACCACTGGTGGACTTGCTACAGGATTTTGAGCGAATTTTCAAGGAACTACAAACATGTAGCTCGCCGTCGTTATGTTTTGTAATTCCATCCATTTCTAAAGTTTTTGAACTTTGCGAATCCAGCATTGAAGATATTTCATCTGTAGCCTTGTTAAAAGCGAAAATAATACATAATGTTGTAGAAATTTGGCAGAAGAATGTAAGTGTATGGCATAAGGCAGCATTCTTTCTTTATCCACCTGCAGCCCTTATTCAAGAAGAGGATTTATTAGAAATAAAGTTATTTTGTATGGAGCAAATGGAAACATATAATATAATAAAAATTCTGATAGTTTTTGAGTCCTTGTTCGATCACTTCAGAAAGCCCTAACAGTCCATCTTTAAATACAAGTACTATGCCATCCCCGTTTCGAAAACATCTTTTTCTTCCCGAAGTTAGTTGCCACCTCTAATTGTAAATCGGAAGAATCTGCACTGGAAGAAATAGAACGATATTGCAAAGAAAGAGTGCCCATAAGCGAATATTTTGAAGCGATTGAGTGGTGGAAAACTAACGAAATATATTACCCTCGATTATCAAAGCTAGCCCTTGTACTCCATTCAATACCTGCAAGTAGTGCCGCCGCTGAAAGGGTTTTTCATTGGCAGGCAATATTATTACTGAAAAGCGAAATAGATTAGCTCCCAAATCAGTAGATAGTATCATTTTTTGCACTCTTTTTTAAAACTTTAATATAAGAGAATAACCTTAAAACTGAAATTTATGTTCCTTTAATTTTTATAAAAGACTGAAAAAGTTGTTATGTTCCTTTAATTTTTATAAAAACTGAAAAAGTTGTTTATTTTGCCTAATTTTTCTTATGATTTTAATTTAAAATGTGAAATGAAACAAAACCTGAAAATGAAAGAACTGAAAATTATTTTTATAATGATATTAAGATTAAGAATTAATATTTAAGACGCAAAAACATATTAAATTTGTATTCACAAAACTATTTTGCAAGTGTATTTGGCTTTGGTTTCAACATTGGGAGTTCTAGAAAGTTCGATTGTGCGAGTGGGTAAAGCAAAGACAACGATAAGAAAAGCACTCACAAGAAGAAGCGAGAACCTCTAGCCACCGAGTGTTTTTCGGCTCCAGTATTGCGGTCTCTTTCTACGCACTTCTTTTGTGTGCATTTTTTACGCAACTTCAAATTATACACACAATCAAAAAATGACCTGCAGACGAGTTTCGCTTGTGTGTCGGAGCACCGGAGAATTATTGTCGAGTGTTTACTCGCATCCTATCCCAGTTGCCGAAAAATAACTCGGGTGTCGAAAACACTCGGTATTTATCCGGTGGTCTTGTTGTTGCGGTAGCTCGCTGCCGTTCTCTGATCCACACATTCAGCATGGCATTGATGGCGTCGAGGAACCTAATGAATCCCTCCTTGTGGTGGGGCTGCGTGAACCAGGCAGCGTGATAAAACAGGCCGAAGGGTGCTCTGTAAATTAAATATAGATGGACAGACTTAAGTAAGACTTCTCAAGGCATATATATCATCGGAATACCCTTCGGCTGTATGGGCTCCAATAAAGTGCCTTAAAGTTACCTGTTTGTGGTGTAATGCCGCTCAAAGTTCTTTATAATCATCTTGGTCACACAATCGGCATCGCTGGTTTCGAGCAGGCGTTGCCCATCGAGCAACGGCCGCCATTCAAGTCCTGCCACATGACCATGGGCACTTGCCAAACACCTGGGTAGGAGCGGGTGGAGCAGGGCGGTATCATGCAGTCGTGGAAGATCTTGTAGTCTAGGGTGTAGGGCCAGGAGGGCGGGCGAATCTCGTACACGGGCATCGAGAAGTCGTACAGCATTTTGTACACCTTATTGCCGCCCTCCGAGAGGAAGGGGGCGCGCATGCCCCGCCCATCCGACAACTTGACGCCGCCGTATGCGGCCAGAATCTCTCGCTGTCCGGCTATTTCACGAGTCCACTTTTTCTGGGAGAACTGCTCGCCAAAGCTGTGACTGTAGATAAATGTGGTTACGATTATCGGGTCTCAGTTTGGCAATGTCTTTGTTAATTCAGCAATGGACTTGGTTTTGGATCTGGGTTAGAAAACTTAAGTGGTGTATTGGTGAAGTTTTGAGAGCGAGTTCTTTAACAACGTAGCTACTGTGACTCTGATATATATATTAATAATATATAAATTCTATTAAAAATACTCACAACATTTTTAAACACAATTTTTACGAACTTAAGACCATTTTTTTCATAGTCCAGCGCACTACCCATAGCTCCACGGGGGCAAAAACTGAAATTCGTAAAAATAATGTAAAGTCTTGTTCGTCAAGGAAGTATGACTAGGTGGATTGGGGGTATCCTCTATTATTTCTCCAACTTAAATCTATCATTTAAAAGCGTTTACTTGGAGTTTTGTTTCACCGGCTTAATTCATTACATTCAATATTCTATATACAACCGTTACTACATATTTTATAATCCTCGCACACAATGAGTGTGCTCAAGTCCTTTCGAGGCAGCCGACGAACCCGCAGATCTACAGTCTCGACGGAACTAGGCCACTACATTTACTGTGTCAACTTCTATGACAATGGACTGAGGGCTGTGCGCGATGAGTTCATGAAGCGCGTGATCACTGGCACTCGTCGGGCTGTATTCGTAATCGACTTGGACAAGGAAGTCGCTGAAGCGGCCTTCCAGAACGAGATATTGGCCAGGAAGCAGGGTAAGCTCCTCAGAGATTTTTCGCAAGCTTTTCTCATAACTTCTGACCAGGATCGGTGAACTTGCCCCCCGTTGATCAGCTAAGCGTTGCCCTGACCTGCATTCGCGACTGTGTCGAGGAGTATGAGAAGATATCCAGGAACATTGAAGCGGAGGCGAACTTCGATCTGCACAACTACTGGCAACGGAATATTCCAGCTCAGCTGAAGAACCTCTCCGCAATGGCCAAGAAGAAAGTCGTCGCAGAGTCCACCCGGGGCTCGATAACGGCAAAGCCCAAAACTAGCAAGGGAACCAGTGACAAGGGGCGCATGGCGAAGATCCAATGCATGTCAGTCACGGCCAAGGAGCACCACAAAGTTGGCAAGGGAGTGCCAGCGTCCAAGCGTGAGGTGAGCTATTCTAATTAGGTATTCGGTTCTTTAACTCCTATATTCCTGATCAGAATCATTATATTTATAATTTTATTTTACAATTTTACCTGATCTTTTAAATGTTATAGAAGTGACACTTAAGAAAAACTAACCATCTAAAATTAAGGAAACTACCATTGAGAAAGTGCATAAACAATTTTTTGTAGGATAATGGGTGAATTTATTTTAAATGTTAATGGTAAAAATGCTTAAGATTTAGGAGCCCATGTTCACTCAAGAACTAACAAAGAATATTGATATAACACACACTCTATCTGTAAGTTTTCCTCTAAAAGTACCAAGACCGCAGAAACTGTAAGAAATAGAGGTTGCACAGAAAACATGTTTGGTTTAAAATTTGTTTTTTAAGGTATTTAGTTGAATGTCTGTTGAAACATATACTAATATTCTTATTATTATTGTTACTATAATTTTTATTATATTGTAGGAGTCGCCGGCTCGAGGTCAGGGGGTATTTAAAGTCCGTATTCTTATGAAAAATAAATAAAAACACAGACTGTCGTCTTCCTTCTCTTCAATCCGATATATTTCGAATCCCATCGGGATTCATCTGTAGGGATAAAAACACAGCGTCCGTCTCGTCAGCTTTAATTATAGGCTTTTACTTTATTTATGATGTTTACAAGTAATATTATATTTTAAGATTTTGTTTTAAGATAGAATTTGTATTGTTTGGTGTTGGGTGTGTAATTGCGGATTGGGGAATTTTGCAGCAATTGGTTGTGATAAGACATGAGTAAAGAAGGTGGGGGAGAAGGTAGGGGATTTTTGATAATTTAGTGGGAATGTGGCAGTTTTGTGTGTCTCAACCTCAGACGAAGGATCTTCATTTCATATAGTCGTGAAATCGGTGTCTGATTGTATGTTTTTAGGAAAGTTTTACGTTTAATACTTATTGGTTTACATGTTAGTAAACGCTTGATGTATAATTAGATGTAATAATGAAGATAGTATTGAAATGTATTTTTGTTGAAAACTCGTTTATGCCATTACCATTTTGGCTAGTTGTGTATACAAGTTAAAAGCGGTTGCAGTTCTTGGCTGTTATATCTGCCGTTCGTTGCCTTTTGTATTGACATGGCTTGGTATTTACATAAGTGTGAATTTTGGAAATAACCGAAAAATAAAAAGAAGGATCTAACCAGCATAGTAGGTAGGAATATTAATAACAGTTTCTCAACTAGAATCTTAACTAAAATCTATGTGGGCTTAGTGCACCGCTGAAAATGCATTTCCTTTGTGCAATAACATAATTTCACTCAAAAACCTACAATTCTTGACGGTGAAGGTTGTCTCAATCTTTACTAGCAGCCTAGTGTACGTAATATCAAGGTAGTTGGTACATCCGACAGTGTCGATCTATAATCGGATAACTAACTAATTTCCATACCGACCCTAGTACATCAGAGACAATCCGATGTGCACGAAGATCTTGATCCTGATCGTGGGGAGCATGGACAAAGAGTTCTACAAGATGCTACTGGCCTACGAGCAGCCATTGCGGGCGATCGTCCACTTCCTGCCCGAGGAGAGCGCCTACGACCAGCTTGTGCCGCGTCCCCGTCGCATGCTGAAGCTCCAGGAGACGCTGGCGGACATCCAGAGGGACATCCACTCGCTGCGTAAGCGGACGGCCGTGAAGCCGGTGGGCATCTTCCAGCAACAGCTGCCACAGATGTCCGCCTGCATGGCCTCCCGGTTCACGGATGACGTCTTCGACCAACTGAGCTGGTACATGTACGACGTGGAGACTCTGCGGGAATGGTATCGCATGTATTACGTGGAGCCCTACAAGGAGACCAACGTGAAGATGGATCCCCTGCTGTCTATGCAGGAGACCTACCACATGGTCGAGTCGCTGAGCATCCAGGGGCACTACCTCAAGGGCCAGATGCCGTCAGCCCGGGCGGATGATGGAACCATCTACCTGTACATGGAGTCGCTGATGACCACGTTCGGCAACCCGCGGGAGCTAATGACTGAGACGGAGGTGCTGCTGCTGGCCAACCCAACTCCAGCTGTTCAAACACGGGTGCTGGACAAGGTGAAGGTGTATGCACATGCCTTCAAGAGCTTGGTCAAGCTGGCCAAGAACGAACGCATATTCGTGGAGCAGGCCAAGAACGAACGCATATTCGTGGAGCAGGCCAACAGCCTGCTGGCCAACCTGCTCTCCTACATGGACCAGTCCATAATGCAGAACATCTACTGCAGCTGTCTGGAGTACAACCTGCTGCGGCGCTACTTCACCTCGGGCTACATCAAGCACTCGCTGACCGTCCAGCCATACAACGGCGAACTGGAGCCTGTTCTCCTACCAAAGTTTGCCCAGCTGTATCTCACAGATGACTCGGTGATGCAGCGCATCATCCAGCTGGTGAACGACTACGATGACTTCAGCGTGGAGGAAATGCGTCCCAACATCCAGCTCTACACCTTCCGGAGGGCCCTCAACGAGGTATTCGAGCACGAGAAGCAGACAGTGATTCCAACGCGTCTCTGCTTCCGGGACTTCACGCTCTACGAAATGGAGCAGTTCCTTAACGACCTGGTCACCCCACAGAAGTTCAACGAAATGAACGAAAGCCAAATGTCCCTTGACTTGAGCTTGAACACCGTCAACAATGTGGGCGATCCAATTATGGTCGTCTGCAGTGAGGACCACGATCGCATCCCCATAGATCCCAAGGTCTTCGTCCGACCACGATCAATCAAGGGTCAGCTAGCCAAGAAGAAGGACAAGCAGAGGGAGCAGGATGACAGCCGATCCATTAGCCGATCTCTTAGCCGGAAAACCTCCGTAATTAACGAGGGTCCGCCAACCAGAGCTAAGCGCAATTCCGCCAAATCGATTACCTCCGAGGTGCGCCTTACGAGGGCCTCTGGTGAGGCAGCAAAGGAACAGGGCGGGGACTCAAAGGCACCGCACTTGTATGTGGGACTGGGCCGGGACCACTCCATGCTGGAGGGCTACAATCTAGACGACACCCGACAGACGATAAAGTGCAAGACCTCCAAGTACTTCTTCGAGGAAGGCCGGATCGTTCTGTACGAAGAGAAGTGGAACTTCCGTCAGATGAACAAGTGCCTCTTGCTGGAGATCGGTGGCCAGGAGGTGCACTTTCGGAGTGCTGCAAGTAAGGTCGGCGCCCTTTCCACCGATTCCAGTGTTCGGGTCGAGTCCAAGAATGGCATCAGTGTGCGGGTGATGGCCAGTCAAGGCGAGTGCGCCAAGACGGTACTGAACTTTCCCAACGGGCTGAGTACCTTCTGCCACGACACCCATGTGGAGCACCTGTGGCAGTACCAGGTAGGTAGTGCCTTGCGTAGGACAACCCATTGACCAGTTACCATCATCCAACAGGAGAATGAATTGGACGAGAGCAGGCGTATTTGCACGCCCTACGGCTGTGTAATAGTCTTCTACCAAAGCAGCGACAACGTGCTGATTATGCGCTACAACGGCGAGGTGTACCACCTGTACAGCTTCACGGAGGCCGACAACGAGGAGGAGGAGGACCTGAACTCGGAGTTTCTCAACGCGTGCTCCACGCAGTCCACCTACAGCACCTACCAGCCCGTTCCGCGCGAGGCGAAGAAAAAGCCCAAGTGCCCTAAGGCGCGGTCCAAGAAGAACTCCACCTTCCGAGCATCGGGTGGACAAGACACTGTGCTCCGGCCCTCGATCCAGAGTATGGCCTCCAAGAAGACCCAGCAAAGTCGCGCCTCCAAGGAATCGATTCTGGGGGCGCGCAAAAGCCGCCTGGTCAAGAACAAGCAGTCCGCCGCTCTATTCGCCAGTGTCCAGTTCGAGCTGAACTTCCTCAACTTTATTATGGCCCTGTACAAGCTGAGCTATCGCCACCTCAAGCTGACCACCTCCTTGGGCAGCGTGGTTCACGTGCAGCGTGACGGAAAGATTTGGTGCGGCAAGCCCTTCCGGAACACCGAGTGGCACGACTACTTCGCCAACGAGGCGTATTCGATGCGGGACGATGGCGTCAAGATGATCTGGTCGCTGGGCGAGCTGCGGTGCTACCACAGTGACGGCACTGTCATCTCTTCTGGCACCATTGATGGCTGGGACCCCGGCACGGAGGTGGATGAATTCGATCTGGAGATCAGTTCGAGCAGTTCGCATGCCAACAAGAGACACAGAAACACCCGCCGAGCAGACGCTGCTGATATTGGCATTGACATTGACATCGATGGAGGAAGACAGGTTGGTTGGTTTAAGCTTATTTTTCCAGAATACCGAATATGAATGTGCATATTCATTTATATTCCTTTTTAGCGAATTGAAACCATTTACATTAATGCTCCAACTGGATTGCCATTCCACGAAGTGAAACCGGACCTGAACGTCGGATTAATTTCCGAAACCTCCAGCTTAAGGACGCCGCCTAAATTGCCTTCTATTACCGATTATTTGGTGGAAGAGGAGGAGCAAGAGATAGTCCATGACATGAGCTATACCACATACCTGCTAAACAGTGTTTTTATACATCACCAAGTCTATGCCGGCATCCAGTTCTCCATCGGCTATGCCACCAACGTGGAGCTTATTATCGAGACCACAGTCTTTACCTGCGACAACCTGAAGGTTCGCGTTTTCAAGGATCCCACGTTAACTGAGTTTCAGCTTTCTGGGCAGGGCCTGGAGATTCCATCATCCGAAGCCGATTCCGATGAGTGGACGAAACCGCGTATGCGGAAGACAACATCTAACGTCCCCGGAGCACATGAGCCCTTTGACGAGTCACCTTCCAGTGGCGAGGAGCAATCGGCGTCAGTCCTGGAGGGGGTTGATACCACGGGTGTGGAGATCGAGTGCAACAACTTGGTGCTAACTATACTCGAAAATCGGGCTACCATCCAAACTCAGATTCGAAAACCTGGATGCAACGAGAACGTTAAGTGCGGACAACTAGAAGTTCGGTGAGTATAATCAATTTGTAAGATGGATTTATTATTTATTCACTCAGACCTTAGACTTCGGCTAATGGTTATCTTATTTTTCTTTAATTACAATTTCTTTCAGAGATGATATTACATTGAAAGTTAAGTTTGACCAGAGCCTGTCACTCATATTCCGTAATTGGGTGTCCGAGATAACGTCCTTTATCAACTGCTTCTGTCCCAAATGGCGCACCCTCTACTTTGTAGCAACTCAAAACTCGCAGTGCCAAAAGAAAGGTAGCTGAACCTTTTTAATTTATCACGAATATCAATAGCTTTATTTTAGGCTTCGAGCTGTTTAAATCGGTTCCGCCTCTGGGAAAATATAACTTTTGTGCTGGCAACTATTTCATCGATGTGAATGAGCTGTCTTCGGTAAATAGTCAGATGAAAAATGAATACGATTGGGTCGAAAAGGATATGGCCAAGTTTCCGCGCTTTCCACTCGTAAAGAAAGCGCCACCGGATTCAGAATTCCCCAAGGTTTTAAATGCTAGGTATGTTTTGAAGTAATAAATCGTATACTTATTAAGGGATACTTCTTAAAGGATTTTTGTGGAGATACCAGCTCAACTTTCCAATACGGACCGGTTACACCAGTTTGTTTCTGAGTTCGATACGATCAAATTTAAGAAGCAGCGATATCGCTTCAACAAGTGAGTTGTATGACCGATCCAAGTAGAACACGTTTTCCACATAAGCTTTGTAATTCCCTATAGGGCGGTGCTGTTCCATCTGCACCCTCGGCTGCGCCTGCTAGTGCAGCAGGAGATCAGCAAGCGCAGCTGGAAGAACCATCACACGGAACACCGCCGACGCCTATTCATGGAGCAACAGCGTCTCAGCCTCTACATGGCCATGCTGAAGCACAAGGTGTACCCAAATTACTTCCAGTTCAAGGATCAATTCTACTCCCACGTCCGAAATATCGACTTCTTTGAGTTCATGGTGTCCAAGTGCAACGAGAAGGTCCACCCCAGTGAGATTGTGGTTGAACCAGTAGAGAAGCCTACCCCACCAAGCAAGACCAAGCCCAAGAGAAAGAAATGTGTCTGCCCTAAGTACCTTCAATCATTCGATTAGCGCAAATAAATATAAATTGACTTATTAACGGTTTAAAAACTACCCCATTTGGTTTTGTTTTTAACATGGCATTTAATTAATTCTATTTTGTCAGCGATATGACTACATATAACTATAAAGGATAATATAAGAAAATACCTTATTATCACTGTGGACGGCAGTCCACATAGTGACGATGAGCACCGAGACTGTGGTGCGCAGGGAGACTACTATATACAGCCGTAGAATTGAAAACCTGCTTCGATAGTCCGATCAGAACCATTTATATCTTGATCGAAAGGTATTGTAAACCTCTTTGAAACCGCATACTAAGATTTTTCAAACGGATTAGTTTAGGAGAAATGTGAGTGAAAGTGCGAAATTAAAAATGTTAAAATTTGGAGCTATTGGGGCCGGTGGAGCAAAAATCCCAAAATTAATGTTGTTGTGATCTAGCTTTAAATACGCGTCGAATGGCACCGCGATCATCCTGATTCGATACTCCGTTCAAAAGATATTCAACAAACAAGATTTTAACGGCCTTTCCGAAATGGGAACGTTTGTCCTGTTGTTTGTCTGTCTGTTTGTCTGTCTGGTTGTCTGTCTGTCTGTGTGTCGATTTTTTTGTTTTAGACTCCTAGAACTACTTTTATTTTATTAAACAGCTCGAGCTTAACATTTTTTGTTCTATGACTTTTTGGGTTTCCCGATAGTTTGACGGGAAAACAGCTAAAAAAGCTAGATTTCCCGCGCCCATAACTTCTAAACGACTAAAGCTACAGAAACGTGTTATATACGTTAGAAACGTATTTTGAAATGATATTGGCTTTGCCTGGACATAAATTATCTAAATATAATATTTAAGAATTCATAATTAAAATTATTTTTTTTTTTAAGTTTTTGTAATTTTTTCAAAAGTGGCTCTAACGATTTTGATAGTCAGCCAAGGACATATAGCCCTTGAGATGGCTCAACTTTTGGTATATAACACATATATGGAAAAATTCGCTTTCTCGAGATATTACTCATTAAAATTAGTAGCAAAGATTCCAATACCTTTTACGTGCACTATGTTATACATACATTTATGTAAAAATACATATAGAGTCATATAGAGACGTGCACAATTGCAATAAACTTTAAAACCATCAAACAAAACGTAAAATATTTTAAATTTGAAAAAACCTTTTAAAATGTTTGTTTTTAATTTGATCCACTTTTGGCTTTTCCCGCTACTTTGGCGGGTAAGTAGGAAAAAAATCGATTTTTCGATTTATTACATTTTTTAAAAAATGGCCTTTACGATTTGGATACTCACTTCAGGCCGTATAACCCTTTAGATTACTGTTTACCTTTTGGGGTCCTACACATATCTCCGAAAGTTCGCTTTCTCATCAAGATTAGTAGCAATGATCCCATATAGCTAATTTTTTCATATATGATTTTTAGTTAGTTTTTTACATTCCAAACAAATACTTCTGATATCAAAAACACCTCTTAACGAGATACTAAATTTTGGGACGGAAACCGGTGTTCAGCTAATATCAGATGTCATAACTATATGCTATAATTTTTTAATAATAGCTAAGTCATATAGGAATGACTTCTGGATATGGTATTGAGCTATTCTAATTAACACTTACAATTGGAGTTAATTAGTTTAATTAGTTTCAAAATCGGCACGCTGCCTGTTTTGCCTTTTTAAATTTTTCAGCTATGTGCCGATTTTGAAACTAATTAAAAATTTTTTAAAGATTTTTGTTTAAATAACTATTAATGGTCACAAAATTTGGTATAAGAAATTTTTTGAGTTAAATGTGCCATCGTCACTTTTATCATACCCCGTTAGGAGGTGTTTTTGTTTGATATACATACATACATATGTAGATCAGATTTAAACTAATATTGAACATATGGATGTTTTTGTCGTTGAAATGCAGTGCTCAGTAGTCTGTTTATGAACAGGTTATAAAAAGGCAATGAACAGGGAACAAGTGAGCAACTGAGCAATGAACAGTGAAAAAGTGAGCAAGTGAGCAATGAGCAGTGAACAAGTGAACAAGTGAACAAGTGAACAAGTGAACAAGTGAACAAGTGAACAAGTGAGCAAGTGAGCAAGTAAGCAATGAGCAGTGAACAAGTGAGCAAGTGAACAATGAGCAGTGAACAAGAGAGCAAGTGAGGAATGAACAAGTAAGCAAAATGAGTGAGCTGACTCTTTTGAAAAAAAAGAACAAGTGAACATGTTCACCCAAATGATCAGTATTTACCCAACACTACGTTGGAGTGGATACATATGAATGAATCATGGCAGGGCCCAGGGTGAGTGGCACCAATGGCAATGGTCTCCATATTATAGTTGCAGACCTAAGGAAACAATAAGGTTTTTACATAGCTTCATATAACAGATTTGGTGGATATACTAACCCCCTGGCGCTCATGCTGTAATAATCCTTTCTATTAAAGTAATTATTTCCTCAAATCAAACAATTTATGCTTTCTTTTGGCTTCAAAACAGGCAATTGAAAATATAACGAGAAAGAAAGCTAACTTCGGTAAACCGAAGTTTGTATACCCTTGCAGTCTGCAATTGGATCATTGAAAATCGATCCATTTTGGTAATGGTAAAAAAAAATTTCAAATTATGTACATTTTGTAAGATTTTACATTTTACATGTAGAATTTTACATTTTCATATAAATCGACCGATCCCTTCTATGGCAGCTATATGATATAGTAGTCTGATCTCAATGAAATTAAAACCGTAATTCTAGAACTATAAAAAACGACTATATCATATACGACATATATATATATTGATAGACATTCGTTGAAAAACAGAGAAGTTAACATTTTATTTAAATTAATTTCGCCATCATTCCTATGGCAGCTATAGAATATAGTGGTCCGATTTCAGCCGTTCCGACATATATACTGCGTGCTAAAGAAATAAGACTATGCTGATAATTTCAGCCCGATAGCTCAAAACTGAGAGACTAGTTCGCGTAGAAACCGACAGACGGACAGACAGACGGACAGACAGACAGACGGACAGACAGGCAGACAGACGGACAGACAGACAGACGGACAGACAGACAGACAGACAGACAGACGGACATGGCTAGATCGACTCGGCTGGTGATGCTGATCAAGAATATATATACTTTATGGGGTCGGAGTTGCCTCCTTCACGGCAAAATTATAATACACTCTGCAAGGGTATAAAAAGCATTTTTTCGCGTGTTTACTTTTGACCAAAAAACAAGTCAGCTGTTTGAAACTATGAGAAAATGAAACATTCCGAATCGAAATTTCCGATAAGGAAACGATGACAAAAAGTTGGTGAAAACTGGAGCACCTAAAACAAAAACGCACGTTTTCGCCCAAAAACGAACACAAAAAAAAAAAGTGAAAACCGAAGCCTTATAAATATTCAACCAAATTCATAACGCCTCGGATATGATATATACCATCCATATCCGGTCTTACTTAATTTTAAATTAAAACTCAGGCCACAAGGTGGTGAATATTTAAAAAAATAAGGCATATGTATCGTAACAAAATCTTTTTGATCACACATCATCCCGAATTCTCGAAATGCAACACGAAATTCTTGAAACACTTCCCAACATGGTACATTGCAACCTATTCTTCAGCTATGGATATGATGGTTCATCCGGCCAAAGTGTATACCAACAGCGTTTCCAGATGAAAGTCTTTCAATTGACGGTTCACTGTTCGTTGGTACAATTGTCCTATTAAAATTGGTAAATGAGGCGAAACAAATTATATAGCTTAATAAGTCTCCGCAGTCGGTTCGATTTTGTAGACCTTTGAAGGTTAAATTCATAAAGGAAACTGCAGCTCTTATATTAGCTGAGAAGAAAAATGTTGATGCAACTTGCATATATATAAAGTAAATATTAAAATATTAAATATTAGCAACTTGCTAAAATATAAATATACATTTAAAGAAAAATGGATATATGTCTTATATATTGGACAAATGACTCTTATAGATGGGAAAGTTTTAAAAATATTGTCAGGAACCTACTCTTGTCAGAGTTGCCCAATCTGTGGAGCGAAGACAAAACAATTGCTCAATATAAATGGCATAAACTCGGAGGTTTTTAAGACTAAGGCACATGCTCTTCAATATGAAATTAGTCCTTTGCACGCTTGGATCCGCTTTTTCGAAATTGTGTTAAAAATCTCATTTAACTGGACTGTGACATGCATAAAGTAAAAGCACGATAAAAAGTTTAGCATGTAAAAATGGTTAACGAAATGGGCATAAATGTGGACAAGCATACTGCGAATGTCTGTGGAAATCTTAATGATGGAAACACAGCGAGAAGAGCATTTTGTAATGAATTTTTACTATCTTCGATGCTTAAATTTGATTTTGACATTCTACAAAGTTTTTATATAAATTTAACTGCCATCAACTGCGAGCACGACAAAAGCTCGGAAAAGTTTAAAGCCTTCTGTGCTAACGTTTTTGTTGCTTATCAAAGTATCCTTGTGTAACAGGCCAAATAGGGATATGATAAGTTGGTCACACCATAAGAGCAGTGGCTCTCTCTCTTGAGAGAGCGATAGCTCCTCTCTCAAGAGAGCGATAGCTCCTCTCTCAAGAGAGAGCGCCAAAGAGAGCTGCCTACGTGCAGCGAAGTTATGTTCACTCTCGATCAAAGAATGAAGCGAAGCGGTCGTGTAACAATAAAGAAAATTAAAAGTTAAAGCGTGTTCATTCCTGCTACACTTGGTACCCCATGTCGCCTACTGGGCACAAAATCTTGGTGCATGGGTACCAAATAATAGATACTTGCTTACATCCTGTTGGCTGCGTTTCAGAACATAGATCTAAATCTCGAAATAAATTGTACAAGAGCGATAGAAGAGAAGAAAATGCAGTAGACTAGACAATATCATAGATGTTTTCTATAGATACATGGATAGCTCAGATCCGTTGTTGTCCAGTTTCTATTTAAAAGATCGAGCAAAGGCAAGCAAAAAGAAAACCATACCAGCAGATTTATCTCTGTTAGAAGTTCCACTTATTGAAACTCAATCTGAAAATAATGATTCAGATTGCACACAGAATTCGTCGACGAAGAGTATGAAGAACAGGAGTGACTTGAGGTAAGTGGTTCAGAAGAATATTTTGTGCTTCACGAAAATTGATTTAATTCTATAGTGAGTATCGTAACTTAACTTATTTATGATCTTGTAAAAAATATATATTTGCTATAAGAATTAACCACATCACCAGAAACAAAAAGAATATGAATATTAAAATTTACGCTTTTATAATTTTTTATTTTTTAACAAATACAAAAGATTATGTAAATGTTTGTTTTTTTAATCAAAAAGTTAAAGAACTCGTTACAAGTCAGCCAGATCGATATTCGTTGAAAAACATAGAAGTTATAATTTGGGTTTTATTAATTTTTCGATCATTCCTATGGCAGCTATAAGATATAATGGTCCAATTCCAGTTCCGTTCCGACATATATACTAACTGCAATAGAAAGAAGACTATCTGCAAAGTTTCATTCAGATACACCCAGAAAAATTCATGGACTAAAAAGCTGCCAAATTGCCTAAAATTTTATTTATTTATTTTATAGCTCATAAACTGAGAGACTAGTTTGCGTAGCAATGAACATACCGACGGAAAGACGGACATGGCTAGATCGACTTGACTGGTGATGCTGATCAAGAATATATGTATATACTTTATAGGGTCGTAGATGCTTCCTTCACTGCGTTGCAAATTTCTGGACAAAATCATAATACTCTGCAAAGGTATAAAAATCCATAGTGAGCTGTGCGCTTAAAGCCCTATTCACACTACAGTGATTTTCGGGGGAACGATGAGATGGTGAAGAATGGAATTCGTGTCCACATAACACCATCTACCGTCGACCGTCAGCCTCTTCTTCTTCATCAAGTGAAAAGTAAACAAACATGTCCAAATAATAATTATACCCGGTACCCATAGGGTACAAGGGTATTATAAGTTAGTGCCAATCGAGAATGTATGTAACAGGCAGAAGGAGGCATCTCCGATCCCATAAAGTATATATATTCTTGATCAGCACCTGTCCGTCTGTCCGTCCGTCCGTCCGTCCGTCCGTATAAAACAACAGATCTCAGAGACTATAAGAGCTAGAGTTACCAAATTTGGTGACAACATTGAAATCTGTTGCACGCAAATGAAGTTTGTTTTAAAATTTGGCCACGCCCACTTCCGCCCCAAAAATCGTAAAAAACTTTTATATAACCTATTGTCGTAACTTTTGGCTCAAAGTAAATAGATAAAATAAATAAATAGGGATTTGCCGAAGTTTCTGGAAATTTGAGTAAAATCGGATGATATACATGGAAGTTATTAAACAATAAAGTTTCTGAGAGAGAAGCGCGTGCGTGTTGCTCAGAATGTTCCTAGCAACCTTTGTCGCTATTGAGTGTTGCCCAACATGTTCCTAATAACATTTGTCTTTTTGAACGTTGCTCAACATGTTTTTAGTAACATTTATCTTCATTTGTCAAAATTTCCTTTTTTCCATGTTCATGTGCTGTTTAATTTCACCCACAATGCTTTGGGTACAGGGTATCTTACAGTCGGTCAAACTCGACTGTAGATTTCCCACTTGTTTTTTATTAACAATGGAAAATTTTTAAAATATATGTAGATTTTGTTTTTAGATTATTGGTGAAGGACTGGCGTTTTTCGTCCAAAGGCTGGATACCTTCTCTTCAGCCTTCGTCCAATGAAGCCGCTAGGTGGTTGGTGTGGGCCCGAAGCCGTTCGTTGTAACGACTTGAGTGACGATTTATCTGCTCCTTTACTTTGGGAATGTGGAGGTCGTTTGTGATGGCAACATTCCTCGCATACCAGGGCGCATTTGTGATCATTCGCACCGCTTGGTTTTGGACCCTTTGTAGTTAGTAGTTAGGCTTGTAGTTTAGTTTTAGGCTTGTAACTTACGCACACTCTCTGGAGCCGAATGGTACATTCGAAATGTTGACCTGGCTAGGGACCTAGCCAATTCCTAAAATTTTAGGAATTTTTTTTTTTTTTTGTGTACGACTATGGTCTCCCCTTCTACTACTTCTAGTACATGGAACTACAGTGAGCAGTTTCCCGATACCCTTGGCAGTAGCCAGAAGAGCCAGGTCCAGATCTAGGATACACTCTCACCCCCCTGCTCCTGTTCCCCAAACTGGCACTCCTTCGGACCTAAGTGCCATCCTTAAAATTGTTCAAGAACTCAAAAATGTGGTAACTCAGCAGTTCGCTACTAACTACAACAGCAAGAGACCCCAATCAAGCTCAAGGGTACGTGCACAACCCTCAGCTCCTTTTCCCAATGATGATCATTCTTCGGACTTGGGTGCTCTCCAACGAATGGTCCAGAGCCTGCATAAAGAGGTTTCTCTGCTCTCCTCCGCAGTGGCAAGTCTTGCCCAGAGCATGCTCAAACTGCACACTATGTTGAATTTGACCCGTTTCCGTGGCCAAAACTCATTTTTCACGAGTATGCAAATTTCCGTTTTTTCAATATTACCATGTTAAGAAATGATCAAAATGCTATGTTGCATACTTAAAATGTTAACTTAACAGTTTAGTGTTAAAATAACAGCTGTTAAAGTCAGCTGTTGCAAGCTAACAACGCGTGCTGTTTTTAAGGTTAACTTTGCGGTGCAATTTCAAATTGGCATATCTCTGAGAAAAAATCATTAAATAATCAAATTAAAAAAGTATATTAATTCTTCAAGTTTGTACTATGTGTTGATATTAATATGTTGCGTGTTTCGTTCATTTTTCTAACTGTTTGTGTATTTAGAAAGTGGTGTCCCCTTGTCACTTTTGAAGAGAAAGTTGAACTTTCAAAGAGTTTAAAAACAAATTTCAAATTATTTCAGTATGTGTCTATATACAATACATGTTGTAGAGTTTTCAATTCTGAATTCAGAACTAGTAAGCACATTGTGCGCTTTTTTGCCCGTTATTTGATTTATTGGGAAGCATCTTAATCAGCACTGCAGATCTGCTAGAAGTGTGGCGTAAGCAAAGGAGCTTTGTGAGAAAAAAAGGCTATATACACTTTTATTAGTGACAAATCATCTTTATTTTAAAGATAAAGTTCGAAATTTTTCGGCAAATTTATGGCGAAATTGGCAAAAATGCTGTAAGAAGGTGGAAAGGTTCAAAAAGGCATACAAAATTGTTTCTTATTGAATAACTTCTATATATATTTTGCGATCTGGACCAAATTTGCAGGACACATTTGAAATAGGACATTCATCCTGTGTTCCAAAATTGGGGTCTCTAACTTTATAATTGCTTAAAATTTTCGTTTTTTTTCCGATTACTGTGGGCGGAGGGGGGCGTTGACACGCCCACTTTTCTAAAATACCTTCCTATAGTCAAAACCATAATTATACAAGAAACTTGCAGTGAAAAATCACATAGTGCTGCAGGGTGGTGCCCCTCAGTCAGACCTCCGTCATAGTGCCCGTAACGACCAGTGAACTACGAATCGGCTTCTGGAATGCCCGCAGCCTGGCTCCTAATGCCAATGAGCTGCTCATTTTTACACAACAACATAACATAGACATTATGCTTGTTGCAGAAACATATCTACACCCAGGAATTCACTTAACTCTTGCGGGTTTTGTTTGTTACAGATCAGACGTGAGATCTCCCACTACCACCTTCACGCCATCAGAAGCAGGGAAATCCAGCTAGCCGCTATCATGGTCTCCACGCGCAATGGCGAGCTCCTCATTGCTGCAGCGTACCTATAATAATAAATATTTATAATAAAGCATATTTCTAGGCTAGTAACAAGCCTAAAAGTATGCTACTCTATTTATTCAATATTTTTAATGTATCATATTTTTAGGCTTGTAACAAGCCTAAAAGTATGCTACACTATCTATGCTACACTATTTGCTCAATATTTATAATAAAGCGTATTTCTAGACTTGTAGCAAGCCTAAAAGTATGCTACACTTTTTATAATTTTTTTTTTGCTTTTGCATAAATCTATGCCCGTAACAAGAACAAAAGTATGCTACGATTTGTATTAAATATTTTTAATGTATCATATTTTTAGGCTTGTAACAAGCTTAGAAGTATGCTACATTATTTATTCAATATTATTAATATAGCACATTTTTAGGCTTGTAACAAGCCTAAAAGTATGCTACACTATCTATTCAATTATTTTTAATGTAGCACACTTTTGGGCTTTCAAAGCTCTATTCGATTGGGGCTTTAAAAAAGCTCTATTCGAGTGGAGCTTTAAATAATCTCTATTCGAGTGGACAAGATTGTAACTGAGTTTTGCAAGCATGGACACCTTGTGACGAACACTCACAACCCAAAGCCCAGACTGCCGCTATCATGGTCTTCACGCACAGTGGCGAGCTCCTAATTGCTGCGGCGTACCTGCCACCTTCTCTCAGTTGGACGAGTGCTGAGTTTGACCACATTCTCTCCCAACTTGATCAGAAGATCATCCTGGGAGCTGATTTCAATGCAAAGCATCGGCTGTGGGGCAACTTCAGACAAGATCTAAGAGGGAGGGCTCTTCACGACGCCATAACAAGCTCCTCAGCCCAAGTCCTTGCAACAGGAAGCCCTACTTGGTACCCGCCACCTGCAGGAGCCACCCCGTCCTGCATTGACTTTTTTGTGTACAAGTCAATCTACTCAACATTAGAAAGGAGCAGGACCTTTGTTCGGATCATCTGCCGCGGATAGCAACCCGATCTGTCTCTCCAACCACTATTGCCGCCAGAGCCTGCCTCTTAAAACCGGGCTTATGCCTTCCGGTGTTTAGGGAGTCCTTAGAAAACTTCCTGGTGCTTTACACAACCTTAAGCACGGAGGAAAATGTAGACACTGCGATTAGCAAACTTTTTGCTAAGATAGGAGAAGCTGCTGCCCCAACCAGACCATCAAACCCTCACCTGGTAAGACCTCGGAAAGAACTCTCGGATGAAGTTGAGGGTCTGCTGCTACTCAAGAAAAGTCTCAAGCGTGAGTTTATTCGCACTAACGACCTTAGGATAGATAGGATGTTTCGTAGAATCTTCAACAGTGTGAGGAAGAAGCTGTCGCTACTTAAAGTTGAAGGAACAGACCGGTTATTAGAGAACGCAAAAGCTGATGCAAGCTCCAACTTCGCCCTCTGGAAGCTTACCGGAGCATACAAGATGCAAGCTACCCCTAAGTATCCTGTAAAAAAGGCTGATGGCACATGGGCATAATCCTCTCTGGATCGTGTAGAAACCTTTGCTGAAGACCTGGAGAGGAGGTTTACTCCGTTCAGCACTTCCTCTGCTAGAAGAGTGCTGCTTGTGACAGAAACCCTTGACAGGACCCACCAGATGGAGCTCCCAGTGGCACCTGTAACCTTACCGGAGGTTAAAAAGAACATTGGGGGACTGAAAATCAAAAAGGCTCCGGGAGAGGACTCGATCAATAACAGAATTACAAAAGTCCTGCCTCTTAGAGCACTTGTGCTTATTTTTAATTCATTAAACTCTCAAGAGGCGCATTCGAAACTTATAAAAACAGCTCATCGTAGTACTGCTATGATGTTGATTGCAGCACGGCTCTGTACCCACCCTACCATGAGACTGCTATTACCAATTGCAAAGCCTCCCTTATTCAGATTCTGTTGGTTACATCACCTTCAGGGAAAAATTACAGCAACACTCAAACTTTCATTTTGCTATTCTTATATTCCATAATTAGATTAAATACAGGTAATATCTGACTAAAGTAAACTCACTAGATTCCATATCGTCACAACTTTTCAATATTCAGAGAATTGTGTCTTAAATTAACAGTTTCCGGAACTAAAATTTCATATTCATTTCAAGTTTTCAATAAGGTTGCAGTAGTTGTTGTTGTAGTAATAGCCTACCTAGGTTTAAGTCCTAGAGTCGTTTCACACATGATCACCAAAACATTTCTAATTGGAGGGCACTTAATAATATAAAAGGGTAAAACTTAAATCATAAAAAATACAAAGCAAAAATTATATATTTTTTTTTCTGTAGATCGCTTTTTTTCTAACTTTTTTTTAGATAACACACTACTATAGTAGAGCGAGAGAGCATGAAATCATTAATTGTTCAATAACTTGCATGCTTATCATCCAATTTTACTCAAATTTGCAGAGCACGTCCGCAGTCGCCTACTTATTAAGTCTATCTATTTACTTTAAGTCGAAACAGCACTGCTTAGGAATAATTTCGCGTGTCTGAGCACTTAGCTTTTGGGTGGCAGTAGCGAAAAAAAGTGTTGCGTGCTTTCGAGCGCAGTATTAATTCGTAAAGCAGCTGCGTACAACTGCAGAATTAGTCCTTTTTGAACGTTGCTCAACATGTTTTTAGTAACATTTGACTTTATTTGTCAACTTTTTGTTTTTTCTATGTCCGTGTGCTATTTAATTTCACAGGCAATACTTTGGGTACCGGGTATCTCACAGTCGGTCACTCGACTGTAGCTTTCTCACTTGTTTCCTCTGTGGCCTCGCTGCGTGTAGTTTGACACTGGAAGTGTGACATTTCTAACTATCGAAAATACCTATCTTGACGCGATTTTCAATGATCACCAAACACCCTTACTCATTTTTATGTTATCATGTGTTGGTCCTGGACCCCTATTACAGGTTACTATCCTAAGGTCTGAAGGAACGCTAGGATAGTCATGGTCCTGAAACCTGGCAAACCCCTGGGAAACCTTTATAGCTATCGCCCCATCAGTCTCCTGACTGTTTGAACGCTGCATTCTAAGAAGAGTTCTGGAGGCACCGATGGTAAAGCGTGCCAACCCAAACTTCCAGCTTGGTTTCAGGCTCAGACATGGAACTCTTGAGCAACTGCACCGAGTGACGGAATTCAAACTGGATGGTTTCCACAAGAAGCAGTATGTCGTTGCTGCATACCTGGATATACAAAAAGCGTTCGACAGGGTGTGGCACGACGGCCTCCTATCCAAACTGAAGACACTGCTCAACCCAAGAAACACTCAAGTCGCTCCTGTCTGACAGGACGTCCAGAGGGATCCAGGATGGAATGATGTCTACTAAAAGGCGGATCAGAGCAGGTGTACCACAGGGTAGTGTTCTCGGACCTACACTGTACAACCTTTACACTCACGACACGCCGAAGCCTCCAGTACACTCTCAGAACCTGATGCTGGCTACTTCTGCGGACGACGCAGCGGCAGTGTGCAGTGTGCATATACACTGCCACTGACAGGCTCCAGTTATATTAGAAATTCGAAAACAAAGTGTGCAGTTGTAACCCACACATTCAGAAAGGACACCTGCCCAGGATTGTTCCTACACGGAGAGCTCCTAAACCAAAAGAAAGATCACAAATACCTGGGTGTGACCATCAAAGCACACAAAACTCATCATAAACACACTAGAAGACAAGGCCAATAAGCTATCTTGGCTTTTGAAACCAAATAACCACCTAAACATTTCAACCTCCACATAAACTTAAATACTTCACTAATTTTTAACCCATAACACTTTTCTACTCCCACACAATCTTTTTATTATCTGTTTAACACCGCCCTACACTATTGTAAAAGTTACTACAATACAGCAACAGTAAACAATATTACACTGTGTATATAGACAAAGTAATAAATAAAAAAACAAGTGAGAAAGCTACAGTCAAGTGTGACCGACTGTGAGATACCTGGTACCCAAAGTATTGTGCATGTTGACAATGTTGACAAATGAAGCTGAGCAAATGAAGTTGAGCAATGTTAAAAAAAGACTTAATATGCAGCTGTACGCAGCTGCATTACGAATTAATACTGCGCCCGAAAGCACGCAACACTTTTTTTCGCTACTGCCTTTGGGGCTCAGAAGTAAAAGAAGAAGCATTTACAGAAACGTTATTGTTTAATAACTTCCAACGTTATCATCCGATTTTACTCAAATTTTCAGAAAACGTCTACAAATTCATACTTATTTATTTAATTTATTTGCTTTAAGCCAAAAATTACGACTATAGGTTATATAAAGTTTTTTACGATTTTTGGGGGCGGAAGTGGGCGTGGCAAATTTTTAAAACAAGCGATCTGCGTGCAACAGATTCCAATGCTGTCACGAGATTTGGTAACCTTAGCTCTTATAGTCTCTGAGATCTGTTGTTTCACACGGACGGACAGACGGACGGGGTCAAAGATGCCTCCTTCTTAAAATGTAAAAGAGACAAAATAATTAAAATACTGTAAATATGCACACACCGCTCGCTCTTAACGGGGCAGGGCAGCAATTGCATATTATAACTGTTCATTACCAACCTTCGACTCTGCCCTGCTATTATTTATTATTTTAAGATTACTTCTTAAAATTCGTTAAAAAAAAAAAAAGAAAGCTTGGCAACTGTTAAAATAGGTGTTTGAAAATCTCAAAGTTTACAGATTTTCACCCTTTAAATCTGAGAGTTTCAAGTGCTTATAGAACGTGGACATTCAAAGCATGTTATGAAAGAACCTATTTCTGGCTCATTTTCACCTCGTTAGAAAAGGCGCTTGGGAATAAATAACCTTTGTTTCATTATTATTATTGATGTCCAGCAAATAATAAGTCCAATGACGGTTGGCCAGTACAACTACATTAAATAATCATTCGCTTGGGTAAATATTTTCCACATTATGTTGACTTAGAAACCAATCATCAGTTATTTCGATTTACGTAAGGCGAAGAAAGCAAGACAAGCGCCGCTACACAGAGATTAAAACATGATTTACTTTCTTTAACTTTGTTTTATTATTATTAATTTTTTTAGAAGTTTTTGTTTGGCAAAGCATACTTTTAGACACCATTTCACATTGATTTCAAATTCAAAGCGATACAATTTTAATTAACTTTATTTCAAAAAAGAGAAAAAAAATGCAAAGCTTTAGAGAAATATTTCTACATTAACCATGACAGATATTGTAAAACAATACATATATTTATTACTTATTGCTTTATTTATTATTGATATTTTGCATATAACTTTCCATGCTGGAGATCTTGTGACTTTATCATGTGTTTTTCGGTATTATAAGGATACCCAACATCTCACATATATGTAGTATATTTTTCCTTAGCGTCAATGAAACTCCAACAGGCAAGGCCCATGCCAAATGCGAAGTAAGAAAGTGAGTCCCACGAGTGAATAGAATTTACCTAATCCCAACTGACGTTAGTTTACTTAGCGGGGAATACGTTACCCATTGTGCCGGAGGGCACCAGACTTTCCCCAGACGCCTGGCATATGTGTATATATAGTGCTGTCGGGGGATGCCGAGATCAGTTCAACAACATGCGCACCCTTATCCTTGTCGCTCTGCTTGCTTTGGTCGCTGTAGCCGCTGCCCAAGGACCCCCTGGCGGCCCAGGACGCGGTCGAGGACCCGGACCAGGACGCGATCGAGGACGCGGCCCAGGACGCGGCCCAGGACGCGATCCAGAACGCGGCCCAGGACGCGGAACAGGACGCGATCCAGAACGCGGCCCAGGACGCGATCCAGGACGCGATCCAGGACGCTATCCAGGACGTGATCCAGGACGCGGCCCAGTATACGATCCAGGACGCGATCCGGGACGCGGCCCAGGGCGCGATCCAGGACGCGGCCCAGGACGCAATCCAGGACGAGGCTCAGGACGCGGCCCAGGACGCGATCCAGAACGCGGCCCAGGACGCGATCCCGGACGCGGCCCAGGACCCGATCCAGAACGCGGCCCAGGACGCGATCCCGGACGCGGCCCAGGACGCGATCCAGGACCATGGGGACCACGCCCACCATGCAAACAGACCACCACCACGAAGGCTCCCACAACTTCAACTTCCACATCCACCTCGGAGGCCAGCACCACCACCACGGAGGCTCCCACAACTTCAACTTCCACATTCACCACGGAGGCCAGCACCACCACCACGGAGGCTCCCACAACTTAAACTTCCACATCCACCACGGAGGCTTCCACAACTTCAACTTCCACATCCACCACGACGGAAGCCAGCACCACCACCACGGAGGCTCCTACAACTTCAACTTCCATATCCACCACGGAGGCCAGCACCACCACCACGGAGCCTCCCACAACTTCAACTTCCATATCCACCACGACGGAAGCCAGCACCACCACCACGGAGGCTCCCACAACTTCAACTTCCACATCCACCTCGGAGGCCAGCACCACCACCACGGAGCCTCCCACAACTTCAACTTCCATATCCACCACTACGGAAGCCAGCACCACCACCACGGAGGCTCCCACAACTTCAACTTCCACATCCACCACGGAGGCTTCCACAACTTCAACTTCCACATCCACCACGACGGAAGCCAGCACCACCACCACGGAGGCTCCTACAACTTCAGCTTCCACATCCACCACAGAGGCCAGCACCACCACGACAGATGCCAGCACCACTACGACGGAGACCAGCACCTCTACGGAATCCGACCCCGGCTCCGGTTAAATGGCTTGAACTGCTTCTCCCACTGCTCTTGGCCTGGTCCAAGTCCAGTGGATTTTTTTTTTTAAATATTAAACAAGTGGAAAAGCTTCAGTCGAGTGAAACCGACTGTAAGATACCCGGTACCCAAAGCATTGTGGGTGAAATTAAACAGCACATGAACATGGAAAAAAGGAAATGTTGACAAATAGAGACAAATAGTGCTAGAAACATGTTGAGCAACACTCAAAAGAGACAAATGTAGCTAAGAACATGTTGGGCAACTCTCAAAAGCGACAAAAGTTGCTAGGAACATGCTGAGCAGCACGCACGTGAGCGCTCTCTCTCTCTCTCTCTCTCTCTCTCTCTCTCTCTCTCTCCCTCTCAGAAACTTTGTTGTTTAATAACTTCTATGTTTATCATCCGATTTTACTCAAATTTTTAGAACACGTCCACGATTGCCTACTTATTACGCCTATTTATTTACTTTACGCCGAAAATCACACATATGGTTATATACCATTTTTTTATGATTTTCGGGGGCGGAAGTGGGCGTGGCCAAATTTTAAAACAAACTTGATCTGCGTGCAACAGATTCTAATTTTGTCACCAAATTAGGTAACTCTAGCTCTTATAGTCTCTGAGAGCTGTTGTCTCACACGGACAGACAGGCGGACAGACGGACAGACGCTATCTATTTCGCTATCTATTTACTTTGAGCCAAAATTTACGAATCTAGCTTATATAAAGTCATGGACATGGCTAAATCGACTCGGCTGGTGATGCCGATCAAGAATATATACTTTATGGGGTCGGAAATGCCTCCTTCTGCCTGTTACATACATTCTCGGTTGGGTACCGGGTATAATAATACCAAAGCTGGCCATGAAATTATAACAAAAACAAGTAAGAAAGCTACAGTCGAGAGTGCTCGACTGTGAGATACCCGGTACCCAAACGTTTGACGGTTTAAATACTTCCTAATTAAAAATTAAATCGCCGCTCGAATTAGCTCCCGACTAAATAAATTATTTTTCATATATTAAATCGGGACCCAGGGAGGCCATTGCAAATAAATGGGTAAACCATTTATTTATTTATTACAATTACATTTTATTACAAGAAACAAATCGTCTTCTTATTGAAAAGTGTGGAAGCTATTAGAAGTAACAATCGCTGTCCATAACGCAACATAGAGCATACCCCCGACGTTTAAGCGGTGGGCAAGCGTTTTTTATGCAAGAAAGTTCTGAGTTCTAAGCCCGCCCATGCCAAAGAATTTATTTACATTTTTATTTCAGATTCCTATTTATTTTTTCGGAAAAGTTGGGTTATAAAAGTAAATTTTGTTATTTGTTATCATTTCTTGGTCATGTTCGTTCTTTTCTGTAGCTTGGCAAAATTTTTTTTGGTCAGCAGTCGATCTTTTTTCTCTTTCACACATACTTGTTTTGTGTATCTCTATTACAATAAACAAACCGCCTTCTGATTGAAAAAGTGTGAAGGCTATTAGTAACAAGTAACAATCGCTGTCTATTCCTTAAGATAGAGCATAGCCGAGACGTCTAAGCGATGGGCATTCATTTTCTATGCAAGAAAGTTCTGAGTTCTAGTCCCGCTCATGCCAAAAAAATTGTTTACGTTTTTATTTCCGATTCCTATTAATTTTTTCTCCTCTTTATTTAAATAATACATTTTATATCAGTTCGGAAAAGTTGGGCAATAAAAGTGAATTGAAATATTTTCTTTTTTGTATTTTTATTCTAAAAGTTTTTTCTAGTTGTTCTCCGGGTATAATAACTAAGGAAAAAGGAAGAAGTGCAAAAAGAAAACAGAAAAAAAAAGTATTGGCGCGGTCGGGGCTCGAACCTACGACCTAGACGGCTACAGGCTGCGCAACTTGCAATAGCAGCGTCTTAGGGGGGTGTTTTAAAATTCTAACCTTATTGCTAATGTCTTCTATGTTTATCATCCGATTTTACTGAAATTTTCAGAAAACTTCCGCTCAAACCTATTCATTTATTGTATCTATTAACTTTAACCCGAAAATAACTAGTATAGCTTATTTTAGGTTTTTTATAATTTTTTACGGTACCCTATGGGTACCGGGTATAAAAACAACTTTATTAGGAATTTTTTTAAATACTAACATTAGGTTCACCCAGAAAAATTCATGGACTAAAAAGCTGCCAAATTGCCTAAAATTTTAGTTAATTTGACCTAAAACGGAAGTCGAGGCAGATATGGCATTTTGGCATTATGACCCATTTTTTAGGCCATCATTGCCTAAAAAGAAATTTTTAAGCAATCAATCGCCAATTCCTAAAATTTTAGGAATTTTTTTTTCTGGGTGTTATTAAACATTTTTCTTTAAGTTCCTAGTAAATTAATTAAATTAATTAATTAACTTAAATTAATCCCTATTGAATATTACATAGGCGCCGCCTTTTTGCCATTTACGTGGTTCGTGGCTAATTTGGTAGTTTGGCCAAATCAGCTTATTGCAACGATAACGGCCATTCGGCAATGGACAGCCTGCAAAGGGAATTATGAGAAAGGTGCGCCGTTGATCCCTAATTTCAGCTCGGGAGCTCGGGCATTGGGAATTATGCATCCATGTATCCATGCATCCATGATGCATGCAATGCCCACCATTTAATCACCGAGTATTAGAATTCAAACAAAATTTTGCAGCATCAGTATTTGTGAATGCTCTGTAATAACCATACGCAGTTGGTTTTTATAAGCTTCATTGCTTGATTGCTATGGTTAAATACCTTAAATATCGAATATTATGTCTTCAATATTTTATATCAATTATACAACTTTTTTTTGTATTTATTCTTTATTTATATTGTTAGATTTATACAAATATTTCGTCTTATTTACTTAATTTAATCAAAGTGGCTGTGAAACCCATTAGCGCCGTCCTAATCATATTACGCTTCATCCGTTTAACAATTAGCAGCGATAACTCATTTATGGTCAGGATGCCGCATCTAGGATGCGTACAGGTAGGGAAAGAAGACAGGAAGCCAATTCTCGGACTCGGACTCCAGCTGAAGTGCTGTGGATTGTTTTGGAGTGGCGCCAAGTAACATAATAACAATTTCAAATGCGCGCGCGCTCCATAAATCAAGCGAAGCCATCTTTCATGGACACATCCCATTCCATTCCTCCACCATTTTCACCCCTGTTCTTCTCTATATGTTATATATATATATATATTTTGGTCAGGAGTCCAACTTCCAGTCCACACCGATGAGAGCTGCTGCGTTCAGGAGGTCCTCGGAGAAGGAGCAGGACTTCTTGGTTAAGGATCGGGGATTGGCAATGGCTGGTGGTTAACTTCATAGTAGAATTGCCCTAGCCCCCCAAAAGTGTTGTTGTAATTAAATTATGTACCAAGTGACGTTCTCGGAATTATCCGCAGACCCAGTCCACTCTACAGTGGAAGAAAAAATTAAGTAACTCTATAGATAATAATAATAATTAATACAATAAAGTCCCAAAAAAATAAATATTTTTCATGTTTTGGAATATAAATTTGGGTATTTATATTTTTTCGGCAATATTTTTATACCCGGTACCCATAGGGTACAAGGGTATTATAAGTTAGTGCCAATCGAGAATGTATGTAACAGGCTGAAGGAGGCATCTCCGACCCCATAAAGTATATATATTCTTGATCAGCATCACATGCCGAGTCGATTTAGCCATGTCCGTCTGTCCGTCTGTCTTTCGCGTGTCTGAGCACTGAGCTTTTGGGTGGCAGTAGCGAAAAAAAATGTTGCGTGCTTTCGAGCGCAGTATCAATTCGTAATGCAGTTGCGTACAGCTGCAGAATTAGTCTTTTTTGAACGTTGCTCAACATGTTTTTAGTAACATTTGACTTCATTTGTCAACTTTTTGTTTTTTCCATGTCCGTGTGCTATTTAATTTCACGGGCAATACTTTCGGTACCGGGTATCTCACAGTCGGTCACTCGACTGTAGCTTTCTCACTTGTTTTATGATATTTTATTTATTTATTTATTTATTGTACTCTGTTGCTAAAAGTTTAAAACTTAAGGTACAGGAAGGAATCGGCCATAGTTGCTAAGACTTTCGGCCGGACTAAATTGTTCTTACAAGTTTACTTAATAACTAGAATTTTGCAAATGAATTTGAAGAGGAGGTTAACAATTTAAATAAGTTGAAGCAGGTTAGCTGATTTGAGAAAGTTAAGGATTTGCTGAAGATTTTCAAATGAAGGGTTAATTAAAAGATCAGATACTTTTATATTTGAGTTATTAGGTCTATGTGTTTGAAGTGCGGTGCAGTCGTTAAGGATATGTGAGATCGATATAGCGTCTGTGGTGCAGAATCGGCATTGGCTGTTTAATGGCTGGGAGAATCGGTACTCGTGAGTCAGTTTTGTGTGTCCTAGTCGAAGCCTGATGATCTTGGTAATTTCTTTCCTTGGCAAGCTGCAAAGTTGGGCATTTTTGGCGTATTCGTTGATGCTTATCATCTCTGAGTTAATGGCTTGGTACCAAGGGGATGCTTTCTGTTGTAGGTTTGTATTTTGTTGAAGTATATTCGTTTTTAAGAGTTTGTTTATGTCCGTGCGGTTTAGATTTCGGATAGAAATTAGGGGTGATCTTGTTGCATCTTTCGCTGCTGTGTCGGCGCATTCATTTCCTTTGATCCCAATGTGACTAGGGACCCATAGCCACATGATTTTTGCTGCGAGTTTTATGATTAAGTCCCGGATCGAGGTAGTGTAGAAGGACACGTTGTTACAATTAAGTACAGCTTCCAAGGTTGACAGTGAATCGGAACAAATGCAGGTTTTACCTCTTTTCTTTTCGGATATTCTAACAGCTTCCAGGATCGCAATTGCCTCTGATGTGTATACTGAGGAGTAAGTTGGAAGGACAGCTTGTTTGATAATTTCCTCTTCTGTAGTAACTGCTAGACCTATTATTTCATTGTTTTTGGATCCATCGGTATATTAAAAAAAAAATTTCTTCTTTATAAGATTGTGTTTGATGTCCAGGAACTTTTTCAGGTAAACATCTTTGTTGGTAGTCGACTTTGTGGCACTGCTTAATTGGATGTCTATTAAGCTTGTGTCCATAAGCCAGGGTGGTTTTGTTGGTTTGGGCTTGTGGGGAACTTGGGTTGGGATATCGAGGAGTTGGCATCTATTAATGCATTGGCTGATGGAAGAATTTCTGTATTTTTTATTTTTGTTTTTGGAGATACGTTGTATGATTTGGTTGAGAGGGGTCTTTGGCCTGAAGAATAGTGTGAATTGATTTTGTTTTTAAATATTCGGTTCTATTTTCTATTGATTGGATGTTTGCTTCAAGGTAGAGGTTATTTGTTGGCGTAGAACAAAAGGCTCCTAATGATGTTCGTAGTGCGGAATTTAGTAGGGTTTTGATTGGTTTTAGAATAGATTTCTTTGATTTGCCGTATATAGGAAGGGCGTAATCTATCTTGGAGATGCATACGCTTTTTACGATTTCGATTAGGGTATTTGGGTGGCTGTTGTATTTTCCGCTGGAAAAGCATTTTATTATGTTTAGAGATTTTTCTATCGATTTTTGTAGTTTCTTAACGTGGGGCTTAAATTTATATCTGTGGTCAAAATGTAGTCCTAATAAAGACTGTTCCGTAACCGTATTGATGGTCGTATCTTGTGTTGATACCTAGCATGAGCAGGCTCTCTTTCTGAATATATGGATGTGTTTGCATTTTGAAACATAGAGCATTGCCCCTGATTTTTGGCACCAAGCGTTAATTTCGTCAAATAGGTTATTTAAGTTTATCGAGACATTTTTGTCGCGTTTTAAATTTATAAATATGTTAAAGTCATCGGCGTATGCTGTGTGGGTAAGGTTTTTGTGATTGTCTAAGATATCGGAGAGGCTGTTGAATGCGATAAGGAAAAGTATAACCGAGAGTGGGGATCCTTGCGGTATGTCGTTGTGTAATGGTTGTGTCATCGACGTGCTATGGTTGGCTCTAACTCTGATTTTCCTATTTGACATAAAGTGTGACACGTAGTTGGTTATAATTGGACCACAGCCCCATGCCAAGAGTTGTTTAATAATTGGGTGTAGCCCTATTTTTTCAAAGGCTTTGGCAAAGTCTAGGGATATGATTGAGAGGTGTCTCTTTTCGTTGAGGGCTCTGTTAATAAGAGCGTCTGCGTATTTTATGAATGTTCAACATCTTAAGAAAATAAAGTCCAAATTTGGCATATATCGGAGCAACACTAACGAATTAATGGGTAGTTGAACAGAGGTCATTCTATGCTCGATGTATGGGCAACCAAAACTTTAAGGCGCTCTCCTGAAAAGTGCCATTTTCAAAGTCGGGATACACGATTACTCAAAATCTACTTGACCAATCGTTTTGAAAGTTTGCACACTAATTCTCCAGGTATCACCGTCGGGGTTTTTTTAGTTTTATTTTTAATTATATTTTTTATTTAACAATTAAACTTTTTTTAATCAAAAACGAGAAAGTAAGCTATCTTCGGTAAACCGAAGTTTGTATACCCTTGCAGTCTGCAATTAGATCATTGAAATTCGATCCATTTTGGTAATGTTAAAAGAAAAATGTCAAATTATGTAAATTTTGTAAATTTTACATTTTACATGTAGAGTTTTACATTTTCATATAAATCGACCGATCCCTTCTATGGCAGCTATATGATATAGTTGTCCGATCTTAATGAAATTAAAACCGTAATTTTAAACTATAAAAACGACTATATCTCGAAATTTATAGAAATTCGTTGAAAAACAGAGAAGTTAAAATTTTTTACATTAATTTCCCCATCATTTCTATGGCAGCTATAAGATATAGTGGTCCGATTTCGGCCGTTCCGACATATATACTGCGTGCCAATGAAATAAGACTATGCTGAAAATTTCAGCCCGATAGCTCAAAACTGAGAGACTAGTTCGCGTAGAAACCGACAGACGGACAGACGGACAGACGGACAGACGGACAGACAGACGGACATGGCTAGATCGACTCGGCTGGTGACGCTGATCAAGAATATATATACTTTATGGGGTCGGAGATGCCTCCTACACTGCGTTGCAAACATCATGACAAAATTATTATACCCTCTGCAAGGGTATAAATATATTTTTGACTTCAAACTTTCATAAAAAATCGAAAAAGAATGAAAAAAAGAAACTCCACGGTGATACCTAGGGACAATTATCCTTTAACTAATACATGTTCTTTTTTTTATATCGGACGATTCTGAAAACTGTTAGGATGTACACCGCAAATCAACTTTTTTTGAAGGGCCACGGGAGATTCCCTATAACTCATATACCTGTATATATTTTTCAAAAAAATATTTTTAGTGTAACCCACGCAAAGTGGTTTTTTTTTTTTTTGTGAAAACAGATATCGATCGTATGTCAGTCATCTAAAAGCACAAAAAGCCAACCTCTCTATGTTACAATAGCCATTAAGCATGGAGGGGCAAGTGTACTGATATATGCCTACTTTTTCTACTAAGGAGAAGGTACAAACCCATTTTAGATCAGCAAGGGTACGCGAATACTTTGAAGATAATAATGCCAACCTTTGCAGAATATGAAATGTCTCTCAACAGAACATAAGCCAAAAAAAAAAACCAGGATAAAAGCAAAAGAACGACTCTGTGTTTGTTTTAAAGCGCCCTTAACAGTCGCTTGACCTTAATTTTATCGGAAATCTGTGATCTGACCAACAACCATTAGATCACATTGGAAACCAATTAATGAGTCCTGCACCTGCAACGAAAAATCGCAGATTGATTTTTAGGTAATAGGTTACCTAAAAATCCGAAATAATAGACTTTTTTCCTATCGCTAAGGAACATTTTCCTAAAAACAAGTCCATATTTCCTAAAATGTCCATCAATTTAAAAACGCTTATAATTAATTAAATAATTGTTTATAAATTCTTAATTTAAAAATTTTAGTACCAGGCGGTCTCAGTTTTTCTATTTCAAACGTATTTTAGCATTTCACTTCAAAAACGCAAAAAATTAGCAAGCTTGTCTTGGCGTAGCAAAAACTTATTTTTCTCTCGCGTGTGCACAAATAATTCCCAACTAGTTGTAAAACCTTGGTAATGTTTGTGCTACGACAGAAGTAGCAAAGCTCTACTCAGTCTAGTAGAGTCTACTGCAACAGTATAAAACAAGTGAGAAAGCTACAGTCGAGTGAGCGACTGTGAGATACCCGGTACCCAAAGTAATGCCCGTGAAATTAAATATCACACGGACATGAAAAAACAAAAAGTTGACAAATAAAGTCAAATGTTACTAAAAACATGTTGAGCAACGTTCAAAAAAGACTAATTCTGCAGCTGTCCGCAGCTGCATTACGAATTAATACTCCGCTCGAAAGCACGCAACACTTTTTTTCGCTACTGCCACCCAAAAGCTAAGTGCTCAGACACGCGAAATTATTCCTAAGCAGTGCGCTCTCTCCCTCTCTTTCTCAGAAACTTTATTGTTTAATAACTTCTACGTTTATCATCCGATTTTACTAAAATTTTCAGAATACGTCCCCGATTGCCTACTTATTAAGTCCATCTATTTACTGTAAGTCGAAAATCACGCCTATAGCTAATAAACCGTTTTTTATTATTTACGGGGCGGAAGTGGGCGTGGCCAAATTTTAAAACAAACTTGATCTGCGTGCAATAGATTCCAATGTTGTCACCAAATTTGGTAACTCTAGCTCTTATAGTCTCTGAGATCTGTTGTTTCACACGGACGGACGGACGGACGGACGGACGGACGGACGGACGGACAGACGGACAGATGGACAGACGGACATGGCTAAATCGACTCGGCTGGTGATGCTGATCAAGAATATATATACTTTATGGGGTCGGAGATGCCTCCTTCTGCCTGTTACATACATTCTCGATTGGCACTAACTTATAATACCCTTGTACCCTATGGGTACCGGGTATAAAAAAATACTCTAAGCGTTTTGACAATTATCGCTCTACGACTGTATAAAACGAGAAAGAAAGCTATCTTCGGTAAACCGAAGTTTGTATACCCTTGCAGTCTGCAATTGGATCATTGAAATTCGATCCATTTTGGTAATGTTAAAAGAAAAATGTCAAATTATGTAAATTTTGTAAATTTTACATTTTACATGTAGAGTTTTACATTTTCATATAAATCGACCGATCCCTTCTATGGCAGCTATATTATATAGTTGTCCGATCTTAATGAAATTAAAACCGTAATTCTAAAACTATAAAAAACGACAATATCTCGAAATTTATAGAAATTCGTTGAAAAACAGAGTTAACAAAGTTAACATTTTTTTTACATTAATTTCCCCATCATTTCTATGGCAGCTATAAGATATAGTGGTCCGATTTCGGCATATATACTGCGTGCTAATGAAATAAGACTATGCTAGAAATTTCAGCCCGATAGATCAAAAACTGAGAGACGTTCGCGTAGAAACCGACAGACGGACAGACGGACAGACGGACAGACGGACAGACAGACGGACATGGCTAGATCGACTCGGCTGGTGACGCTGATCAAGAATATATATACTTTATGGGGTCGGAGATGCCTCCTTCACTGCGTTGCAAACATCATGACAAAATTATTATACCCTCTGCAAGGGTATAAAAATACTGTAAGCATTTATGCATACAATTTTGTTATTTTACGTGGCTGTATTACTTCAAAAATAATATTCTTTATAGTTTAACAGAAAAACATGTATATAGTGACATATCCACAGTCCTATAAGACTTAGCTTAATAACATATACACAGTCCCATAGTACTCCGAATATTCCATCACCTTATGTAAACATATCATACCCGAATATTCCCATTATTTTATGTAAAACCATCATACCCTCATACTTCCATCAATTTATGTATCCCACACCTGTAACTGGACACCATAAGCGAAGGCTAACGGAAAGTCCCCAAAATCATAGTCCCAGTCGTAGACTAAACAACTCCCAATTGTCACGATCCCACGTTCGAAGGCAATCAAAGTTCGGCTCGTAAACAGGAACTCCTATTTCAATTCAAAGTCAGACGAAAGTCATTAAATCAAAGAGAGCACTAGTATCCAAGAGCAAAGGCACTTATATCCAAGAGTAAATAAAGTTTCACTCAATTGAAAATCGAAAGCTAACTCAGAATAATTTCACAACTCACTCAAAATTAGAAAAGCTCGAGACCGAGGCTTAATCGTCAAGTAAATTAGAATACCGAATTAAGTTCAGTTTGAGAGCTCAATATAATAGGTTGGTGTTCTTCACAACATAAGAAAAACTTGTAATATTCAGTTGAATAAAATAAAATTATATTTTTTTTATTAAACTGAAGTTGCAGACTTATAATTGGCGCAGCCGGTAGGATCTTAAATAAAGTCCTTTTAACTACGGTACTGATCAACTAATAAGGATATATTTTAACAACTAGTAATCCTTGATCGGCGAAGTGAATAAAGTGAACTAAATTGAGATCCGCAAAAGAATCTACGTGTGTAGTGCAGTGACATAAAACCTACGTGTAGTCACACAGATAACTAAAAAATCCTTTACGGTCAGAGACTTAATATTCTGAAAAAAACCAAAAACCAACCAAAAACATCAAAATGGCAGCTCCCCAGTTGTCCGAAATACACATGAATCAGCTGCTGTCCCAAATCAAAGAGTTGCCGCACTTCGATGGAACCCCAGGAAAACTCTCTTTATTTATCAACGAGGTTGAGCTATTACTCCAGATGTACCCAACCCAGGAACCAAGGCAGGCGCACGTCATCTTCGGAGCTATTAGAAGGATGACCATAGATTCAGCAGCAGAAACAGTCGCCCGGGCAGGAGCGACCAATTGGCTTACAATGAAGACAGCCTTATCCATTGCATTCAAGGACCACAGGCCATACGAGACGATCATCAAAAAACTAGGAGAGACGCAGTTCAAAGGGAGTTCATAACTGAGCTTGAAAATCAATATCAAAATGTATGGGATAAATTACAATTAGAATAATATGTCTCAGATAAAATTAGTTACACTAAAATGCCAGATAAAACAGTTCTTGTTACTATTGATCGAAAACTTCCTGATCGTATGTATATGTCGTTAGCCCGCAGAGATATTACCAATATCGAAAAATTGAAACAAGCGGCTATGGAATTAGGTTTTTATAACGCATGTCCAGTAGAACAGTATGCGCAAAACAGAAATAACCAAAGACATTATAGGAACAGGGGAAATTATCAGGGCAACAATCAAAGGCATTATGATAATAATCGAAACTCATTTTCATATTATAATTCTAATAATATTGCAACAACTTCTCAGAATCACCCGAATCAAAATCAAAATCAATATCAATAACGTCCTATACCCCCACATTTACAGGGTAATTATCAAACGGTCAGCACCGGATTAAATCAGGCTAGGCAACAAAATCCGAATAATTACCAAAATCCGAATAACTCATACAGACCCAATACTAATGCAGTAAAAAGACAAAGGGAAAGTCAGAGTGGACAGAGTAGGATGGATGTAAATTTTCATCAAACAGCCTCGGAGACCGAAGAAATAACCCCTATATAAAGTTAGTTTTCCATAACAAATTTTTTAAAGGTATGATAGATACAGGATCATCAATCAACATAATGAATGAAAATTTTGCGAAATTCAATGAAATCAAAGAGAATCTTAAAGTTTACACAATTAAAGGTCCGGTAGTAATACATAAAAGTATTACAGTAAAACACAGTATAATTTGTCCGTCCGAACAAAAATTTTACCTCCATAAATTCTCAGATAATTATGATATCCTGTTAGGTAGAAGTTACTTGGAAGCTACCAAGACAAAGATTGACTATGAAAATGGTACAATCAAATTAGGTCACATAACATACAAATTCCGATACAATGATGAAGACATGGAAGAGGAGGATAAGACCGCACAAGAGTGCCTTAGTCCACCTTCCACAGAAGATAAATCGGTGAGCTTCGCGATAAACAACGGATTGCGCGAATGTAATGAATTTAGGCTCGAGCATCTGAATGAAGAGGAGATAGAAAGCTTAAAGAAGGTCCTATTTGAATATAGTGACATTCAGTACAGGGAAGGTGAGAATTTGACTTTCACAAGTAGAATTAAACATACTATTCAAACCCAGCATGAAGACCCAGTGTATCGCAAGCCATACAAATATCCGCAGAGTGTAGATGAGGAAGTAGATAGGCAGATCAAAGAAATGATTGAGCAGGGAATAATTCGAAAATCGAAATCCCCTTACTGCTCACCTATTTGGGTAGTTCCAAAGAAAGCTGACGCCTCTGGTAAACCAAAGTTTAGATTGGTTGTGGACTATAGAAATTTAAATGAAATTACAGTCAATGATAAATTTCCGATTCCCAGAATGGACGAGATCCTCGACAAATTGGGAAAATGTCATTACTTCACCACCATTGACTTAGCGAAGGGATTTCATCAGATCCAAATGGATACAAATTCAATAGCTAAAACAGCGTTTTCTACGAAACATGGTCATTACGAGTATACTCGAATGCCATTTGGGCTAAAGAATGCTCCTGCAACTTTTCAGAGATGCATGAACAATCTTTTGGAAGATTTAATCTACAAAAATTGTTTAGTTTATTTAGACGATATAATATTTTTTTCCACTTCATTGGAAGAACACATTTTATCTCTAAAGAAAGTCTTTGGAAAACTAAGGGATGCAAACTTGAAGTTGCAATTGGACAAATGCGAGTTCATGAAAAGGAAACTGAATTCCTTGGTCATGTTGTAACCACTGACGGTATTCGACCAAATCCAAACAAAACAAACGCCATAACAAATTTTCCATTGCCAAAAACTCCGAAACAAATAAAATCATTTTTGGGTTTATGTGGGTTCTATCGCAAGTTTATTCCTAACCTTGCCAACATAGTTAAACCAATGACCCTTAAATTGAAGAAAGGAGCTACAATTGATATTAATAATAAAGATTACATAGCAGCATTTGAAAAGCTAAAGGTGCTTATTACATCAGATCCGATTTTAATCTACCCTGATTTTACTAAGCCTTTTTCCTTAACTACTGATGCTAGTAATATTGCCATCGGTGCCGTTCTGTCCCAAAATCACAAACCAGTTTGTTATGCCAGCAGAACGCTGAATGAACACGAGATAAACTATGCTACCATAGAGAAAGAACTCTTAGCAATAGTTTGGGCTAAAAAATATTTCAGATCATACTTGTTTGGAAGATCTTTTGAAATATTAAGTGATCACAAGCCCCTTGTTTGGCTCAATAACATCAAAGAACCAAACATGAAATTACAGAGATGGAAGATTATATTAAATGAATTTGATTACAAAATCAAATATCATCCGGGAAAAGAAAATTATGTGGAAGATAATTAAAATTACATACCCATCACAGAGAGAGCCTTTAACTATTTCTCAAGACAGATAGAGTTAAAGAGGGGAGACAGTAATAACACTGAGGTAAACCATTATTTTCACAAATTAAAAATCAGCATAACTTACAAAGAAATGACAAAAGATTTGGCTAAGGACATCATTAAGGAATATTTATGCACCAAAAAAAACGCAATCTATTTCCATTTCAAAGGGCATATATCGATATAATAAGTTCCAATAATTTGACCTAATTGGTTAAATGGTTAAACTCAAATTAAAAGATATTTTGACTTATGCAGACTTCAAGAATTTGATACTTAGAAGGCATAAGGAACTCCTACATTTAGGAATTGAAAAAACTGTTAACTGGTTTAAAGAGGAACATTATTATCCCGACAGCCAAAAGTTAATACAAAATATCATAAACGAGTGCGAAATCTGTAACGTAGCAAAGACGGAACATAGAAATACCAAACTGTCATTTAAAGTTACACCGGAAATATTCAATGCAAGAGAACGATACGTAATTGATTTCTATTTGGCTGGAAACCAACAGTTCCTATCATGTATTGATATCTATTCGAAATTTGCTACATTAATTGAGGTAAAAAGTAGAGATTGGCTAGAAGCAAAAAGAGCCATAATGAAGATATTCAATGATATGGGAAAACCGCAAGAAATTAAAGCAGACAAAGACTCAGCTTTTATGTGCATAGCCCTGCAGAACTGGATAAAATCAGAGGGCGTAAATATAATAATAACAACAAGTAAGAATGGTATATCTGACATAGAAAGGTTCCATAAGACGGTGAATGAAAAATTGAGAATTATTGGAAGTGAAGATAATATAGAAGATCGATGTACAAAATTTGAATCGATCCTATACGTGTACAACCACAAAACTAAACACGCCACAACTAATAGAACTCCCGCGAATATCTTTCTATATGCAGGCACACCTGATTTCAATGCCCAACAAAACAAAATAGACAAAATAGATAAACTTAATGAGAACAGACATGAATTTGAGGTTGACACAAAATATAGACAGGTTCCACTAGTGAAAGCAAAGATAACAAATCCTTTCAAGAAAACAGGAGTAGTCAGACAGGTTGACGACAAACACTTCGAGGAAACAAACCGAGGCAGAAAAATTACTCATTATAAAACTAAATTTAAGAAACAGAAAAAGATTAATAAAAGTAAATATGATAATTCCAGACCCGCCGAAGAAAACGAAGACGAATCGTAACCTAACAGTCCCATATCAATCATGATCATAACATCTCTCATAAGCATCATCAACGGACAGAGTATCGAAATCAACCCCATTAAAGCACAGAAGGGATACCTTATATTTTAAACTGGATCAATGGAAATTCCAACGAATTTTGAGTACCACTATTTAAGCATAAAGAAAACAAGGACCGAATTGACATTCAACAACCTACTGGTCTGTTAAATGTGGTAGGTTCAGCTTACAAATATTTGTTTGGCACGTTAGACGAGAATGACAAAGAAGAACTAGAAACTAAAATTAATAATCTGTCGGAAAACTCAGTCCAAAACCACGACTAAAATATTATTATTGATGTCGTTAATAACGAACTGGACATAATTAACAAACTGAAGGAAACTAAAGATAAGGAACAGCAAGCTGCCGTTTTAATATTCAATCTCCAGCAGTTTACTGAATACATAGAAGATGTAGAACTAGGCATGCAGTTAACAAGGTTAGGCATTTTTAATCCAAAGTTGTTGAAACACGATTATTTGAAACAGGTGAATTCTGAAAAGTTAAAAACAGATTCAAATGAAATACTGATAATTTCTCACATCCCTAATGAATTAATTAAGACTCCAATTTACGAAATAGTTCCATATCCGGATGAGTTCAATAACACATTAACTGAAGATACTTCCGACAAATTTTACATTAACGAAGACAGGGTTTTCAATAAAAAAACAGAACAAATTGTATTTGACAAATGTATAAGTGGAATAATTAAACAAGAACCAGCTAAATGCAGATACACAAAAACACATAGAAATTTTCAGATTAATTACATAGAACCAAATATTTTACTAATTTGGAATGTACAGAAAGAAATATTGAATCAAAATTGTATAAGTACAGAGTAGAGACCTGCATGGATACATTCAAATGAGCAAATGAATCATTCAATTAAAAAAAGTACACTATTTTACTGAACAGCTCCAAATAAATGTGAGTGAATGTTGTAATAATGTCTGTATTTGACAGATACTGCTCATACTCAGTATAGTACTGTACAGTATAAAATGAGTACACCAAAATTGGTGTACAGTTAAATTAGTGTACAGTGTTTTGATGTACAGTGTACTTACTTCTAAATACGTAAACTTTTTAATTGATTTAACTTAACTTTTATTAAAATCGTTACAAAAAATATTAACTATTTAAATTATTAATACTGGTGTGTAAAAACATGATACTATTTACCATTTCTGGCGTATTGGCAATTCTGCAGCGTTTTTCGGTTGTGAGGTTTTTAGCAACCGAAAAGGCCCTTTCGGAAGCTGCACTGCTAGCTTGGTGCATAGCTTCTTCGACTCATTGTCAACTGTTATATCAAGATGGTCGCGCTGAAGAGTATTGGCCATTACCTATTTTGGCCTTAACATCAGCAGCGTACTTCTTGAAGTCATTCAGCGAATTCATGGTTTTATTTAAGCTAAAATACATAATTTATAATTTGTTTTATCATTTAAAATTTATTGAAGTGAACTTACATCGACTTGAATATTTGTAGCACTCATTTGTACAGTTGTATATTTTGTTTTATTTACTGTACACCTTGTGACGTTCGGAATAGAATTTATATTCATACCCGAAATATACAACTTTTACTGTCACTCACTTTCAGTGAGAACAGTACGAAAGTTGTACAGGCTTTTTTGACATATTGAATATACTGTACAGTATAGAATGAGTACAGTATTTTTGAGAACAACAGTAAGTTTAAAAATATACCTATTGAAGAAAATAATATCGAAGTAAATCCAGAAGATAACATAATGTTATATCCTAAATTAACGACCTGAGGACAGGCCGAATTCAAAGGTTGGGGGAGTGACATATCCACAGTCCTATAAGACTTAGCATAATAACATATACACAGTCCCATAGTACTCCGAATATTCCATCACCTTATGTAAACATATCATACCCGAATATTCCCATTATTTTATGTAAAACCATCATACCCTCATACTTCCATCAATTTATGTATCCCACACCTGTAACTGGACACCATAAGCGAAGGCTAACGGAAAGTCCCCAAAAATCATAGTCCCAGTCGTAGACTAAACAACTCCCCAATTGTCACGATCCCACGTTCGAAGGCAATCAAAGTTCGGCTCGTAAACAGGAAACTCCTATTTCAATTCAAAGTCAGACCAAAGTCATTAAATCAAAGAGAGCACTTGTATCCAAGAGCAAAGGCACTTGTATCCAAGAGTAAATAAAGTTTCACTCAATTGAAAATCGAAAGCTAACTCAGAATAATTTCACAACTCACTCAAAATTAGAAAAGCTCGAGACCGAGGCTTGATCGTCAAGTAAATTAGAATACCGAATTAAGTTCACTTTGAGACCTCAATATAATAGGCTGGTGTTCTTCACAACATAAGCAAAACTTGTAATATTCAGTTGAATAAAATAAAATTATATTTTTTTTATTAAACTGGAGTTGCAGACTTATAAATGTATATATTTATGTTGCCTAAATTTAAGCACAAATCATTAGTCCATTTTAGGTCACGCATTACCTAAGGGCATAATGGACATATTTTAAGGTCACGAATTACCCTAAACATCAAGTCCATCCATTACCTAAATTTTAGGCCATAATGGTTTTGGCGCACTTTTTAGGTAACTTTTCTTAAAATTTTAGGTAATTTTTGCTCTTTTTATTTAATGCGTTTTTTTGGCTGTGGAGTAAAATTTACCAAACGCGATGCCAGGACCTTCTTGACTCTTTGACAAGCGGCTAGACATATGTTATTGGATATAAATGTTACTTAATTAATTTTTAAATGAAGAAGATAAACAAAGTTTTAATAGCTTAATATGATTAACTCAGAAATATTTTACGGTTTCGTCTTTTTTTAATTTTAAAATATTTTTTCACAAATTAGTGCTATTATTTTTTGATAATTTTTGGGAAAGTTTCTTAACTAACGTGAAAACTTAAGATATGGATATAATTTGAGTCTCATTTCTAGATTGGCTATAGTCTCCCATTTCTAAAAGTGTACTTAACATTTCCCTAAAGCTAAAATTGTGAGCTGGACAACTATTTAAATTTTAAAAATTGGTTATGCTGGCGGTGCTATTAGTTTTGTTGCGGCTGTAGTTCTCATCTAAAACTTTTTGCAACTCTGTTCCATGCAAAAGTACTGATCCACGAAAAATAGGTAAGCTTGTTAAATATATTCTAAAAATACACGTAGACAAAACACAGCAACATGGGACAAAAACACATAAGATCGAACCAGAGGTGGTACTCTTTGGAACCACATACATATGTAACATATTTACGTGGACAATCGTTTTTAATTTTAAGCAAAGCAAAGCCCATCACCAAACAGGGTTTACATGTTAAAGTTCGTTCATTTTTGAAATACCAAGGGTGTGTACAAATCAAAAAACCAAAGAAAACGGAAAAAACACCAAAGTTCACCTGTCGACTCTCAAAAGTAAACATCCCGAGTGAGAAGAGGAAGACGAATAGGAAAATGCACCTTCTTATTGCTGAAAGTCTTAAAAGCGCCAAGCCAAAAATTACCTAACTATGAGAACAAATATTACAAAGATTCGATGTTGCGACTCTTTCTTGTCTCTTTCTAGGTCATGCACAGCTTATGGGAGCAAAGTCGATGTTGCGACTTTTTTCAGATGTTGCGGTTGCGGACCCAGTCTAAACAGAGAATAACTCGAGCGTTTATATTGGCGGAAAATGAGTGGCGTAGAAAGCGGAGTAAAATAGTAACGACAATTTCATTAAGTGTAACCAGTCTCGTGGATAGAAAAAGTCTCTCATCGATACTACAAATAAATATCGATGTATCGATTCCTTAAGCATCGATGGTATCGATGGCAACATAGATGTTTTTGCAGCTCTACCGGTCACAGTGGCGCGGTTACATTTTTTCTCTCTGCTCTCTCGCCTCCAGTGCAGTGTTGCCATGGTAGCTTATTTTCAGCTAGCTTTAGCTTATATTGAAATCAAATAGCTTGAAAAATAATTGAGCAGCTTATAGCTTGATTTCACTGCCATGGTCAAATGCTGCGGTCGGGTAAATATTGTTCAAACAAATTTGCGCAACAAAATCTGTCTGATTAGTTTGAACGAAATATTAAGTTTCTGAAACGTTAAACTATTTTATATATACTTAGTATATTCTTTTTAATGTTATAGATATGGACTGCGGCGTTAATGATTACAAACTTTTAAGGAAATACCTTGCATTAATTAGATCATCCGCCAAATATATGAAATTCATTTATAAAGTTGATGAAATCATTTCTTTACTGTAATATATAAGTATCAATAAAATTCATAAATCTATTATTTTGATGTTTTTTATTGTTTGCTTATGTTTAACCTTTGTTTATATTTTGCTTACTCTAGCTTATTTTTTTCCTAAATCTAGCGTTTGGTTTCTTACAAAATCTGGCAACACTGCTCGCCAGAATCCTCTCATGTCAGCAGACTGTTGGTCTTAACAGCGTTACTTTCTATTTTTACTCTGTTAACCCGAATTTTCCCAAGCGCCGCCAAATGTTTAAATGTAGGTGTCCGGTTTAGATAATCAAAGCGACCCCGAAGTGGCGAAATTGCATTTTTTTTTTTAATAATGTGAATATTTGTTAAAATTTATTTTAAAATAAATGATCAAGCATTTGCAATCCAACAATTGCGCGTTGCGCTTGAATTTTATGTTACACTTAACATTTTTTCTCTCCCACGCATCGTTGCTGCCCAGTGCTGCCAGGTTAGCCATTTAGTGGCTATTTCTAGCCACTTTTAAAAATATTTGTCACTTTTTTTTTAATTTTGCTATTAGCCAAAAATATGGCCATTTTATATTTTTTCTTAGCCATTTTTAGCCATTTTTAAAATATTCTGTAACATACTTTTCTTTTTTACACATTTTTGCATTGATTGAGCTAGTTCCGATTAAGAAGGGTTCACAAAAACAGCGGACCTGGTATTTAACTGAGTGGTTCGCGTATGTGAACTATTTGAGATCGGTTGGTCACTCTTTACACTTATTGTGGTGTCCTTTGTTAAAGTGGCCTGTTAAAGATACCGAAAATACAATACGCAGACAAGAAAAATTCAGCCACAATTATGTCCTTTACTATAATAAAATGATACAATTTTCAGCATGATTTCAAACAAACAATTTTTTTGTTTTATTGGTTTTTTTTTATTTATTTAAATATGTTTATTATTTGCAACATTCTAACCAATAGTTTTTATTTTTTTTTAAATAATCTTTAATTTTTTCTATAACACCCAAATTATAAGCAGCCGTCAATCAGATAATAATTCAACATTTTAAAGGGATATATATAATTTAATTGTATGATACACGACTTGTTATGTCCTAAACTATATAAATTAATAATATTTTTAAAGGTTTTCATACATATATGGTACTATTTGGGCAAAAATTTAGCGTGTTTATGTTTTTATTTCCAAGTCAAACCTGGTATCTGGACAAATCGGCTGTAGCATCGTTATCTTACCAGATATTTTTATAAAATCGAAACCTAAATACTGTATTTTGAATAACAAATATTATGTAGTACCGTGTATTAACGACTTTTTATTGATTTAGCAATTTTATGGCAATTTTTAGCCATTTTTCTGGCTATTTTCAGAAAATTTTTAGCCACTTTCGCTTGGGAAAACCTGGCAGCGCTGCTGCTGCCTCGCTGTCGCTGTCGACATCAACAGCAGTTTTTTGTTTTCGTTGGGTCCGGACGCGCGTCGGTGTGCTCTCTGAATAAAATCAGATTATGAATTAAGCAATCACAAAGTTAGTAATAGTCCCTAAACAAACACGCGATCAGCGAAACCAAAGAATCAATATGGCAGAACCAGCAGCAGCCGAACCGAAGGCCTGTGCCAACGGAAGTGCGGGTGGTGCGTTGGGAATTGCCGAGTCCGCCAGTGCCGTGTTCGAGGAGAAGATGAAGCTCCAGCTGGAGGAACCCAACGAGGTGACAGCGGTGCCGCGCTACGGTCTCAAGCTAAAGTTCGATCATGTGTGGCCGGAGCGGAGGATACAGAACGTGAGGGCTTCCTTGAAGCAAACGCTGCCCATGGTGCCGCTTGTGTGCAGGTGGGCAATACAAGTGTACATAAACAGACCGAATTCCAACCTCGCTATCCGATTGCCGTGCAACTTCCGAAAAAATAAAATAATTAGGATTTCTCCCACGACTAGCACTACAAGCACAACTAAGTTAATATTACTGCAGAATTTGACAAAATTGAACATGTGGGCTTTGGAAAAATCTATTTCTAAGCTATGAGTTACAATTTAATCTAGTCATGGGTGTTTTTGATTTGGCTGGTCAGGACTACATATTTACACTAAAACTTTATTTTTTTTAATAAGTACAGTCTATTCTTAATTATCTGATTAAAATTCCTAAATAGATAACTTATTCCATCGATAGTGAGGGTAACGTCATAGCATATGTAGCTAGAAGTTAGGCTGGACATTGTTTATAAGTATTTATAATTATAAATAAACGTATGTATTTTTAATTGAGACTGATGCTGGGGTATGGGAGCACTTTATACATAATTAATCAAGGCACAATAATGCGAAATCGATAACTGGGCTTAATAATACCCCGACAGAAATGACATCGAGCCTCTGCCCTGCCCTGCCTCTACCTCTTTGTTGAATATCTCTCGTGCGTGCCAAATATAGCGGCAGGTCCTGGCCAATACACACACGAGTAGGTAGGCCCAACTCATAAATTGAATTCTTTTGTGGTCTCCGTTGCCAGCTAAATGACATTAAAAACGAAAGCGGCAAAGGCTCAGAGGACACTTCCACGAGAGGAATGAAAAGGACTGTTAGGTTCTCATTGTGAGGAGACGTTCACGTAGTAATTAATTAATAATTAAAAGAAATACAGTAAGTGCATACTTTTTTTTTTCATTTTCCCTCAACAATGGCTTTATAAGAGATAAAATTAAATAATATTTTTGTGACTTATTTGTATGTACCGCATAAAATTGCTAATTAACACTTCTAACCGTTTTTAAAGACCAAGCCCAAGTCCGGCATAACCAAACCTTATGCTGTAGCCCTTTTTTTGTGTCTCTACAAAAAATAATCCCGCACAGCTCGGCGCCACAATGTTTCTGTTCTTGTCGGTAGCTCATAGCCCTCCTCCATTTATAGTTCTACTCCACTGATGTCTGCCCGCAGTGGCGCCGTGTTGGGCGTCCTGTTTGCGTGTCCTGGCCACATTTTCGGAGCTCCCAAAGAAAAGAGCTCACAAGCACACGTACATACATATGTATATCAGCTAACTTTTTTAGCTCCCTTTTCATAGTTACTGACTGGCTTTGAGCTGTACCCCCAGGTTTCGCATAGAATCACAGCATTAACTGACCTAACAATCGACCCATATTACAACTGATAACAAGCGCTATGAACTTGTGGCCCATTAGGTTTTCCGTCATTGCTCTAATTTCACAAAAAAATCGACAATTTATTCAGCATTTTAAAGGACTTAAGCCTGTCCAAACGATGACTAAGTATGATAGGAATTTCTGTGACGTGTACTATCAAAATTGTCCCACGTTTCTGATATTGACAATAGATATTACAATAAAAAACGAGAAAGAAAGCTATCTTCGGTAAACCGAAGTTTGTATACCCTTGCAGTCTGCAATTGGATCATTGAAATTCGATCCATTTTGGTAATGTTAAAAGAAAAATGTCAAATTATGTAAATTTTCTAAATTTTACATTTTACATGTAAATTTTACATTTTCATATAAATCGACCGATCCCTTCTATGGCAGCTATATGATATAGTTGTCCGATCTTAATGAAATTAAAACTGTAATTCTAAAACTATAAAAACGACTATATCTCGAAATTTATAGAAATTCGTTGAAAAACAGAAGTTAAAATTTTTTACATTAATTTCCCCATCATTTCTATGGCAGCTATAAGATATAGTGGTCCGATTTCTGCCGTTCCGACATATATACTGTGTGCTAATGAAATAAGACTATGCTGAAAATTTCAGCCCGATAGCTCAAAACTGAGAGACTAGTTCGCGTAGAAACCGACAGACGGACAGACGGACAGACGGACCGACGGACAGACGGACAGACGGACAGACAGACGGACATGGCTAGATCGACTCGGCTGGTGACGCTGATCAAGAATATATATACTATATGGGGTCGGAGATGCCTCCTTCACTGCGTTGCAAACATCATGACAAAATTATTATACCCTCTGCAAGGGTATAAAAAAGTATATTAAAAACCCCTCCCTTATCAGTCCAAATATAAATATATATTGAAAACTATCAAACTATTTTTTAGTCGATTTAAAGAAAAAATACGACCTAACACTACAGTCTAATCGAAATTAGTTCGATTCCAGTGAAACTAGCTTGAATTTAAAAAACCCATAGCAGTAGTATGTTGAGTGGCACACTAATCGCTTAATAGACTGATTAGAGGTTGTGAATCATTACTATACTTTTCCTATCTATAAGCATTTTTTACTTTTCACTTTTAATTTTTGTGACGTTGCACAATTCTATATTTACCCCTAAGGGAGATAAGAAGACTACATAGCATAAAGAGTCGTAAAATATTTCAGCTGTTGCTACCGACCTTAGGCATTAACCAAAACTGATATTATCGCATTATCACAGCATGATAAATGTAAAGTCATGGTGCTCATGGTAAGTTAGGTTAACTATATGTTTTTATCAAACTCGTTCATTGCCATGGCACGATTTAAGCAGTAAAAGTCCCTGCTAAGGTTTCCGCGAGCGTAAATGTGTAATCTAAAGATAACTGGTACCCAATACTCTCTGTTAAGTCGTCTTCGATCCGACAAAAGTACAGCTGCTGGACCTATTGGCTTTTACGACAAGTTTATGTTGTTTTTTTCGGGCAAATAGCTATGTATATGGGCATTAAACAGACGAGCAACCGGCCCTAAATGGTAAAAACTGACTAGCAAAAACAGCTAAAGCTATTTTCAAAACTGTCCTATGGCAAGAAATATTGCTCCCCTTACTATTAAACACTGTTTGCTAAAAATTATTTATTTACTTATAGCTTGAAGCTTTGTATTATATACATAATATACGTATATACATATGTGTGCAAGCCAAGCGCGATTAGAAGCGCCTCGTCAAGGCTGATTTTCCAGAATAGGCCAAGACTTTTATATGTTATATATGCCTGATAAGCCAATAGCATGCGTCCCGATCCACTTATCGAAGCGATTTTACCCTCGGTCGCAGAGTAGATTAATGGGTATATGAGGCTAAATAATATTTTTGATGTATTAAATTTTAGCATTGTATTAAATTGAACAGTAAAGTAAAATCACTATACATACTTAATTTATAACTAAATTATATAAATTATATAAAAATGATATTACTCCTTTCCCAAACATTGATCAGCGTGCTTCTAGGCTCCGCTGTAACCTAATTCTCGAGTTCAATGGACGACACAGTTCCTGCTATTTCCTTTGCTTATTGCCAGCCATTTTCACACAATTGGAGTCCAAGACAACAGCATCTTAACCCCGAATCAAGTTGAATATATGTATATGTATATAATACACCACTTCCACCCCCAGTTCCTACTCAGGACCCACCAGCCAGCCAGTCTGTCTGTCAAACATCAAATTTTTTGGCAAGCTCCCAGCTGACGTGTGCAATGTACACACTCCCAAGTGCGACTTAGACGAACCGACCCACATCCCTAGGGTGTCTTCAGTAAATCGTCAGTTTTTACTGCACTTGAAAATAAATCTGGGAACAGCAATCGTAGCTGGATAATAGCACTTTTCATGTTCTTTCTTCGTCCTCTCTCATCGGGCTATCAAATAATAACATACATGGGCATACCCCATCCAGGCTGAGCACTTTCCGTTATTGGTTTTTATGTACAAACTGCAACTTTTGTGGAAAGATGGAAATCATGTATATGGCGTTCTAAAAATGAATTCCCTCCAGGGAAAATATATTCACTCTCTCCGGCTCTTTATTCGTGCTTTGTTTTCTTTTGATTTCACAGCGAAAATTTCACTTAGTTTTCTTTTCGGTCCGTTGACAATACGTGACTTTAAATTGGATGTGCAATACACAGGCGATTTTTATATATAGACAGTCAATGAAGTTATTCTTTTAGGAAAACGAGAAGGATAATTTCTTATTCAATGCATGCAATATAAAAATAGATATGACTCCTTCAATTGATTTATATTAAGGGTAAACAGGCTTTGAATAACCATATACTTTGTATAGGAAAAAGTATGTATTTATCAAAGTTCTTAAACAAAGTTTAATTCAGCAAAGTGTCACCCTACCGCATACAAACATCTGACCTGACTTGGTGTAACTTCAAACAGCAATATATATATACATATATACGGTAGCTTCTCACAAATAATTTGTGGCTTCGTCCTGTCCCGACCTCCCCTTTTTTCAGCACCTTCACTTGACCTAACTGACCCGGGCAAACTTTCCTAACAATTTTACAATTGGTGGGGAACATAAGAGTTTGAGCATTTGCCTTTGGGAATAATATTTAAAGGGCGGCTAGGACAGAAAATGTTATAATTAGGTTAGGAAAGTTTTCTTTCTTGTATTCCTTAATATATAAAGAAATTAAGAATTTATCGGTTAAAAGGAAACATTTATTATGAAACAAGATGCCACTGATCCAACCATTTCTTTTAAATGGTTGTTATCGGTGGTGTATAAAATATCGGTGATATTAAAACACAGAAGATTTGCCTATATTCCTTCTCTTATGATAAAGAACTCCTATTATGACTAAATTAAAATAGGTGCGAATTGGCAGCTATGCCTTACCTTACCCGCCATCAAGTCAGCTTCTAGAAATCAGTCGAGCGAACCTGGCTCCGGGGAGTTTCAAATCCCATCTCAGTTTTAGTTGATATATTCTTTGAAATATCGTTGTGTGCATTTGTTGACTTGAAGATAACCTAACTGCACGCTGAGCGCCAATCCTCTCCACACAGACGCGGCTGAAGAAGGAGAATGAACCGCCACGAGGGCGTCGTCTGCAGCGGATGCGGAAAGGTGGAGTTCACGGGCAGGTGCTACCGTTGCCTGAGTTGCCGCGACTTGGCCATCTGTGCGGAGTGCTACGACATCGACTTCACCACCGCCGAGCATCCTTTCGACCATCCGGTGAAGTGCGTCTACACGTCGGCGGACGTGGAGCTGTATTTTGGCGGCGAGTACATGAACAGCGATCCGCCGCAGAGCTACCGCTGTCCGTATTGCAAGCAGTGGGGCTTCAACGAGTCCACCTTTCTGGAGCACGTTTCGGCTCAGCATCCCAATGCCAGTCCGCTGTTGGTGTCCACAATGATCACGCTCTTTGAGCAGCAGCAGGCGGCCCGCCTCTTCCTGGAGGACGAGCAGCTGGCGTCCATCTCGGCGGCGGCCGTCTCGCGCAACGAGCAGATGCGCCGCACGGTGGGCTCCCTTGATCTCTACTTGGAGCAGCTAAATCCAGACGGCAGTTACCTTCGAGCCGGACAGTCGGTGGGTACTCAGGTGATCAGAGGTGGCGAGGTGGCCAGAGAACGGGCCCACCGCCTGAGACGCGCGGGTGGAGCAGTAGCTAGAGGGAGGCTGCCCAGTAGTCCCTTTATAAGACCACCTGTGCCGCCCCAGCCACCAGGAGGGAATCCCACCATTCCCCCCGCCATTAGCATCAGTAGCAACAACTCCAGCTCGCTCGGCTCGGAGACATCCAACCGCCGCCAAGAGGTGATGGCGCCGCGCTATATTATCACAGAGTCGGGACACTCACGCCTGAATTTCGTGGTGGCCGGGCTGGATGCGCCAACTACCCTGCGTGCGGCTGCCCAGCAGGTCGTTACTTCCTCCACGCAGCCATCACCGTCCTCGGCGGGCCCACCGCTTATTCCACATCCCACGATGACGGAGATGATGCGCTTCTACGGTGGCAGCCTGTCCATTCCTCATGAACCGAATCCCGCCGCCAGCCGAACCAACCGCTCCCGGCAGAGAACTGTGCCCTGGCTGCAGCCGCCAGGCCCAGACCCCTCAGCTGCCACAGCCGACAACGGGCGAAGCGTGAATGTCTTCGGCCCAATTTCAAACTTGAATCAGTCCCCGAATATGCCCAATAGTATTTATATGGCCCAGAACTTGCGTCCGCGAGAGCCACGACAGCGGACCACTAGGATGCCAAACGTCCATGGTATTGCTGGTGGCGGATTTAGCCTGCAACTGCTGGCACCAGCCGTCAATGCCCGGACCTTGGCCTCTCGCACTGTAAACTTCAGTGACCAGCGGATGGAGGACAGCGAGATGCTCAGCCTGAACCAGATTTCTGCCGAGAGCCCGATTCGCCCTTTGGATGACAAGCCGGCCACGGAGGCCGCGCAACAGAATGAGGAGCGCGAACGCTTCCTGTGCCACCGTTTTCTGCAGTCCAGTCAGCTGCATCCGCCCGACGAGCAAGTTGCCTTCCTGGAGCAACGCGCCGAGTTTGTAGCCCAGCTGCTCTCCTCCGCCTTGTGTGATGATGAGCTTCAGGTATCCCTTTTCCCTGAGGCGACCCTGAAGCTACAGATACGATCGAGCAGCGATATCGCAGGCGCCGGGGATGCCGAGAAGATCCCTCCGCTGTGATCAAGGCGAACCGTTTTGTGTACCTTCTTATACCTTTTTGTATCGTTTAAATTATCTGTTCAAATTGAGAGATGTTTGGTATCTTTAAGCCTCTAATTGGAAGCCAGTAAATTTATGGCGTTTTTTGGTTAAGAAAGCTAACTTTTGAGTAGGGACTAATGCATTTGCCTTAAGAAAGATAAGTTGTTATCAAACTCAGTCAATGTTCGTATACCTCTTTGTTTGGGTTCAATGTCTTGATTAGATTGGGCAAGCCTCTTTAAGACAGCTACGTTATAAAAAATAATAAATGTGCAGAGACAACTTCGGTTTCAAATTGAGTGTCAGATTATAAAAACATTATATTAACTTGAAAAATAATAAAAGATGCAAATACCGGTTTCATTATAGAAGACATTTGCTGCATTTTTATATTGCTGGTATACCCAAAAAAATCGTCATAGAAACTATACTATTCTTTACTTTAGCGTATTACAATTTCTTAATAAGATGCTTATTAATTTGATACTAGAAAAGTATGAAAACTACACTAATCTGCTAAGGCGAAATACAATAAAGCACTCAATTCCAGCTAACGCGATATGTTATCGAACTATGGATGTAGGTTCGTATAAAAATAATACTCGATAATCACAATTCAAACTATAAAGTATAAAATCTTGCTCCGTAATATACATTTGATATCATTAAGTTTTAAATCTATACTAACCTCGCTTTACTGCTAAACAGTTTTTTTTTGGTTTAATTATAAACCAAATCGTAGAATTACCTTTGTGTGTAAAAAAAAGGTTCATCTTTTTCTCTATCTATTGCTATTTAGGTGTATAAAATGTGACCGCACTTGTGGCTTGTTTACATTTTGTGCATATTGTGCGTGTGGTGGCAGAGGACGGGCAGCGTAAGCGTAGACCGCACTAATTTAAAGACATTGTCAAGTATCCTATAAATGTGTTTAGGAGGCTTTGAATCATTGCGGGATAGTTTAGTGGAAGGAACGGCCGCAAGTGGATGCAGAGAGAAAATAATGTTGAGCAATCGAAAAACGAAAAAATATTTACTTAAGTTAAATTACTGAGCTTCTGCAAGTAGGCTATCTTGTTGGCAGCCATTCGTTTTCTCGTCCACTTCTGTGTAGCAAATATGTTGGAGTTCACGAATCGGCAATAATGGCGAATATGCAATTATTAAACTCCTTAATTACAGCCTTATTATATGTTTGTGCTGATAACGTATAAATTCTTGAGTGGGATTATAAGACGATCTTAGGTAGTCATATAAGTTACTATGAAAATGGTGCAGTGTGCTAGATATAAGGGTTTTCCGATATCGTCAACATCTTGAGATAGATATATATTTTAAAATAGTGTATGTACATATGTCTAGTTTTGTGCAGTCTTCAAATGTCTTTAAAAGTTCTTCCGTATAGATAGCAACGTTTTTTCCCTTGTCGAGTATTGCTGTTGTGCACTTGACTTTGGCAACTAAGACACACGCTGACCTTCAAAGAGGGCCCATCATGAACCCGGTAGAGGGAATACGAGACACTTAGCAGTCACAGCCCCACAAAGTGCTCTGTGCGTGTAGAAGTCAAGCCCCAAGCTGAAAACTAGGGGTGCTCGACATGACATCATCGGGGTCAGGCCAAGGGGGAGGCAATTCGATGGGAGGGAAGTGGGAATGGAAACGGAAACGGGGATTGGGGAAAACATTAGCCACTAAAATCAGATTTTTCATTCCCTTGCTCTGGCTCTTTCTCTCTATTGCGACAGATATGCGGCCTACTACTGGAAAGTGTCGCGTGAAGGTCGCCGGGTGTACATGGACTACTACTACATGGAGAATGGCAAGCAGATCTACGGAGTTCCCATCGGCGGGATTGGTGGTGGAACCATTGGTCGGGGCTATGCCGGCGAGTTCTGTCGCTTCCAGATGCGTCCTGGCATCTACGAGTACAATATAGTCCAGGCCAATCAGTTCATTGTGACCATTAAGGACCAGAAGGGATGCACCATCTTTCAGAGTCTGCTTTCCAAGTGCAGGTGAGCCAATTGTGTTGTCTTTGCCTTTCTAAATCTCTTCCCTTCAGTCTCCTATCTCTCATTAAAACAAAGTGTTGCTTGCATGCTTTTGAGTTAAATTTTTAGTTTGTTTCTCCACCTCACCTATTTGCTTTGTTATGAGTCACCATTGTTTGTAATTTTTCTGTGATGATGATGACAACCTAAAACATAGAAATATTTACCATATTGATCAACGAAGTCCCAACTTATGGCGTGCAAATTAATCGGGCCATTTAACTCTCGGTTCATTTTAGTTTATGCCATACTTAATGTCTGTCTCATTAGCTGGAAATAATAACGGCTATGGCTAGTTGCTTGAGTGCACTATGGGACTTGTTAGGTTGGGAGCTTTGAGAGAGCACACATAACGCAGATATCTTTAAAAATCTTTAACTTGGCTGGCTCTTCAATAAAATATTTAATTACCGATTAATAAACTGTAGCTTTAAGCTTTCATCGTTGTACCTGTACCGTCCAAAAATCTTTTTGTAAATAATTCACTTTCCATCTGTAACTCCGAACAAATTCTATTTTGGGATTTCACTGGTGTATTACTTTCTACCTGTCACACAACCACTTTTAAAATATGTGTACCTCCTCACGCTATGAAATGTGAACGTCCAACGCTAGAAAACATTTAAAACTAACTAACTAAACAGAGGCGATTCCAGTGCACTAACAAACTCGAATCAAAGAAGATCATATTTTTCAAAAACAAATATTTTTCTCTCATTCTTGATGCACACATCAATCGAAATATTAAACACGCAACTCTTATCGACAAAACACCGACAAAAATGACCACTTGGAAATGTTTACATACGAACCACCGATCTCGATTCCGATTCGGGGTTATATTTTGGGTTATGTGCCGCAACGACGATCGTTTGGCTTTCTTGGGCTTGCACTTTGGTTCCAATTTGGTTTTGCTTTCTTGCTTTGCCACACCTGCAATCACCACAAACACCACACCCATCCAGTACCAGCACCAGGGCCAAGGTCAGCAGCAACGGCGGCAGTGATCCGGACGGATCCGATGGTGAGAAAACTAAATGTCAACTGCCCAATTGCAGCAGCCGCACCAAGCAGCCGCTGAATGCCTGGCACTCCAACATCGAGGACGCCCGTTGCAGCTACACGGGACTCTATCCGCGCTCCTGGACCGAGTACGATCTCTCCCACTATGGGGTGCGCCTGACCTGCCGACAGGTCTCGCCCGTCATTCCGCACGAGTACCGGGAGTCCAGCTTGCCCTGCGCTGTCTTTGTCTGGAGCGTGGAGAACGTGGGTGATCAGGAGCGGAAGGTATCCATCACGTTTACCTTTAAGAACGGAACCGGAAACAAGAAACAGGATGCCGAAGGCGGAGCCGAGTCTCAACTAATCAGCGAGGGGAACGCCAAGGGTGTCTCCATCAGGCAAAAGATCGCCGACATGCCCTGCAGCTATAACCTAGCTTGCCGCGTCCTCCCCGAGATCAGCATCACGCGTTGTCCCCAGTTCGATCCAGCCGGCAATGGGGAGCAGCTGTGGGCCCAGCTCAAGGAGCACGGACAGCTCAACGAGCAACCCACCACGGAGGCCCTGAAGAGTAAGTAGGATTTCGGAAAATTCCAGAAAAAAAACCATTAGTCACAAAATATCACAGAAATGTACAACAGTATTTTTTTTTATGTTTTGAAAATTTGGTTTCTAAAGCTTAAATTATGGTCATTTTCCCATTCCAGCCAAAGATATTGGCGTGGCTGTCTGCTCTCATGTGGCCTTAAAGCCAAAGGCATCGCATGAGCTGGAATTTGTGCTGGCCTGGGACATGCCGAAAATTCAGTTCCCCAGAAAGATGCAGACTCACACCCGCTACTACACCAAATACTTTGACGATAGCGGCGAGTCTGGTCCCAAGATCTGCGACTACGCCCTCAAGAACTATGGAAACTGGGAGCGACTAATAGACGCATGGCAGCGACCGATTCTTAATGACGAGTGCGTTTGAACTCAAATTTTTTTCTAAATCTCTTAGAGAAAGTCTTACCGAATTATCTAATCCTAGAACCCTTCCCGACTGGTACAAGTGCGCCATTTTCAATCAATTGTACTTTATCTCGGACGGCGGCACCATCTGGTTGAAGTGCGATTCTTCGCTGGGCAAGGAGCTGGCCTACGATGATCCCCGGCTGGCCTATGGCCGATTTGGATATCTGGAGGGGCATGAGTACCGCATGTACAACACCTACGATGTCCACTTTTATGCCTCGCCAGCCCTGGCCCATCTCTGGCCCAATTTGCAGGTCAGTTTGCAGTACGACTTCAAGGATGCCATTGCCGCAGAGCTGAGCGACACCCGGAAGATGCTGTACGACGGCAAAGTGATGCCGCGAAAGGTCAAGAACTGTGTGCCCCACGATCTGGGCGATCCCGACGAGGGTGAGAGTTTTACATACGCAGTCTGCCAAGTATTCCTGGCCTTACAGTACTCTTTATATTGCAGAGCCCTTCACCCTTATCAACTGCTACAACATTCACGATGTGAACGATTGGAAGGATCTCAATACGAAGTTTGTTCTACAAGTCTACCGGGACTACTATGTCCTCAATGAACTGGCCCAGGCCCAGGCGGATAATGCCAGCAAGTTCAGCTCCATCGAGTTTATAGACAAGGAGAGCCTGTACGAGATGTACGGCCAGGACAACAAGCGCAAGAATTCGGCGGATGAGAAGCAGCGTAAGTAGAGACGTAAGTAAGTATTGCGTTTTAAGCCAACTTCTTGGGGTTCTTTTTAGAAAACCGCAAGTCTGCATCCATGTACATCAACGAGACCAATGGCAAGGTCTACCTTATGGACGCCATGGGCTATTTGAAGGCAATGTACGGACCCTGCAAGGCCATCATGGAGCGAACCGTTGAGTTCGATAAGGACAACGACGGACTGATAGAGAACACCAAAATGCCGGACCAGACCTACGATTCGTGGGTGATGGACGGACCCAGTGCATATTGCTCGGGTCTCTGGCTGGCCGCCCTGCAGGCCATGTCGGCCATGGCCACTATTCTGGATCAGCCGAACGACTGCCTGCGGTATCAGGATATTCTCGAGAAGGGCAAGCGATCCATGGACGAGAAGCTCTGGAATGGCAGCTATTACCGCTTCGATCTGTCGCACGGCCATCGGGACACCATTATGGCCGACCAGCTGTGCGGCCACTGGTATCTGAGGTCCTGCGGCTTCGACTACGAAATCTACCCAAAGGAGAATGTGCGCACGGCTCTCAAGAGGATCTATGACAACAATGTTATGGGATTCCATGATGGCAATATCGGAGCGGCCAATGGATTCGTAGCCAACTCCGCTGAGCCCACCAAGGCTGGCCATGTGGACAGCAGCAACATCCAGGCTGAGGAGGTGTGGCCAGGTGTGGTTTATGCCCTGGCAGCCACCATGATACAGGAGGGCATGTTCGAGGAGGCCTTTCAGACTGCCGGTGGCATGTACAAGACCATTTCTCAGCGCATCGGCATGAACTATGAGACCCCGGAGGCCCTGTACGGCGAGAAGCGCTATCGTTCCATCGGCTATATGCGACCATTGAGCATCTGGTCGATGCAGGTGGCGTTGGAGAGACGGCGCTCCCAGCGCGACTAAGTCGAAAGTACAATCAATCTAATCCAAAGTCTATTCATTGTGTGCTATACATACAACCAAAGATATTTATAAGCCTGCACAAAAATGTTTTAAGCTTTTAGTTAAGTGTCCGTATGTCGCGGTTGAAAGAGTATTCGAGCTTATTGGAGAAGAGGTGCGAGTGTTGAGTGTTGAAGATGAGTATTATGTTTGATAGCTTTATGTTTACTTTCTACAAGTCTTCTCCGGCTTTAAAGACAGTCACAAATCAAACAGCTATTTCTCTGTTGAAGTACAACTACGCAATGGTATTCGAAACGGAGCACAATTCGTATTTAAATGTTAGCTAAGCAAAATATTTAAATCAATTATATCTATATAAATTAATTATTTATGTCTTTAAAATGTATTTCAGAGTGTAAAAGCAGTTGCTTTCTGTAATAAATGTGACCAAAGAGTCCGTAAAATATTCATTAAATAATACCAGGCTTTTTTAAAGTGCAATTCAACGGCAACATATTTTCACAAGTTGAATGTAGCTGATTCTACTGAAACATCTACATTCTTGGGCAGCATTTCAGGCTTTCTTTGCGACACTCGGACGACGTCGACCCTGTGTAGTCTACAAAGATAAGCATGCTTGGAGCTTTAAAATCGTTTTTCCTGTATGTATAAAAACCTTCGGGGCGATTGGTGAATAGAGGGATTGGATGAGCTCATCCTTCCTTATGGGAGACCCGCTTCAACGAATGGACCATCCTCGAGAATGAAGCAGAGTGCTGCAGTGGAATTGGACTTTTTCTTTTGTTTATTACTGTCTGAGTTAGTCACAGTGTCTTATTGTTTTCTGTTACTTTGGGATACCCCAATATCTAATGTAAGAAGAAAAAAATGTAAGATAGAAAAAGCCACAATCGATTTGTAAACTTTACAATATAAAGCAACACTTTGATGCTGATACTAATATTGCTCGATGATTTTTTTTCTAAATGAAGTTGCATTGCTGTGACTTATTGTCAATGTATGCATTTATTCGACATATAAAATTCGGGATGAAGGCTGTGTCTATGGTTTAGGTTTCCGGGAGCTTATCAGGGGACTTGTCTGATGTGCAAAGGGACTGAACCCATGATGCTTTCTGGAATTCTCAGCTCGAATACTCCTTATGTTGATGATGAAATTTCCCCCTCTCTTCGACAGTAAAGGTTCGATTTAGCAAAATGAAGGATATATTGCCGAGTTGATAAAAGAGACTATTACTTAAAAGGTAGACTATCATGCCACACTTACGCAAAGGAAAACTGCTTCATTTTATTTATTACAACTTCTAAAATATAACATCAACATTTACAGCCATAGATATGGTATCTCAAGGGCCAGAAGCAATCGCGGGATCTCTGGCCTGGCTAACCCAGTGCTGTAAAAACTTATCATACTCCCTTTTGCTGCGACAGACGATGATAAGGGAGGACGGTCGACAACCGTGGGATTTCAGCTCCTCTATTCGATCCTTGGTGGTTTTCAGACTATGACATAAAATACGAGGCACTTGGGCAACCTCGAATCTTGTAAACTTCGCCTCATCAAGTAGATAGTCGATGACCTCCTTGATCTAGTGACACACAGTGGAAGAGTCAGCATTCGGAATTCTTAAGGCAAACACTCACCTTTGTCACCCGCACGGTATGCACCTGCTGATGTCTGTCCATAATCGCTTTAGCCTCGCTAATGGAGAAGCCCAAGCGATGCGCCACGTACTCCACCACGGAGGAGAATTTTCCCAGCACCTGCAGCTCGTCAAGGGATAGCTTTAGCGAACGCTGTAGTATGGGCTCCGGACAGCGCACCATCCACGGCATAATCTTGTCTTTCTTGGCCCGCTTTGCGCGCTCCAGTCGCAGCTGGACAGCCTTTGGAGTGTAGCGAAAGGCCCAAAGGTCCTTGAGGATGTTAATTGGCGACACATTGTAGGTAATCATGTGCTGCAGGTTCTTCTCGAACATCTCGTAGGGCATCTCCAGTATAAAAAGTCGCTTCGAGAGGTATTTGGTTACGAGATCGGGGCTGACATCCAGCTTCTCGCTGATGTAGTAGACGCGGTTCCTCTGGGGCATCGCGCTCCTCTCCGAGTTGAGGGCGCCAACCAGCTTTCGGAGGCGTGGCACAGTGAGTCGCAGGAAAGGCACAAAGGTGTTGATATCCGTAATATCCATTGACCTGATCAACTGCAACTTCAGTTCCAGACGTTCTGCACGTTAAGAAGCATTAGTTAATCGGCTTAAAATGTAGAATAATAAGACTCACTGCTATCCTGGCCCAGCATCCAGGGGTATTCAACAATGCTGCGTCTGCTAACCCCTTCAACCTGCAGCGTGTCCAGTGTCGAGGCCAGCGAGCGGGTACGGTAGTTGCGATACACCACATCGTCGGTCATGATCCGCTGCAGCTCCGCGTCCGTGAAGCGGAAGCGATCCCGCAGCGCTTCAATGAGGACGCTGGCCTTGGTGCCCGTCTCGTGCTCTGGTCGATACGGGACATACTCATTGTCCGTTTCGCTCCCACCGGGCGTCGTCCCAGCAGCGGCTGTCACCAGAGGTTTCCTTGGAACGGCATGGCTTTCGGGCTGGGAAAAGAGCGTGCGTCTGATACAGACTCGAGATCCTGCGTTTACATTCAACGGTCTATTCAACTGCAACGCCGTCTCCAAGCTGCGCACGAGACTTCGCAGCATTTCAAGAGGTTAAAACATAAATTTATATTTTCTTATAAAACAATTTTACGATTGGACCGGCGTTGGGATGGCGCTGCCAACTTGTTGCACTTGACAATCAGCTGGCCAGAGATGGCATGTGAAAGCTAAGTTGTACGACACTGAGAACTGTCATATCGAACATTTTCAAAATTCCGATACTTAAAATAGCTAAAAATAGCTAATTAGGACTAGAAAACTGTTTTAGTGTCAAGGATAATTTTCAAAAAACCGAACCACTTTTCAAAAAATGGGTGGAAGAGTTAGGTTAATAATTGAATTACCAATACTTGATCACCATCACAAGACAAGTCGAACAAGCCATGTCCGTCTGTCTGACCATCTGTCCATTGCTACGCAAACTAGTCTCTTAGTTTTTGATCTAAAACTTTTAAATAGTGTTAATTCTATTTTAGTCAGTTTATAAATATGTTTGTTACACGGAACGGCCACTTATCTTAAAGCTGCCATATATTAACAATCGGGTCAAATTATCGGATTTTTGTTATTTTTAAAGGTTTCGGATTCAAATTAAATATATAATCCTATTTTATTTGTAGCAATAAACTTTAAAATTCTTTAATTTATCTGCAAAGATATACTATATGGGCAAATCCTGGAAAAGGTCCACCAGGCCCGAAAATTAAAATGTTCATTATCATCGTATTTTTGTGGGTATTAATAAAAAAAACTTCATATCCAAATCAAAATGTTCTTAATACAATGGTTACATAGCATATCTTAGCGTTTTCGGGTAAAATCGGACAAAAACAAAAAAACTAAAGTTTGGTATTTTTTGGTATTTTTAAAACTGCTTTATATTTAATTTTCGCAGGCAAAACATTCGAAATGTTTCAACCTTTTCTACCAAATCTTCTCTTGATATCTATTAATTACAGATTAAGTTGATTTTCAAAGAAATATGAAGTTATTCATAGGAAAACTACAATTTGTATGATAGTGGAAAATAGCGTGCGACACGACAATGGGTTTACGGCTTTCTAAAATCCGTAAACATTATTAAGACCAAACGATCGGTTTTGTCTTCTAATAGTCTTAACTTTCTTTAGGATATTAACTTTCATAGGGTTCATTTTGCATAGAAATTGCGTTTGAAATGAAAATTTTGAAACTAACTTCCACTTTGTGTAGCGTGCGACACGTCGCAATTTTATCAATTATTTTCAAAACAGTGACTCCAGTGAAATTGAACCTCATTTCCTCCAAAAGTACTCTCAATTCACTCTAAACAAATAACAAAGTTTACGGTAAATCTTTAAAAAGTCCCCCAAAATTGATTTTCATTAGCTAAAAGAATCGCATATGGACATACATACATATATACTTCGGCCGAAGTTATCTTCTTTTCTTGTTTTTTTTTTATATTTTTCTTCAAACTACAAAAGTTAAATTGTTCAATAAAAATTATAATAAAACAAAACGCCAAAAAATTTGAACCTGGAGAATTAGTTTTTAAAACGACTGGTCCAGTAGATTTTGATTTATTGTATACACACTTTCAAACGACACTTTTCAAGAGAGAGTTTCAAAGATTTATATGCCCATACATCGAAAAGAAAAAGAAATAATACAAATTAAAAAATAAAATTATTTTTTTTATTTAAATTACGAAAAATAATTAAGTCCCTTGCCCCCTCTATAAATCTACTGAAAATGAATTCCCCAAAATAAAATAAACCAGTGCATTCTCTCTCCAAAGTACATCTCAGTTAAATTTATTCTCAAAAAATACTTTGCTCCAATTTTAATAGGAACATTAGCGGAAACTTCCGTGTTTTTATCACAAGCACTGCGGAGGAGTTAGGCCTCGACATCGATGTCCTTGGTGACGCGACCCACCCAGTAAACGAAGCTAGACTGGACCACGGTGGCCATGATCTTGACGTTGCCCTTGTAACCTGCTGGCGCGATCCACTCGAAGGCTACCTGATTCAAGGGAGAGCCAATCTTTCGGTGGGTAAGGGTGTCGTCCTTGCTTTTGCAGTCCAGGGTCTGCGAGTGGGCGTTATCCACCACTTGGAACTGGCCTACGGGGCGGTTCTGTCCGTCGCGCGCTTGAATCATGAATCCTTTGAAATCATCACCGCCCAAAGTCAGGCTCAGTTTCTCGCCGGAGCGTACGTGAGGCGATCCTGACAAGCTGTATGGGGGCTTGGACCCCTGCAGCTTGGCGCCGTGCTGGGGCGTCAGGTCCGGGCAGGCGCCCTTGGGAGCGCCCTCAGAATAAGCGTGAACACTGATTGCCAAGCAGAAGGGAATCAACAGAAGGCGGAACATGGCTGCTGAAAGGTAAAAGCAATCACTCGGAATTAAAATCGTCCTGACAAGAAGTGGACTTTAGAACAAATTTTCGATTTCTATTATCCGCCAAACATTCGTTTACATAAGTAAGCCATTAATTTCTTGAAACCACATTATTATAAAATCATTAATATTAAATTAAATTACCTACTTCAATAGCTAAATAAAACAAAACAACGTTATAAAATTACCTCTTCAAGTAAATTCGGTTACAATTCCTTAAAATTCCTTAATTATAATTCTATATACGGCTTAAGAATTTTTTTCTATACAAACTAGAAGTGTGAATTCGTAATCACAATTTATGAACACGACAAGATTATTTAAATTACGGCGTGCTATTTCTTGAAAGTTTTTCCTCTAAGTTTGCGTTATTTTTTTTTTTTTGCATTTTTTAATTGATGTTACTAGTTTTCCATAAATTAATTAATTAGCATTTGCACTGAAGTGAGACGAACTCGTCGGCCCTGACTAGTTCGACTTTGTTAAAGTTTTTTTTTCTTGGTTAATTCACGTATACGTAGGTAGTTACATTTTCAAAGTTGTGCAGTTTGTCAACGCCAACTTAATTATACAACAATTTTGATTATTATCTGTCGCGTACATAGCATATGTTTCAAAAGATTTCAGATTAGGTCTTCATTTTTAACATCAAGGCCAGCAACTCCAAACTCCCAAAGATGTAATAAAAATCGTTTAAAATGCTTAATTTAATGCGGATTTGTTTACCATTTCAATCACGCTTTGCACATAAATCTGCAGGTTCTCCGAAATAAAATAAAACACATTAAAAACAATCAGATTTTTGGCAATTATAAAATGGCCAAGTTGCATATTGATTAAATCCAATTTTTTCCAAAATCATCAAACTGGTTTTTGGTCATGAACAAAACCGTATAAAGCTCAAACGAGTTTTCAGTTTACTTTCCTAGAAGAGTGAGTTTATTATAATGTTTTGTTTTTTATACTTCCATTACCCATTCGATTATGATCGAATGTTTTGATGTGTGCGACAATTAAAATCAAACCTGAGCCATTAAGAGGACTAAGTACTTCCTCAAACGCACTTCAGGTTCAAGGTTCGTGTTGGGGATGGGGATGGGGATGGGGAGGGAGGAGTACTGATCGGATTGATCATCGACCTCCTCCAGTTTTGTCGCATTCGGCGTGAAGAGAGACCTTGTCCAAGTCTCAACACAAACCGAGCTCTGTCTTGCAATATGTTAAAGTTCGTGCGTTTGGTAGGCTGGATGTCTGCGCCAAGTCGCGCTTCATTATTTTTCTTGCTTGTTTCTTTTATCTGTGTATTTATGGGCCTTTGTACAACCGGTTGGCAGACTCTTTAGATATAATCTCAATAGTTTTTAAATCTCTTTGTGTTTTTCTGTGTATGTCATTGCGCCGAGCTGTAGGCCTCAATTAGCCTGCTTTTGTAATGGCATGGAAAATATTGTTATTATCAAGTCGCTGAGTACGAGTTGCTGAAGCTTGAAGTTCCCATTCTATTCTAAAATATATTGTCCATGTCATGTAGGACTTTAAATAATAGTTAATTGTTAATAACTAATTGTAGACATTAAATACGATTTTAAATTCAAAAATGAGTAGATAGAGTTCCAAACACATGTGGATGTATAGAAATTTGTATAAGCTAGGTTTTAGACACAGAAAAAATGTATCCAGTAAATATTTTTAGACATCAAACTGTAATAACCACTTAAATATCTATTGTAACGACCACTATATTTAAATATATGTATAATCTTAAGGTTTACCTACTACTCCAAAAAACCGACACAAACTGCACAAAGGGTAAACTTAAAATGAGCTGAAAATTCTGCCACAGCTTCCAATTTATACCAGTTTTGGATCTAGAGTAAAAATATAGCTTTGCAAAGTAAACTTATTGAGAAGAAGAGAAAAAGATCGTTGAAATCCGAACCTAAGCTTTAGCTGCGAGCCCAGCGAGTTGGCCAACTGCAAAGCTGTAAAAGCTCAGCTTACAAATTAAAAGATATACTTTTTAGTTTTATAAAGAGAGGTTTTGTAGAACAGTGACTAAGTGTTTAATTCGAATTAGAAATGAAATGGCAAGTCAATTAGCAATTGGTATTAACTTAATGGAGAAACTTGGAAATTATAATTTGCTAATAAAAGTCAGCTCTATCCAATGATAGAATTGGGTTACAGACAACACGGGCTTAGGACCAATTGCGGTTGCTAACGGATCTCTACTACTGAAGTATTACTTAGTATTACAGTCTACTGCATTATATCGATTGAACGTAAATGTAATATGTTGATCATTAGTACAACACTGATTAAAAAAAACAAGTGAGAAAGCTACAGTCGAGTGTGACCGACTGTGAGATACCCGGTACTCAAAGTATTGTGCATAAAATTAAATAGCACATGGACATGGAAACAAAAAATGTTGACAAATGAAGCTGAGCAAATGAAATTGAGCAATGTTCAAAAAAGACAAATTCTGCAGCTGTACGCAGGTGAAGCATATACAAACTTTATTGTTTAATAACTTCCATGTTTATCATCCGATTTTACTCAAATTTCAGAAAACGTCCGAAAATTCATACTTATTTATTTTATCTATTTACTTTCAGCCAAAAATTATTGTAACTTCATCTGCGTGCAACAGATTTCAATGTTGTCACCAAATTTGGTAACTCTAGTTCTTATAGTCTCTGAGATCTGTTGTTACAGACGGACAGACGGACATGGCTAAATCGACTCGGCTGGTGATGCTGATCAAAAATATTAACACCTTATGGGGTCGGAGATGCCTCCTTCTGCCTGTTACATACATTCTCGGTTGGCACTAACTTATAATACCCTTGTACCCTATGGGGACCGGGTATAAAAAGTGATGTTTTGACTTTATATGTGGCTTAAAAAGGGATACGCAGAGAGGATTTTTTGAGTAAAGTGATCTCAAAATCAAAATATATATACATATGTATATACTCAAATAATTGCCAAGTCCATATTTTCTCACTTTGATTTTTACTCAGTTTGAATACGTTCTCATATTGAGCATTTTATTACGTTTTTAAAAACTTGTATGCTCAACGAAATTACAAAATTTAAGAACAAATCGTTCTCAATTTATTTAAACTGAGAACAAATAGTTATTAAAATTGGGAGGATTAGTCATTGCCGGCTGTAAGTGGCATTGATTCCGTCAGTTAATATGTTAAAGGGGACTTTGCCATTCTTCCCCTCTCATCCCATCTCTACTAACTTGACTACTAACGTACTCAATTTGAGGATAAAACCACTTCAACTCAAGAATTTTTGTTCTTTATTTTGGTGTGGGTACTTTTGTATTTATTTTGAGATTTTTTTTTTGTGACTCATAGAGGAAAAAATACTTAATCTTTAAATTTTAGTCAAATCTGTACTCAAAATGAGAGGAGTAATAATTCTCTCTGTTTACAGGTGTTAAGGTGAGAGTTGTAAAATGTGGAAATACCCTGACCAGGTTAGTTCGAAATCAATTATCCAGTAGGAAGGACTAGATGATTCTGTGGGGTATCCCACCAGGGTGTATCCCAATCTTTCCGAGTCCAACCTCTTCCAGGGTCTGTAATGTTCTGCTTTTCCGCTAGTCTTCTTTTCAGCACGTTAGGGTGCGAGGACAGCTTCCATGGGAAGGTAGCGGACTGTCGGTTTATGAAATGGAAGACATGGAGGTCCACTTACTCTACGTACTGTTACCGCTAAATGCCATCCAGAGCGAATTCATTGCCTCTGTGAAGCTGCCTAAAGCCAAAGGTGCAGCGCAGTTTGAGGAGGCTAATGGGCCGCTAGGCCCATTGAGGATCATAACCGAAAATAACTTAGGATCAGCGTTAAAAATGAGGAGCAGGTATGTACGTATAACAAAGTTTTAAGAGGCAGGACCTCACTCGGAATCTTTTTAACCCTCAAAATTAATTATTATTAATTTCCAATTAATTAGTTAGGATTAAAAGGTTGCATAGTTTGAATTGATGCGGATTTTTCCATAATTAAAATAAGAATTAAAATGCCTCGACACTAGCTCAGTATACCCGAATCCCTAATAGAATCAACAGTATAATTTGGACGTATAGTGAAGCTTCCTTTTCCTATCTCCGAAACTTGAATCTTGCTATTTTGTCAAATAACAATTTGGGTCTGACAAGTGGCATTAATTTGAGAAAATGGGAGCAGAGCAGTCAGCCTTGTTGGCCTGCACGCAGACTGGAGAGCCCGAGAAGTTCCTGGAGCTGAACAATGCGGAGCAATTTTTTCATTTGCATTTTGAAAAAATGCGCAAGCCGGTGACAGGTCCGGTTACCGAAGCTCTCCTCCACTTAGTGGAGAATCTGCCCGACACGATGGCACCAACAGTGGATGGTAAGTTAGCCAGCAAGTGAACATAAACGTTAATTTCAATTCAATCAACATTCAGCAGATGTTGACAACGCCGAAGAAGACTTGAATTCAATCCCAGACGAAGATGACGATTTAGAGTTTAGCGATGATGGAGAAAGCGGCTTCAACTCGGACTTCACATCATCAACAGAGTGACCTAGTTCTAGCTGCTGCACTGGAACGGATACGACGATACCTCTTCGGAAACCCTTAACCCAGATGCGACGAATAATTAAAAATTCATTTAACATTTATGTTTTTATGTACACAAAACTATTGCAACATTTGTTTGCCCTACTTAAAGTTAACCTTCTTCAGCCTGAGCGACTTGATGGGTCTGACAATGCTCCTTCGCTCTTCCCGATGCTTTTTCAGCTCCGCCTCTCGCTTTTTGGCATGAAACTGTGACTTCTTCTGCTTGTTCACCTCGAATGTCATTTGACGATTGCCGAGTGACCGTCCCACATTGGTCACCTGCCCCTCCAGCTGAGACATCACGCGAACGCGATCCTGAAGGCTGGCCTGCTTGATGCGCTGCTGCATCGCACTGCCGCCTTGATGCTTGTCCAGGGCAGTCATGGTGAAGCGGTTGGTCGTGCCATTTGTTTGGTTTGGAGGGGCTATACTGTGTCCATTGGCAAGAGGCCTTGTTCCACTTCCGGGGTTCTCTTCATGTGGCTCCTCTACGTCCTCGTCCTCTTCTTCGTCGCGACTTCTCTTTACCTGCTTGTAAGCCTGCTTCATTTCCTTGACGTACTCCCTTCGGTCGTCATCGTCCGAGGAGGCTTCGTCGCCGCTTTCATCGTCATTCTCGCCATCGCTCTTCTCGAAACCAAAAGATCCTCATCGTTGTCGCTTTCCTCTCTCTGTTGGGCCTCGTCGGCGTGCAACTCGGCTACGCGGGCCACCTCCACACGCTTCTTAAGTTCCTTGGCCTTGGATTTATCGAGACGATTGAGAACTGGAGCCAGGAGTCGATACTCTTCAGCGTCTTTATGAACAGCAAAGTCGGCGTTCTCGAACATGGCCTTGAAACGCGTGTCCTCCAACAGATTGGGAACATTGCGTTGCTTGGCACTGTTAGAGGTATTGGCTTGTTCGTCCATAATTTTGAGGGCCAATTCCTTGTTGACCTTGGGCAGTTTGGACTCAATTTGCAGGCGTGACTTGCGCTCACTCTCGATCTCTTGTCGGATCTTGTCCTTGCGGAAGCGATCAAAGGCGAAGGGTTCCACCACGGCCTTGGCTTTGTTGTATAAACGAGCATCCATAAAGTAGCTGGCATGGGATAAGGAGGATAAATTACAAATAATACTATTGGGGCTTCTATTTAGACTTACCCATGCATGTAGCCCTTGAGCAGATTCGTGCCAACGAGATGCTCCATTCCCAGTTCTGCCAGCTCCTTAGCCGTGACAAATTGGTAGTCATCGTAGACATTCTCTACCACCTCCGACTCGATCTCCTCGGTGAGGTTATCGAGGAAAGAGCACCAGCGCGGAGCTGGGCCCATGGCTGGCACGTAGTACGTCAGCATCTTCACGTCCTCCTGGGCCAGGAAAAACATTCCCGTGTCGGGAATGGTACAAAAATCGTTGAAAGACGTTGTGGACTCAACGTAGGCAATCTGCTTGCCCGTCTGCTCGTCCCACAGCTTCAATGTGGCCTCGTCCAAGCTGTAGACGGCATTCTGGGATGGATTGAAGGCCAACCGCTTGATGGGCAGTCGATTTAGATGATTTTTCACCAGCAGCGGCTGCTTGGCACGGATATCGTAGATCAGAACGTGACCCGAAGCTGTTCCCACACCCAAGTGCAAGCCATTGCGGAATTTAAGAGCTGTGACAGAGGGAAACTCCTTGACGCCCGGCAGCTTCATGGCTACGTCTAGCGTGGAGCAGCGTTGCTTGGTTCGAGGATCCCATGCTTCTACAGTGCCCTCCTTAGTGCCGGCCATCAAAAGATGATGCTCTGGATTCACTTCACAGGTGTTTAGGCAGCTGGCCGCCGTTTCGAACGGTTGCAGGAACTGTCCCCTCTCCAAATTAAGCCGGTAAATGTCCTGAAAATTGAATAGCTTAGTATTTGACCTAAATAAAACAGTTTTGCTGCCGTACCCTGCCCACTCCCACGATGAACATGTCGCAGGTGGGCTTGTGGTACTTCATGTCTCGGCCGAAGCGCGGTATCCTCAGTCTGTAGTGGCGCCCGTGGGCGGCGTGTATCTCAACGTAGCGGTCGCACTGCAGGAAGACCATCTTGCTGTAGTCATCGCTGATCACCTCGAACGTGGTCACCTCGGAGTCAAAGCAGCGCTCAAACTTGATAGACAGGTTGGACACCTCGAAGCACTTGACGCGTGGTTTGTACGTGCCCGTGGCCAGGATGTACTGATGGTCGGGGCTCATGCGGATGCTAGTGCATACGCCGGGCATATCAAAGTCCTGAATGAGCTCGATCTGGCGTCGCGAGTCCACCTTCTTCTTCAGCTGGGACCGCTTGCGTCGGTCGGTGAGCCACTGTGGGGAAAAGAATTTGGGTTTAGGGGCTTTCAAGGGGGACACTGCCGGCTGTAACCCACATCTGGCACCGACTTGCCGGCGCTTAGGTTGTATATCTTCACATCGTTGACTTCGTTAACAAACATGTTGGCCGCAATAAGTTAAATACTACAGCATAAACAAAATAGAAACCGCGCACGTGCGCCTAGGATGAAAAGTGCTGTCACACTGTTCGACAGCTGTTTCTTTGGAATGAACAGCTGACTTAATATACAACCGATTGCTTACAGTGCTGCCACTCTAGCCTTTTTGTGGCTAGATCTGACCATAATTAGAATTAGTTTACCATCTATATACATAATTTTGTAACGCTATTTACTAGTATACCTCGCCTTGCTCAAACGGTTAGACCTATCGCCTTGATTTTTTTTAATTGCTTCGTTTTTGGTTTTTTGGGCTAATAGAAGTCCTGAAAATACGCAAATCTTCCCAATATTTCAAGGTAATCTTAATGCAGCTTTGGCCAACGTTTTCGAACCGATCCAATACCGACCAAAAGTAACCCAAAAGGATCGAAAGGATAGTATCAGAAAAGTGAACTAATGAGCAGGCACTTGTGCAATTTATTGAAAATGCATCGCTGGTATCGGGATAGTTCATATTTTTAGAAATTTTTTTATATTTTGATGCTTTGCCAGCTATAGAATTTGATAATTTGATTAAAATCAATCCAAAACATAAGTGATTAAGACCAAAGTGATTAATCTCTCCTCAGGGTATATAACATTTATAAATATATCTTTGTTTTATTATCTATGAGCCATATTTATTTTCTTCTCATTGCTTTTAATTGTTATCATAAATTTCTTTAATGGTTTAATCATTGTTCATAAAGCCCTGGGAACTGGTAGTTAAGTAATTTATAGGAAATAAAGACTTCTTCAAAACTTTTTGAACTAGTAAAAATTCATTAGGAAGGGGAAGAGGAATGATACTGATAGAATACTGCAAATTTATTTATTTTATAAAACTAAGTTGGAGTCTCAAGACATCATCGAGAATATTTAAAACTATATTTTTAAGAAATAATTTTATCGTTGGGAGTATTTTTTTTATTTTCACACATTTTTATCTAATTCAAGGGATTTTGGTTTTTAAAATCTAGCTAATCTGGTTTCCATAAAATTCGGGCAGCACAATATGTTTGTGGACTATCGGTCGCATAAAACAGTGAGTGCACAAAAATACCAAAGCTTAAAATACCAATTGCTAAATCTCAGTGTGACCGTAATTGTCAAAGCAAAACAACAGAACGCAAAAGCAGGAAAAAAGTGTCTACTGGTTTACAACGAATTGTTGCCAATTACAAATAATTGCAATAATACTTTCTCGCTAATGTCCTTCCCGCAAGGCCAGTGCGTGTGAGTGCCCAGGATAGAGCAGCTGCTATCCAGAGTTCAAGCTTTTCGCAGGCCCGTTCCGCCCGTCGTCAAACAACAATAATCACACACACAAAGCAAAAGGCAGCCAACACACACCCCCGCTCTTCGTAACAGCCCTACATTCCATTCCTTCCGCTCCGCTCCCTGAGGTGAACTAAAACTGTGAGTAATATTTGCCGTTCGCTGCTGCGTCTAAGCCAATTAAAGGCGCTGCGCTTATGATTAAATTATACGAAATGGAAGACTGTCTGCAAGGGCGACAATCAGCAGCCCCTAACAAACTTTCCCCTGCGTTGAAAGTGTACATACTCTCTCTATCTCTCTCTCTCTCTCAATACTGCTGTTGCTCTAGTTGTTTTTGTTGTTTGCTGCCCCATTCCGTTGTTGTTGTTTACTCCCCTTAAATAATTTTTCGCCTGGGGTGCGTCTTTGTTATTATAACGCAAGAAATACACTTCCTCCACTCCATTGAGCGCAATTTGCAAATAATTTTATGTACATACATATGTATGTGCAGGCTCGAAGATTCCGCCTCTAGTGATTGCTGCAATGCACTGATGAGTGGCCTTTGGCGCTTGACTGATAAGAGTCGAGAACGAGACCTGCGACGATCTCGATTGCCAGTGGGGTGCCGGGAAGTCTAGATATTAAAAATTGATAATTACCTGGCAGTTTGACGACCAATAACAGCGATATTTGCTTTTGGTACGATTAATGGGGTATGAAGACAGTCAATTCACTAAAAATAGTTTTGAGTATTTATGCTCTAATTACCGAATAAAGTGCAACATAATAAAATAATACAAGAGTGCTACATAAATTGCTAAGAATATCAGATCCGTTTAAATTGTGCTCAAGAGTAATCAACAAAGTGAATTAGGTCAAATAATATAAATAAAACTTTGTCGGAGAAAATTTCAACTCACTGTTCACTGGGATTGATAACTATTAATGGATACCACATTAAATACTGTTAGATTAAAAAATATATATTAAATTTCATAAGTAGAAGAGTAGATAAGAAATTTTTTTGTTGCTGCCAAAAACTTAAGTAAAAACTTGGTACAAACTAGGGGGAAATAAGTATGTAAGACAGGTACATTGTAGTCACGTGAACTCGACTTTGATATACCCGGTACTCAAAGCTCTGTGCATTAAATTAAAGGGCAAACACGTTTTTCAGATACACCCATATGGTCTTAGGCCTGCATCTTCCCACGGGTCTATCTCAGATGCAATTGCTTTAGAATAAGAGTTATAAAAATAATGTAGAAACTAAAAACAAAAACAAGTAAGATAGCTAAAGTCGAATATGCTCGACTGTGAGATACCCGATACCTAAAAACCAAATTCTTAAGCACGCACCTTTCCAAGACTTTTCAAAACGATTACTCCAATCGATTGAAAAAAAAATTTCAAAACTAACGTATAGTTTTGAAACTACTGTTCCAGACTCGACTAACTACTGCATCGAGTCCGAGTGCGAGGAGGATGCAGATATAAAAACTTTAATATGTAATAACTCCCATGATTTCCATTAGCTTTTACTAAAATATTTAGATCCTGACTGCTTAAATTTAATTGTTTTAATATTTGTTTACTTTTAACTAAAAATTTTGAAACAAACTTAATCTGCGTAATAGGAATAGATAGATAGAATTTTTTCACCAAATTTGGAAGCCCTATGGTAGTTAATAGTCCTTGAGATATGTTGTTTGACGCTGATCATATGCTATGGGGCTAAATATGTACATCTGTACATTGTACCATACGGGTCCCGAGTAAAGAAAAAGAGAAAATAACTTTAAAATAGTTCCATTTTGGGATCGACATAAAAAGATTGCAATTTTATTGCCTAAAAACTCCCATATTCATCCCATTTGTTTTAAATACTTATTAACTTTCCACCGCATTGGTATGTTATAAGCTTTACATGACTTCTGTGGGTATTGAGTCGTAATGCGTGCGATATCTAGTCAGAATTCATTGTCATTTTATTTGGTAGCACTATCTCTTATAGTCTCTGAGATCTTTTGTTTTTTAAGGATAGAGTGTGCGCAAGGCGACTACTATATATCTTTGTAGACGGCAGTCCACGGTGTGACGATGAGCACCGAAACTGTGGTGCTCAAAGAAATTACTATATAGAGCCGTCAAATTAAGAAGCTGCTACGATAGTCCGATCACAACTATTTAAATCTTGATCGAAAGGTATAATAAAACTCTTAAAAACTTAAAAGAATTTAACTCAGGAGAGATTAGAGTGAAAGTGCGAAGATGATTTTGAGAATTTGAGTAGGTGGAGCAAAAGTCTCAAAATTTTAAATTTTAAAACTAATTAAATAATTTTTTATTTATTTATATTTTTAAATAACTATAAGTGGTCACAAAAATTGGTATCAGAAAGTTTGTAAGTTAAGTGTGCGATCGTCACTTTTATCTTACCTCGTTAAGAGGTGTTTTTGTTTGATAAACATTACTTACGCACAAGAAAACTTAATTGTGTTTGAAGACAAAGTAAAACACGAGGATGAACAATGACATGAAGTAAAGTTGACAAGCATGGCTAACTAGGGTCTATGTTAAGAATTATGCATCCTCGCTTTTATAGTTCTGAGAAGCTTAATATCTAAATTGTCTAACCTGTTGGTTCTGTTAAAACTAATTATACTTTAAGGGGTAGGAATCGCTTCCATCAGGCAAATAGAATAGAAAAAAATAAAATAACACAGGCTTGGGGGTTACTAAGCCTTAAAAGTGCTAAATCAAGCAGTGCTTGATACATTGACCGCGTTTGTCTCACAATTCGTACTTGATGGAATCTTCAGTTCTAGATTAGCAATGCACAGGTGAAGACGATTTTAGTCGTTCTGTGTTATTTGTTTTAATAATTGCTTATGCACCACCACACTCTGAATTTATATTAATAAACCAAAAATCATGGTTCCATGAATGAAGTTATTTAAATGCAATCCCTGTGAAGCCACTCGCCGTGACTTACTTAGTTCCCACAATTACGAGGCGACCTTGAACAAATCCGTTTTGACTTTATTGAAGTGTCCACTTGAGCTCTCCTCGAATGCGGCCCAATATATCAATGGCTTCAAGTCGATACTGACACTCAGAAAAACTGAATATCAAGTGATATGGAAGTTCCAACCTGGAGGGTTTTTACACGCCACTTTTGAAACTTAAGTTGGCTCTTTTTTGTGAGTTTTGTGAGTGAGCAAATAAACAAACCCGGTCGGCTGTTCAAATACAAGCATGCCTTAAAAAAGAAATATCGGGGGCAACTGGAAAAAGGGGAACAAAATGTTGTGTAGCCGTCGCAGAACAAATTAATGCAGCGCCACAGTTTGTTGATAAGAGCACCGAGCACAGTGTGGGTGGACATGCAAATGCGCACCTGATACATTTAGTGATAGGACACTACTTGGGTCGCTTGGGTCGGAGTTCGTACCCGTGAGTGCCCTGAGCCGAGAGCCAAGATGAGCAAAGTGCGGAGTGTGGTGAACAAGCTGCACGAGCGCATCGACTATCTGATAGAAAAATGTGGGCATTATCGAGAAGAATACTGCAAATGACATCCAAATAATTATGGGTTTCGTCTGTTCTTAAAGGTCCCAACATGACTGCAGCGCCTTACAACTACAACTACATCTTCAAATACATCATCATTGGTGACATGGGCGTGGGAAAGTCCTGCCTGCTGCACCAGTTCACCGAAAAGAAGTGTGAGTATACCCAACTCCCTTGGAAGGATTTAAAGTACTTGCCTCGACTACCCTTTTTCTTTTCTCTTTTCCAAAGTCATGGCAAACTGCCCGCACACGATCGGCGTGGAGTTTGGCACGCGCATTATCGAAGTAGACGACAAGAAGATCAAGCTTCAGATCTGGGACACAGCGGGCCAGGAGAGATTCCGGGCCGTCACACGCTCCTATTACAGAGGAGCCGCCGGTGCCCTAATGGTCTATGACATCACCAGACGGTAAGCTATATGAAACTTCAAATCCCTTGAAACTGGAACTTGAAAATCGAGCTCTTATTAACCATTCCAGCTCGACGTACAATCACCTGAGCAGCTGGCTCACCGACACGCGCAATCTCACCAACCCCAGCACCGTGATCTTTCTCATTGGCAACAAGTCCGATTTGGAAAGCACTCGCGAGGTTACCTACGAGGAGGCCAAGGAATTTGCCGATGAGAACGGCCTCATGTTTCTGGAAGCGAGTGCAATGACGTGAGTAGAGATTAGAATAAACACTCAATAATGCAATATTTCGATATTGAAATTTCCATATATTACACAAACAATAATATACAGCATAAGTTTTCTTCGCGACGTTAAAAATGATCTAAAATTATAATACTCAATGAAAGTATTTTAATTTTAGATTTAACATATTTTAATATATATTTTCCAAAGAGCAATTAAAAGTAATTTTTAAATCAAAATGTATCCGAAACAGTGGCCAGAACGTGGAGGAAGCATTTCTCGAGACGGCACGAAAGATCTATCAGAACATCCAGGAGGGACGACTCGATCTGAATGCCTCCGAGTCCGGGGTGCAGCACCGACCCTCGCAACCATCGCGAACCTCGCTGAGCAGCGAGGCTACGGGCGTCAAGGATCAGTGCTCGTGCTAGACGGATGTGCTGCACCTTATCTTTACACACAACCCTAGATATATAAATCTATTTTTATTTTTTAGCCGACTCGTAATTTACCGGAGCCCAAAAGCAAAAACCAATGTATGTAGTTGAATGATTTGATTAAGCATAAAAGTGTGTGAGCGAGCAACAGAAGAAACAAAAACCAAAATATAAAAAGCCCTCCCCGATAATAAGAAAAAACAAAGCCACTTTAACATTTCTATTAACTAGTAAGCATAATTATTAGAAAATTGAACACGTTTGTTGGTTATCGCGAATATTTTTTACGCATCGTTAGAGGAACAACCAAAGTTTTGACTATGAAATTTCGAAAAGTTTATCACTCTATTCGCCCCACTCACTTGACCTAAACTTAACACTCGACAGATCACTTTTTCTGTTGTTATATCTCTGTATATATATATGTATACGTATAAATATATACTTATATATAAATGAATATTTGTCTCTCCTTTTATGAATAATTTTTTGTTGAGTATTTGTCGTAGACGCGTGCAAGATGAAAAGAAATCGATCAATGTTATATGAATATAAACGATGTATTAAAGGCATAATGCAATAGGAAATAAATAAAAAACGGTATTTATAAAGCCCCTACCAATAGATAGACGTTTTTTACTCGTTTTTATTCTAGACCCGCCTTCTCAAAAGTTGTAAAAAAAATATATATTGCTCGATAATATTCTTATATTGAAATTTTGTTTCTATAAAATATTTGCCGATTGCGAAAACTAAGCAACGCCCGTGAATTCCCATTAACCATCGTTGCCACCTTTCTCACTATTCTTCGTACACATTACGATTGCGCCTAACAGCACCAACCGTGCCACCCTGCAAAGCAGCTGTGTCCGCGCTGCCGTGCGAATGGCCATGGTATCAGTGTTGTCCACATTCGTCAAAATTCGTAGTTAATTAAAGCGCTCATGCCAACAAGAAGAGCAAAATTAGCTAATTTTTTTAATAAATAGTAAAATAAAAAATGTTTACTTTTTAAAGCAAAAATGTTAACTCTTCAATGGTAACAATGTGCAAAACAACTAATTTATAGCTCTTAAACGGTATTTGACTATAGTAAGCACAGCATTATGATAGAAAAAGAAGCACTTTGGTGACAATACCCGAAAATAACCGAAGAGAATATCATTTGAGTAATTCAATACATTGCATACCTCTAAGAAAATTGTAAGGGCATTAAATGATTTAAAACAGCTACAAAATAGCAAATTATTTTTATTAAATCGCAACAACAACAGGCTTCTGCTAAATTAAGTGGCTGCCAGTTGTAGGTCATGCAAAATAGCCAGATGCGGCCCGAAAATAGCCAAGTTGGCAGCACTGCATGCTATGCAAATTGAAATTAATTTATTCGCTCATCATGAAAGTGACGAAATAACGAGCGAAAGGGGCAACGTAAGCGAATCTCGGTCCCATGATGCAAATCAAGCGTCTCCTGTGCAAGTCCTGTGGCCTGGGCACGCTGTTGGTAGCAGTCGTCTGGTTGCTGGCGCTGCTCTTCTACTCGCACAGTCTGGGCAGGTCCATCCAGTCGGCGGGATGGCGGATCGATCGAAACGCAACGCCACGGGCGGAGCTGAGCTACCAGGCTAGGGTCACTACCAGGTGCGCTCCCATCGATGCCAAGAACTCCTCGGCAGCCAAGGATGAGCCCGAGCAACTGGAGCTATTGGGAGTGGTGCGCAACAAGCAGGACAAGTATATCAGGGACATTGGCTACAAGCACCACGCCTTCAACGCCCTGGTGTCGAATAACATTGGGCTCTTCCGGGAGATACCCGACACCCGCCACAAGGTGTGCCATCGTGACAAAACTTCGGAGACGGAGGAACTGCCACAGGCCTCGGTGGTCATGTGTTTCTACAACGAGCACAAAATGACCCTGATGCGGTCCATTAAGACGGTTCTTGAGCGCACGCCCAGTCATCTGCTAAGGGAGATCATCCTGGTGGACGATCACAGCGATCTTCCAGAGTTGGAGTTCCATTTGCATGGAGATCTGCGTGCCCGCTTAAAGTACGACAACCTGCGATATATTAAGAACGAGCAACGCGAAGGTCTCATACGCTCGCGGGTAATCGGAGCCCGCGAGGCCGTCGGGGATGTCCTCGTTTTCCTGGACTCTCACATCGAGGTGAACCAGCAGTGGCTGGAGCCGCTGTTGCGCCTCATTAAGGCCGAGAATGCCACGCTGGCCGTCCCAGTCATAGACCTGATCAATGCGGACACCTTTGAGTACACGCCCAGTCCCCTGGTCCGGGGAGGGTTCAACTGGGGTCTGCACTTCCGCTGGGAGAACCTGCCGGAGGGCACCCTAAAGGTGCCGGAGGACTTTCGAGGTCCCTTTCGCTCGCCCACCATGGCTGGCGGACTGTTTGCGGTGAACAGGAAGTACTTCCAGGACCTCGGCGAGTACGACATGGCGATGGACATCTGGGGTGGCGAGAACATCGAGATCTCCTTCAGGGCCTGGCAGTGTGGCGGCGCCATCAAGATCGTTCCGTGCTCCCGCGTGGGTCACATATTCCGGAAACGTCGCCCGTACACGTCGCCCGACGGAGCCAACACCATGCTGAAGAACTCGCTTCGCCTGTCGCATGTCTGGATGGATCAGTACAAGGAGTACTATATCAAGCACGAAAAGGTGCCCAAGGACTTCGATTACGGCGACATTAGCGACCGGCTAAAGCTGCGTGAGAGGCTGCAATGCAGGGATTTCGCTTGGTACTTGAAGAACGTCTACCCAGAGCTGCATGTGCCGGGCGAGGGCTCAGCGAAGAAGTCGGCGCCAGCGCCCGTCTTTCAGCCATGGCACTCGCGGAAGCGCAACTACGTCGACTCGTACCAAATGCGCCTGGCGGAAACGGAACTCTGTGCCGCTGTGGTGGCACCGAAGGTGAAGGGTTTCTGGAAGAAGGGCAGCTCTCTGCAGCTCCAGCCCTGTCGGAAAACCCCCAACCAACTGTGGTATGAGACGGAGAAGGCTGAGATCGTGCTGGACAAACTGCTCTGCCTGGAGGCCTCGGGCGATGCCCAAGTAACGGTCAACAAGTGCCACGAGATGCTCGGGGATCAGCAATGGAGGCACACCCGCAACTCCAACAGCCCCGTCTACAACATGGCCAAGGGCACCTGTCTCAGGGCGTCCGCTCCGGCAGAGGGAGCCCTCATTAGTCTGGATCTGTGCTCCAAGACCAGTGGAGCGGGTGGCGTCTGGGATATTGTGCAGCTTAAGAAGACGGCCAAAGCGAAGACGGACAAATCGAATGCGGACAATGCGGAAAAGGCGCTGTGACTGGACTGGACAGGACTGCCCTGCGAGCATATTGCAATATTAGACTGATAACTTTTTAGGTGCACAGTGTATTATGTTTAAATAGCCAGTATTTTTTGCATGAACTCTATTAATAAAATGTGGTAACAAAATGTCGTTTTTTATTTTCTGCGCAGCATATTTAAAAATAGTAGATCATACGTAAGTTATGTATGTGAAATACGACCTTGATTTGGCGTTAATTTTAAAAGTGATTAACGAAAGTGCATTGACTATTTAGTATTTATAGTATATTTTCGGTTCAAATGGTAATATCCCGAGCTCGAAAAACAGTCACACTGAATTCGTAGCAAAATCAGGCGCCAAATTGTGTGATTTTTAATAAAAAGAAATCATAAAACCATTAACCATGCAGGCCAAAGCAACTGACAGTCGGCAGGAGCCGAGGCTCAATATGGGTGAGTTAATAATTGCACAATATTATTATAAATAAAACTCGAAGAAATTCAATTTCCGTAGATACAAATGCGCGTCGCAATTTCATCAAGTTCCATGCGAGGCTTGGCGAGGTAAGTTAATCAGCCCCACCTAGACATTTGGCTCAACTGAATCTTATTGGCGGCGTTATCCTCGCAGAAACCGAGCACCACAGTGCGATTCTTCGACCACACGGACTGCTACTCGGTTCACGGCAGCGATGACTGCGAGTTGGTGGCCAAGATTGTGTACAAATCGACGGCGTACATTGGCGTCCTGCTGCCGGACGATAAGAAGGAAACGCTCCAGTTTGTGTCAGTATCGAAGGGCAACTTCGAGGTGGCTGTGCGTGAGCTGCTCCTGGTTCGAAATCTGCGCGTCGAGGTCTACGTGAAAAGGTCGAGCGAATGGGAGCTGGAGTATCGCGGCTCTCCTGGCAACCTGCTGCAGTTCGAGGACATATTGTTCTCCAACAAGGAGGTCTTGGTGGGCAACAGCATCATCTCGTTGCTCGTCAAGCTGGAGGGCGGTGCCCAGCGGCGGGTGGGCGTGGCCAGTGTGGAGCAGAACGATTGCAAGTTTCAGCTGCTCGAGTTCCTTGACGATGACTTCTTCACGGAGCTAGAGGCCACTGTGGTGCTGCTGGGACCAAAGGAGTGTCTGTTGCCCAGCTTGGAGGGTGAATACGCCGCTGTGAAGACCCTGTTGGAGCGAAGTGGCGTCATGATCACGGTGCCCAAGAAAAGCAGCAGCAACGATCTGTTGCAGGACTTGAACCGCCTTTTGCGCTTCGGCAAGGGCCAGCAGGAGGATGCCACGGGGTTAAAGGAACTTCAGTTGCAGTTGTCCTCGGACGCCCTGAAGGCTGCCATCAAGTACCTGGATTTGGTCAACGATGCTGGAAACCTGGGACACTACGAGATCAAGAAGCTCGATCTCAATCGGTGAGTGCGGTAGTCATGTCTTCGTTTTTATAAGATAGCAAGTTGGCACCACTAACCAACTTTATCGGTGTATTCTTTTATAAAATATGATCCTATTTTATTTCAGATTTGTCCACTTGGACTCCGCTGCCGTGGCTGCGCTGAACATTATGCCCAAGGCGGGCACACATCCATCCATGCCCTCATATCGCTGGCAAAGCATTCTGGGCGTACTCGACCACTGTCGCACGCCCCAGGGTCACCGCTTGATGGGCCAATGGGTGAAGCAGCCGCTTCGCAAACGGGAGATCCTAAACGATCGCCACAATATTGTCGAGTGTCTGCTGGAATCACCGGATACGCTGGAGACACTTAGCCTGGACTACCTGAAGCGCATCCCGGATATTTTGATGCTGACCAAGAAGCTAATGAGGCGCAAGGCGACCCTTCAGGATCTGTTCCGCATCTACCAGGTTATTTTGCGTACCCCAAAGATTTTGAAACTCTTGCTCGAACTGGAAAATTGCACCATAGAGAGTATGATATGTGCCCCGTTTAAAAGCTTCCTGGAGGATCTAAATGGACTCAAGCAGATGGTGGAACAGGTTGTCGATTTCGAGGCTATCGAAAGGGGCGAATACCTGGTAAAGGCTTCATTCGACAATCGATTGATGGAGCTGCAGCAGACGATGACCGAGCTGTACACCAAAATGGAGCGCTTGAAGAAAAAGTGCAGTGAGGAGCTGGATCTGGATGGTAAGCAGCAGGTGAAGCTAGAAACCGTGGCCAAGCTGGGCCACCATTTTCGCATCACCTTGAAGGACGATTCCGTGCTGCGCAAAAACAAAAACTATCGCATTGTGGATGTCATCAAGGGTGGAGTGCGCTTCACCTCCGATAAACTAGAGGGCTATGCCGAGGAGTTTGCCAGCTGTCGCAGTCGGTACGAGGAACAGCAGCTGTCTATTGTAGAGGAGATCATTAAGGTGGCCGTTGGATATGCGGCTCCACTCACGTCGCTCAACAATGAGCTGGCCCAGCTCGACTGTTTGGTCAGCTTTGCCATCGCCGCACGCAGTGCTCCCACTCCTTATGTGCGACCAAAAATGCTAGATGAGGGTGCGGGTCAGTTGGTCCTTCAGGATGTGCGTCATCCATGCCTAGAGCTGCAGGAGCACGTCAGCTTCATAGCCAACAGTGTAGACTTTAAAAAGGGTAAGATTAGAGAGCTGGATAACTTTCAAATCAAAGCAACATAACATCATATCTCTATTCTGCTTCAGACAAGTGCAACATGTTCATCATAACAGGCCCGAACATGGGTGGCAAGAGCACTTACATTCGCTCGGTGGGCACTGCTGTGCTAATGGCCCACGTCGGCGCTTTTGTGCCCTGCAGCCTGGCCTCTATTAGCATGGTGGACTCAATCCTCGGACGTGTGGGAGCCAGCGATAATATTATCAAGGGTCTCAGCACGTTCATGGTTGAGATGATTGAAACATCTGGGATAATTAGGGTAAGTGCGATTGGCAAGCTTTTCCGAACTTGTCGCTTAACAAAATTTCCGTATTATCGATAAAGATATATGATTTTGGCTTTTCCAAAAACCGGCAATAATTTCTAATAAATCCAAGTTATTCAATATTTGATCAAAGCAAGCGAGCAAATGTGAGTGCATGTTCACGACTCTGACTTTCGTCATCGATAAAAACCAAACTATACTAGCCAATTCAAAACTTTGTATACCCTTGCAGAGGGAATTATAATTTTGTCATGATATTTGCAACGCAGTGAAGGAGGCATCTCCGACCCCATAAAGTATATACATACATATATTCTTGATCAGCATCACCAGCCGTGTCGATTTAGCCATGTCCGTCTGTTCGTCTATCCGTCCGTCCGTGTTGGTAAACAGATCTCAGAGACTATAAGAGCTAGAGTTACCAAATTTAGAGGCAACATTCGAATCTGTTGCGCGCAGATCAAGTTGATTTTAGAATTTAGCCACGCCCACTTCCTTCTTCAAAAATCATAAAAAACGTTATACAAGCTAAGGTCGTGACTTTCGGCTTAAAGTACGTGGATAAAATAAATAAGTAGACATTCGCGGACGTTTTCTGAAATTTTGAGTAAAATCGGATGATAAATGCGTGTTGCTCTACATGTCTCTAGCTAAATTTGTCTTTTTTGGATGTTGCTCAATGTTTTGTGTACCAGGTATCTGAAAGTCGGTCACACTCGACTGTAGCTTTCCTACTTGTTCACATATCCTTATAGTATCCTATCGGTACCGGGTATAAAAAAAAGTGATCCGACGCAAGCAGTCAAAATTGTAGAGAAATGGATTGGAAAACAACATTTTAAATTGATAAGTGGCCAGCACAAAATCCTAGCATCATAAAATCGTTGGTTAATCTGAAATAGACTGCTCAGGATGATATAAAGCAGCCCCCACAATCACGGCAATCTTTGGTATAATCTTTGGTACATTGTTAAGGCTAAATGGACCCGAATTCCGAAATGTCATATTGAAATTTTGGTAGAGATTAAGCCAAACCGCATACATTAAGCTATTTCTTGTAAAAATATATAAAATTGTATATATAAAATTTTGATTTGATTTTGCTTATAAAGTTTTGTTTTTATCGATAATGAAAGTCAGAGTCGTCACTGTGCACTATAGGCTGGATGACTACTTTTTGTGGCCAAAAAGCATTTTTTCGAAAGTCCGAAATATTAAGATTTGATGATGCCATTCTGTTAGTAAAATATCAGTCTTTAATGTTACGTAACAGAAATTTTAACAGAGGCACGCTCTGTTAAGATATCGGCTGTTAAAACAGCTGTTCAGAGAGTCGTGCACACGTGAGCTTGCTATCGAAAAAAATATGCTAGTAAAGTTAATAAAAAGGCACTAATTTACGTTTTGTTAATCAATTTATAATGTCATCGAAAGAGAGTGGTTTGTACTATGTGTTTGTGATTGTCAACTGTTGGATTGCTTGTGATTGTCCCTGTAATTCAGTGTTTTTAAATGTGCTTTTAGCTGTATTAGGTAATAAAAACTCATGTTTAATTAGAGATATAAACGGAGTTTCACCTAGTTTCACCTTAATATTGATATTGGGTTGTAGGTAATTCAATTCTTGTTCATATGAAAGTAATCCTAAAGTGCACTTTTGCGCACTTTCTTCGTAATTCACGTTTTAGGTCACAACCTCAGGTTCGTGCCACTTGCCCTTAAATGTTAAAAATTCCAAAGCTTTTGCTATGATACGGCAGAAATTATTTTAGATAAATATCCTTGGCTACCCATGATTGCAACGGTTCATAAAGTCCTAGTTCACGGTAGTGGCATTATTGAAAATACAATTCTTCCTGTGGGATATTTTGGGGAGGAGGGTGCTGAGGCCAGGAATAAAATATATAAATCGGATCGACTTCATCATGCTAGGAAAAACAGTCGAAGCAACAATTTGATGGACGTATTCCACAGATCATTGGATACATCAGATCCAATTATATCATCGTTCAACCTAGCTAACCGTATCCATCTACAACACAGATTGCTTTTTCCAAAAGAAGTGTTAGAATTGCTAGAAAGTCCCTTAAAAACACTGATGATCATTCGGAAAATATTGAAGACGATCCACTTGAGTTCATTGATATGGAGCTTGAGACCGAAGAAGATGTTGATAAGGTGCGCATGTGAAACATTTCTTTCAGTACCGTTTTAATCATATTTACCTTTCAGCCCTTCTTAATAACAGTTTTAAATGGTTCGGGCGTAGAAACTATAATGCAAAACATGTACACAGTTTCTGCCATAAGGGCGGTGCCACGCCCTTTTTTCAAAATAAGTTCCTTAGCTTATAAAAACTCAAATCAATAACCAGACCTGAATATTATTTTTGTTATCTATTTTATTAAATAAAACATGTAATTTCAACCAAAAGGGGGCGGTGCCACGCCTTTTTTCTCAAAAAAATGTTCCTTACTTTTTTTAAAACCCGAATCAAAAAACCAGACCTGATTATTTCGTTTTGTTTTGAAGTTTTTAATTTTGGCCACAAAAAGTAGTCATTCAGCCTATAGTGCTGTGTATAAGAATAATTAACAAATGGTCGGGCAAAAAGGAATATTTTCCTTTATTCATAGTATGAATTTACATTTTACCTAATTAGTAATTTTTAATAGTATCGTTTGCTCAAATATTTGTTTGGTCAAGCTTATTAGGTTGTAAGTATGTATAAGAGGAAATAACTTCACATTAGCTTTATTTATCATTTTGATGTACTCAAACAGTAAATATATGGAATTAACCATTGCTATTCTTGATTGCTTTTTTTGCAGACTGCAACAGATAAATCCTTGGTAATTATTGATGAACTGGGCCGCGGCACTTCCACCTACGAGGGCTGTGGCATAGCCTGGTCTATTGCCGAGCATCTGGCCAAGGAGACCAAGTGCTTCACTTTGTTCGCAACTCATTTCCACGAGATTACTAAACTGGCAGAGTCTCTGCCCACGGTTAAGAATTGCCATATGGCCGCAGTGGCGGATTCAGATAACTTTACTCTGCTCTATCAAGTGCGACCAGGGGTCATGGAGAAGAGCTTTGGCATTCAGGTGGCTCGACTAGCCAGCTTTCCCGACCACGTGGTCCAAAACGCCCAGGAGGTGTACAACGAGTTTGAAGACGAACATGTGGACAAGCAGAAAAAGGAGGACAAGGCTCTTCTCGAGAAGATCCAAGTGGCTATTGAACAGCTATCGACAGCGGGCAATAATACGGATATAAACGTGGAGGATCTGACCCAGCTGGTCACACAGTTTACGAAAGACATCAAGAAACTTGATAGCGATTACTTTAAATCCGTACTGGCTACCAGCGAGGCATAAATCGGAAAGAACATATTATTTGCGTTTATCAGTCAGTATTACGTTTGGAAGCAGGGGTAACATTCTATATGTTCTTAACCATTTTCCCATTTTGAAAGAAACTGCAGGAAATTGTATGAATGATATTAAAACCATAAATGTAAGGAAAACTATCTGGATATATCTTAAAAAATTAAAGTTCCATTGTTTAATAAAATCAGGGACCGAAAATAATGATTATTTCTATATTTTTACAAATAACTGACTTACAATTAAGCTACGGAGACATCAATTGCACCATTGTTATTCTTATTGGTCAACTGTCGCATATTCGTCCTGATTTTTTAAATTTCAATTTTTATTATTTTCTTCGAAAATAATGATAACTTTTGATTATTTTTATAATAATCAGGTAGTAATCATAATAGCTGAGCAAAAAAATAAAAATCTAAAATAACTATTATTTGAGAGTTTTATTTTTTGCTCAAAAAATAAAACTCGTTTTCAAATTCGCGGCTTTGATATGCATTTTTTTAAGTTATTCTTTAACCATCGTATAAAATTAATCTAAGGGACAAGCAAAGGTAAAAAATATATTGAACATTAACGCCTAGTAATCCTCTATTACACCTAGTAGCAGTGTGTATTTTAAGGCAGATCATTCTGTTTTTAAGCTTCTTGATTATGTCTGCTTTAATCTGAAAGTATTCTTCATCCACTGAGCTCATAATACTCCGTGACGTAACTGGTGGCATATTTAAGCCACTGAATATTTGAGCAGATAGCGTTCTGAAATATTTTGAATCGAAAACGGCAAATGGAAGCTAGAAGTGGCAGTGATTGCTCCTTTTTGCCTTGGCTAGTTTCCTGTGATGAACTTTATACGATGGTTAAAGAATAACTTAAAAAAATGCATATCAAAGCCGCGAATTGAAAACTAGTTTTATTTTTGAGCAAAAAAATAAAACTCTCGAATAATAGTAAAATTATTAAGAGTGAAACAGGCTGTATGAACAAACCTGCTGCATTTGTCTTCTGACAAAAACGATCTGTGTATCTGGCAGTTAATAGATTGATAGATACAGATTGACTGTAGACCTCGAGTTGGCGCAAATTACGAATGATATCTATTAACTTTTTGCGATATCTAAATCAATAAATACTCAAAATTTCTTCAATTTTCAGGGCTTACGCCACCATGGACCTTGTAAAAATTTAAATTTTTTGTCTAACACTTTTTTTTTACTTTTAGGTATAGTTTAAGACCTTAGCCACTTTTAACTCAAATTAGCTCAGACGTTTCAGAAACTCGAAGTGTGCGCTCTTGCACTAGCATACTCCTGCAATGTTTTTTATACCCTTGCATAGGGTATTATAATTCTGCTATGATATTTGCGACTCAGTGAAGGAGGCATCTTAGACCCCATAAAGTATATATTATTGTATATTCTTGATCAGCCTCACGAGCCGAGTCGAACTAGCCATGTCTGTCTGTCTGTCTGTTTCTACGCGAACTAGTCTATCAGTCTTTGAGCTATCGGGCTCTTATTTCTTTTGCAAGCAGTATATATGTCGGAACGGCTGAAATCGGACCTCTATATTCTATAGCTGCCATAGGAATGATGGCGAAGTTAATGTACAACAAGTAGGAAAGCTACAGTCGAGTGTGACCGACTGTGAGACACCCGGTACCCAAAGCATTCTGGGTGAACTTAAATATCACAGGGACATGGAAAAAAGAAACTGTTGACAAATGAAGACAAATGTTGCTAGGGATATGTTAAGCAACACGCACTGGCATTCTCAGCATATAGGAAGGAGAAGCATACAACTTTATTGTTTAATAACGGACGATAATATAAAGATTTTTTGTGATTTTCGGAGGCGGAAGCGGTCGTAGCCAAATTTTGAAACAAACTTGATCTGCGTGCAAAAGATTCCAATTTTGTCACCAAATTTGGTAACTCTAGCTCTTATAGTCTCTGAGATCTGTTTACCAACACGGAAGGACAGACGGACATGTGACGCTAATCAAGTATATATGTATATACTTTATAGGGTCGGAGATTTCTCCTTCTGCCTGTTACATATATTCTCGGTTGGCACTAACTTGTAATACCCTTGTACCCTATGGGTACCGGGTAGAAATTCTCTGTTTTTTAACGTATTGCTATCAATTTTGAGATATAGCGGTTTTTTATGGTGTTAATTGAATTCGGGTAACTATGTTTATCGTATAGCTTCCATAGAGCGATCGGTAGATTTACATATATGAAAATGGAAAATTATACATGTAAAATGTAAAATGTGTAGGTAAATGTTAACCAATTTACAAACTTCGATATTTTTTCTACTTTACCAAAATGGATCGATTTTATCGTTACTTGTTGTTTAAGCATTTGTAATTTTTTAACAAAAGATTTAAAAAACAAAAAATCCTATGATGTCCATAGCGAGTACATTTCTAAAAAAGAAAAAAATGTTGTTTGGAGTTTTCCGTCTTACCGCTTTTCCGGATCATGTACACCATGCGCAAGGATTTTGAAAAAAGCTTCCTACTAAATGACTCATATCTCCGACATTTTGAAAGTTATTTTTGTTGCTTTTAATTAGCAGATTGGATTGTACATGTACAATATGTAAACTTTTTAGTTTAAACTATACATAGGTTTTTCAGAAAAAATGTTGTTTTTATACCATGTTTTGAATCCGCGATGGCGGTGTAGCCCTTTAAGTAGGGGCCTGTTCTAAAAAATTAATTTCCTTCGCTATATCTTTAAGTAAGTTTTAATAACGAAGAATCCATTTAATATGGATAAGAAGAACATTAAATGAATGGGAAGTAGTAATGCCCCAATTCATTTTTATTGTACGGGTTTTTCAAGGATACAGTTACAAGTTTCTTGCTTTTTGGTATATTTACTAATATGACTATTTACTTACTGTTACTAATATAACTATTTGTTCGACTCCTTTTACGAGTCAGACTTTTAAAGACAGCGTGAAAAACAAAATACTGGCCTGACAAACTGTCAATTTAATCGGTCAGGTTTTAACCTCAGCTGTCATGGTGGCTAAAGCGCCGCTTTTATCGTCCCGTTGGCCCGATCTTTAGCTTCGACTGTCATTGCCAAATTCAACTTAAGTGCTGTCAAAAGATAATTACCGTTTCGGCTTTGATTTTTCTTCGTTTTTATTTAGCTTTCAGACATCTGGAAGACAACAGCGCTGCGAAATGCCTAAACCAGTTTTCTTGCTGCTGCCTTGTCTGGCGCAGCTCAATAATATGGTTAAAATAGTCGATTACTGGAACTACTTTATTCGAACTAAAATTTAAGAAATATACAAAAATGACTTTAATGCTTTCACGCTCATGTATATATCTACATACATACATGTATTATTTTCGCGAATAAATTACCTACTTAGTCTCAATGCCATTTTATTTCCGACGATACATAGCCACCGCTTTACGTTCTAAACGTCCATGAACGGACATGGCTAGATCAACTCGGCCGGTGACGCTGATTAAGAATATATATATTTTATGAGGTCGGAGATACTTCCTCTTGCCTGTTTCATACATTCTCGGTTGGCACTAAGTTATAATACCCTTGAACTCTACGGGTAGCGGGTATTATTATAGCGTTTAGTACTTAGAGCGACGATCTAGCAATAGTAGAAAACGTGGTGATTAAGTTTTTTCTAGTTTATTATTCACCATTATAACTAACGATTAATAAGTAGTGCCAAATTGTAATATTTTAGTTTAGGTTTTTTCCATTTCTCTTTTAAATTATGGCTTTTAATCAAGCAAAAGTTTACTAAAATAGATGAGCATTAAGACAACAGAAGCTGCTTTAAATTCGCCAAGTTTTAATATATGTTTTATTCGTTATAACACATACTTTCGTATTACAGTAATGTAGCAATACTAATATAGAAATTCAGTTAACAGTTGCTCTGCACAGGTTTAGTTTTATATCAAATACTCAGCAAACATGACATGTTAGCAGCGCCTAACAGCCTCCGAAATTGACAGGCAACTTTAAATATATTGCCTTTGCCAACAGTGCAGCATGCTTGTCTGCCACGATTAGTGGCAACCGGGCAACCAAAGAGGCAGGCTCCCGTCCAGCACCCAGCTCACAACGCGGACTCCAGCCAAAGCTCCTTTAAAGCCAACTTCATTTGGGTGAATGGGGCGAAGACGGCCGATGCGCCGCAACGCGACGTGTACAATTATTAATTTGATACGATATAATTGACATGTTGGCGATGCCAAAAAGGAAGCACTAACATGCAGACAACAGCAACAGCAGCAGCAGCAATAGTGGCGGCAGCTCCAAGGTGAAGCCTCGTAACGTGGCTAACCAGCTAAGCCATTGCGACGCATATTAACGCCGTGACTTAAAGCCAAGCACTGATCCAGGTTAGATATGACACTTGATAAGCACGAACTTCTTAATTTTCTTAAGCAAAAATATTAAACAAATGTTTCTTCGTTGTCAAATGTAAATTTATATTTACATAATAATATACATATATGAATATTAATATAAAAACACAATTTTTTGTTGGCTTGTTGACCAACAATTAGTTTTATATCTTTTATTGATGGAATCAAAAATATGTAATTTATATAATCTCCAAGGGGCTATAATAATGGTTAAACGACACATTTCCGACCATATATTGAACATACATATATTTATACATCCCTATTGCATCCCTAGGTGGGGTGGGTGTTAAAAATTGAAAGTTAAGAATTTCACATGATTTTCGTCATTAAATAAATAGACATCCCATCGGCTTGCACAACTATCAGGGGTGCTGTCGAAAGCACTAGTCGTTTTAAATCCCTTACAAAAAAGCTCAAAACTATGCTACTAAATGTTACATCATAAAAGGAAAAAAAATGTTCATCTAGTTTTATTAATCAATTTTTGTTATTGTTTGTTATTGAAGGGTTCTTTAATCTCTCAAGACTAATTTCTTATGTACATTTTCTCATAAGTAAATCAATACTCGCTTATATGCCAAGATCACAAACAGATCTTAATTTTATAGCGGTTTGTCCAGAACCCTTCAATAGTTTTATAGTAAACCCTAGTGATTTCTGATGCACCTCCGTATTCGTTGTTTTCAAGAAATACCGATTTTTAAACTCATTGAAATCAGAATATTTAAGTATTATTTATTAATGTTTTCTTCTGAATCTTAGACATTTATTCTTAACTTCACATCCATCCTTCACAGGCACGCATTACTGCATCCCATCTCTATAGTTTGTTTTCACGTTCCTACCTTTTCTCCGACGTCCCTCGCTTTCTGGCAGGCAGGCGTGTAAATTGTTTTTACTTAATCGTTGCGGACACAAACGCATATGTTGTTTGGCCACAGCCGCAACAACAAAACTAACAAATACAACGCCAGAAACTTGCTTGGCTCTTTTGCCGATCTCCTTTGAGATCTTGGCTCTGTGGCGCGCTTTTGGTAATTGCGCTTGGTCTGTTGCTTCTGTGTTACCAGCTCTTATAGCCACACTGATGGCCAAGAGAATACTACTTCAGCTTGCCACTTGAAAATTCACGTGGACTAATATAGACCAAATTTACTGTACCTGTAGAGCATGCTATCTCCTTGACTATTTAAAAGCCTCGAATTGACACTTTTCAAATTGATTTTAGATATATGTATGTGGTTAGAACATCTCTATTTTTTAATGATATTTTGTGTGTTCTTTTAAACCTTTATTTAGCGCATTTTAACTATTAATTTAACAATTAAATATTACATTGTTTCTTATTGGAAGGGGCCGGTAAAATAGTTATTTTATAACTTCAGGGATATATAAACCTCGGCTGGCTTTATATTAATGCGTCCGTGACTGTAAAACCAGGGGCAGGTTGCCTGCGGAAGATTGTTATTTGTTGCTGGTAGCTTGTTGGTTGTTGCTTTGGTTGAATCGTTGACCAACTTCAGTCGGTCAGACATGCAAATTTTTTGGTGTGTCTAATGTTGGTTGTTTGTTAGTTTTTATGCAAATTTTCTTGTTTCACTTGACAAATTGTCTGTTCGACTTAATGATGGAACGTAGGTTGGCCATAGTTGGGGTCTCGTCGGTGCAAAGTGATTACGTGCATAGTAGTTTGGGTTTATGATTACGGTTGATAAATATACGATCACCCGGTCTACAGGTTTTCGGGAAAGTTTTTAATAGGACGGGAAGCCTTTGAATAAATTTGGATCAGGGGTGCCATAGAAATCGTTGTGGATTTAAAATCAACTAAGGAGTATTCTAAAATTTAATCATCTTTAGTTTTTTACGTTGAAAATGTACTTTTTAGTGCTTAACATTTTGTAGCATACTTTCGGATGATTTTAAACCTACAGCTCTTTTATTGGCATATGTTTATATTGTAAATCTCACCCAAATTTGTTTTCGAAGTAGTCATTTAATTTTAATTACTGAAAACACATTTCTTGTCTCATGATCATGTCCCATATATTTAGTATCAGGCCGTTTCGTTCCAGGGCAGCCAGTCAATTATGGCTATAACTGGCAGCGAAAAGGGAAAATCATAAAAATCTTATCTCCCAGCCAATAACGTGGCAGATGGATGGATGGATGCCCCAAACGAGTGGGACAAACCGCTTGCATCGAAATCTGTTATTAGCGGCCATATCAAAAAATGATTAGCGGAGCCGCCGAGCCAAAGCGATGGCAGACCATGGTGTTGGCCCGAATGGAGGAGAAACATAACAAATGATGAAGACGAACGGGCTGCTTGGTTGGCTGCATCCAAAAGACTGATTATAGACTTTAAGGTGTAACCGGGGAGAGAAAACTACATAACACTAATTTCATTTTAAACGAACAGCAACGGTGCCGTGCATATAATTTAAATAATTGCATAGGCGCTGCGTATAGCTGGCTATTGATGATGTTATCATGTTATGTTCGCATACGGTGCACACTTATACTTAGTCGCTGTCTTACAATCTTATCTACAATTTCCGTTTTCAGCTGCTGGTAGTCGACGCGGCTGGTTCCCCTTAATTACAATGTATCGCTTAATGGGCCACACTTAGCTGCCGGCAGGCTCTTTGGCTCTTTTTTCCCCCAACATTGTCTTCGTGCGAGTGCTTTCCTGATTATTGGGTATTCAAGGAAACGGGTGTGGGGCATGTTCATTTTAATCCACTGATAAAACAATTTACTCTCCTCATCGGGCTCGCTCTTCCAGCGAGCCACTCCGTTTCTCTCCCTAAATTACGGTTACAAAATTTTATGAAGCCATTTATATCACTCACAAGATGTACCGCCTATAGCATGTAGTATAATCGATTGGTCGCACCATATACTCAACTCTTTCGCCCTGTTTTAATACCTCCATTTTAGTACTTGTTTTCAATTTGTGCCAGAAAACAAAAAGCGCAATCGCAGATGAGGGTAACCACTAAGTCACGTAATTACTGTTTGCTTGTCCATACTAAGAAATTAAATACTTTTAAAAATTAGCCATATAGTTAAGTTATTTTTTTCCTAATTATGTAGAAATAAATGCTAGTTGCAGGGCAATTTTTCTCATCTAAATTAAACTTTTTTTTTGCTTATGTGTATATTTATATTCATCAAGACTATTATTGAGAAAATAAGGGTCATAGGCTTAAAAGCTTGGTGACTGGTGCCGACTCTTAATTAGTCCCTTATCCGAAATTGTTTCTAATTCTATGTTTATTTATTTTAATATTTAATATTTATATTTCTCCGTTATTTACTTTTTTGGTTCTAATATATGAATAAACAGAATACAAATGATATCTATTTTTTTATAAAGTTGTTCTCATGAATAACTTTGTATGCAGCGGCATTCAACTTCCAGTGGGACCCCCACTTCCCTAAATGACTCTTCTGTATTATGGTAAGTGATTAGCTCGAAAGAAAAATTACGGGGGAAACCAAAAAAATACAAAAAATGTGGTGAAAAAACGAGACGTGTGCAATTTTTATTTACCAACACTTGAGAGCGGCTAACACAAATTTAACACTGGCCGCCGCCAATGTAGCCATCAGGCGGCATGCAATGCTCGACTAACGAGCAAAAACAACGGCAAGAGCGGCCGGAGTAACTGCAACATGGAAACTACCAAACTGCCTTCTCGTGGTAATCAATTTTAAAATTTATGACAAAATTTGCAGCTTTAAATTATGCCATTAAGCACGGCATGTAACTCATATCGTCAGGCAGGCAGGCAGTCGGGCTGGCCGGGCCGGCAGCCTGGTGGCGGCTTTAAACAAGAAAAAGCCGAAGGAGAAACATGTTAACTGCTTTCCTTCGAACGCGTGTGGTGTGTGTGTTGAGTGTGTTGTGTGTGCTGTGTGTGTTGTGTGTGTGCCCATGCAATGGCGTTTGCATTATACGCTCGTATTTCGCCACATTCAACAACGAGCTACAGAATGACGGGTGGCCATAACTCATGCCCGATGCCCCGATCCCCAATCCCCACACCAGCTATCCGCCATGCACCAGCACAGATCCCCAACTGGAGTCACCGCCTGAGACCTGGGCAGCAGTTGTTGCAATTACAACTGGACACCACATGCTACAGCTGCCTCCTGTGCGAGTATGTGTGTGTTAAATATTGCAATTTATCACGCAAATGCGTTTTTCAATTTTAACATGCCGCCAGGCATCATAAAAACGTTACAAACCAACAATATGAGCCAAGAGCCCAGGGTAGAAAAGTAGAAAAGCGGCTTGGGTATGAGGGTAAGCTGAGCCCACAGACGAGGAGGCATCAAGTTGGCACAGCCAGGCCTGGTCCCCCCGAAGAGTGCAGGAAATAAGGTGCAAAACACCCAAGCCACCAACACCACATATGGAGCCAGGGTCCCGCAAGGTTGCTGATGGCTCTGGACAAGCTGCGGCTCACCTCATCCATCGATTGCATTGAACGCCACGCGAAATATGAGACAGAATGGAAACTGTGGAAATGACAATCACTGAGAGAGTTGAAACCTTTAATATAAGTACATTAAAAATATAAGGGGGATCCAGAGAAATACCTAGGGTTTCAAAATCATTTCTAAAAGTTTCTAAAAGTAAGCATTAAAATCTTTGAGACACCAAATGTAGTGCAAATTATTTTTAAATTATTTGTGTAACTCTCTTAGCGCATAATTAATATTTATATATATATAGTATTAAGTAGTTAATGCTAAGTAAAAATGCTATTTTCGTTATTCAAAAGAACGCCTAATTAGACCAAACTAATCCGAGGCATTCTCAAAATTGAACAATGGAAAAGCATTCAACTCGATTATTACCTTGCCTACAATCCAATTAGGGGGACAGCCTCTGTCATCTGCATATCAGTCCGTTTTGCCCGCTCTTGGCATTTGGAAAATGTTAATAAAACGGTCTTGGCCATGACAGTGCCACCATGGCAACGGCACAACGTTGTCAACGATTTTCAATTCGCAACATTCGTTAGCTCGGAGGGATGACAGTTGTCCGAAAGCTGGCCAAGTGGGACGGGCGGGACATTGATACAGAGATAGGAGTTAGGTCGGAATCGGAGTCCCGGTCAGATCTAGTTTGTGCCGTGCGTGTTGGCCTTTTTAATCATTGGTCTAAAACGCCTCTGGCGGTGTCCGCAATGGCGATTAGTTTTTTTGCCATATCAATTTGCATGACACTCGCTTACAGCGCTTCCCGGGAGTCATTTACCAGTCCCACTTATGAAGTGTCTTTTGTAAGAGATTAATTGCCCAGAGTTACTACTTGGGCGGAAGACTACGAAATGAAGTTGGTTATAAAGTTATTACATGTTAAGAGCAGGCAGACACTGGAAGTTACAAGTCAGAAACAAAAGTCACGTGTTACCTTAAATGGGTGTGTTACTGTATTATATTTGCATTTTAAATTAGTTTTATACATCATCTTCTACTAATGAAGTTTATTATACGTTTTTATTACGGTCCTAAAATATAGTATTTTAATGATTTCGGCCATCTATTCATTTTTGGTTATTTCCTACCCTCAATCCAGAAATGGTCGATGAGTTTTCTTATAAATTTAGAAACTTGCATGTTTAGAGTTGGGTAGATTTCCTAATCAAAGAGCCATTTACATGTCCAAAAAAGACAAAATAAATGGAGATACTGTGTAAAAGTAATATAAAACTTATTTCGGAAGATAATGTAATCATTATGAGTTTTATAATAAAAATCAGAAAATAATGATTTTCTTCATAATTTCATCACTATTTTCCGAGCAAAAAATCTCAACTCAAAATTGAAGAGTTTTTTTTAACTTTTATAATTTTGCTTAAAAAAAACTCAACTCCTTGTTCTTGGAAATAGGGATAACTGCGGCATGCCGAAGTTTATATATATCTTGCAGATAATAATACAAATAAAATAAAAGGATCATACATTTAGTAATAATCTAATATCTTTTAAAACAACAAAAATCGGCTAATTTGGTCCGATCGTTCCTATGGCAGCTTTATGATAGTGGATAGTGGTTCGAACGGGGAAATTCTGACTTATACAATAATGGGTATAGAAAGAAGACTATCTACAAAGATTCATTTAGATAGCTCAAAAACTGAGAGACTAGTTTGCGATCAGATTTTTTCAATAAAATAAAAAATTAAAAAAAATAATCATTATTTGCAGTCCCTGTATTTCGGTACTGTTGAGTATCTTATAGTCGAGACACTTTACCTCATAATAGTTGCTTGTGTATTAAGTGGGAAAATATTTCTTCTTTGTTTTATTTATATAATGTTAGCTATAGTTTAATTATTTATTTATAGTTTATTTCAAACTAATTGGTCAAATATATTTTTTATTTTCACTATATTTGTTAAAGCCAAGTATGACATTAAGTTAAGTTATCAAAAGCATGTACATTTACAAAAAGATAAAGCTACTTTATTTGAAAGGGTATCCTAAAGACAGCCTAATATTTATAAAGTTGCTGGCAGTCTATTCACGCTTTTGTCATTTCATTGAACAAAATTTGAATATTAAATTAACACAATATTTAATGTCAACAGAAATCGCACGCATCGTAAAATCCATAATATATTTTTATGTGAAATCGTTCGGATTAACCTTTTCCTCATATATTTAGCTTGTTTTTTGGTTTAGTTTCAGTATTTTGGTGACAATTTATGACTAAATGAAACGTGGCGGCGGCATTTTTGTCTGAATTGTTTTCGGACAAATTGAAATGTATTTATATTAAATGTTATAAATAATTTATAAGAGCTTACGCAACAGTCTTTCTCATTAAATATGTTAACAATTCATTTGTGCGGTATTTTTTTTTGCGTAGAGTATCAACGTTAATATCGAAGTTCAAGCTGTCAGAAGTCATTAATATCCACCGAAAATGATCACAACGTAAAGTTTCTATTGCTGTATAGGTTCGTTTTCGTTTAATAATTTATGTTTATTATCCGCTAACGTTGTGTCAGTGTATAACAAAAAAAAAATATCAATTGTATTTTATAGATATTTTGAATGGAATTTACCCTTCTAGATTGAGCGTGAACTTTGAGACCGTCATGCCGCTTAGTCAATGTAATTCCCTATTAAGTCTATACTTTATCGCTACAGATTCAATCAAAGGAGACAACAGAAGCGCCGACTATAAATTTGACACTGCTATGCAAATGACTAAGGAAGTTAAAAAGATTTAATGATATAATTTATCTTACAGCAGATGTTTACTTCGATTTGTGATGTCCAGCATATGACGCTATGGTAAATACAGCTTTTCTTCTTCATTTCCTTTGTGTCTCCATATAATAGATTGTCACCTCTTTAGTTTATTGATATGTTAATTACATATCTGTGTGTTTTCTTTAATTTTTGTGGCTTTAACTTTGTTGATCAGAATTCGTAAATTTCGTTGCCAGATTATAAAATTTATTTCTATTGCTGCCCAGAAGTTGCCAGAAGTTAAATTAAAGCTTTACGACTTGACTAAGTTAAAAAAAATCCTTCTCAAGTTGAGATCGTTGTAGTAGGCCAAGAACAAAAATACTGAAATAAAGGTGAATATTTAGATGATACAAATTTACTTAGTTATGAGGTCATATGGACTGGGTTTTGTTTAAGCAAACTATTATACTTTCCGAATAATACTCTGTTTAATTGTTAACATTCTATTATACCCCCTTAATATCTATATATGTACATGTAAACTGAAATTTTACACTAAAAATTCTGTTGGCTTTAAAAAATTGTTTATCTTCTGGAGAATATGCTGTACAAATTGCGAATTTGAATTCGAAATCAAACTCAAAATGCCTCAAACCGCATGTAAGCGAGGCACTAAAACTGGCTTCGAGCCACATCAAAACTTTAAACTGCTCTTTTTCCACTTTTAATTCTGCGTTTTATTCTTTGTTATGGACACGCGTATAAAATTTTATGCTCTGTTGTATTTAAATCTCTTCTATTTGAATCTAGGTCTTTGTGAAAAACTTTTTTTATTATTTTTTTTAGGAGGGTGCGAAATGCATTTTTATTAAATTAAATACACTTTTTTCCAAAATGAATTAAATATTTGTTGTCGTCTTTTTATTTTAGTTTTTTAGGTTCAAATAGAAGATAGACTTATAATAAACACAAACATTTAACGAGATCTATTACGTCCATAACAGGGAAACTCATAAATCGAAACCCTGTGACAGAAACTCTATTTGTAAATTTTTTTCATACAATAAAATTGTGTAACATATTCGATACAACCTTTAACCTAAATCCTATTCCCCCTGTTAAGTATGCTTACCACATTTCTAAAATACAACTGTTACCACTCGGGCTTGAATTCGGGACCGTCAGATTTTTAGTCCAGCCCCTACCCAACGCTCCACTCGGGCAAATTATAAAGGGCCGACAGTAATTTGAATACCTACTACAAGACATGTGGCAGTGGCCAAATCTAAAAATAACTTTTCAGACCTTTCAGAGTACTAAGAGAGTGGAGTTCTCAGGTGCTCCTCTAAATGCCCAAAATTTATAGTAACTTCTTCTCGACTTAAAGATCGATTCTTCTAGAATAAAAAAATCAAGAACAGTTTCGTCTCGATTTTAATATTCTTCTCGATAAAGTTGGATTAAATCTAAAAAAAATCATTCCCATTTTTTTTTGGCTTAGTAAGAAATTTTGGGTTTTAGTAAGGAATTAAAACATTAGGTGTTTTAACATCTAATTGAATTATTGCTGGAACTTATATTCTTCTTACTTTATTCAAATGAACTATCACTTAACCTGAATTGGCCACTTATCGATGTAAACTTATTTGCTAGCCACAAGCTCACTTCTACTTTAAATGTAAGGCAAACTTCACCTCTAATTGACTTTATGCTAATTATATCGATGCTTTCGATAAGATAACTGACAACATTTTAAACTTTACCTGTTTCCTCCGGCCAATTAATTTATTTTCTTCAACGAGTGCTCGAGAATTTCCTCGCCTGATGGTTGGGTCCGGAAATTATCTTTTGCTGACCATCGCCATATTTAAGCTAATTGCTTTGCATACATTTTTAATACGGTCAAATTAATTAGCTGGGACCCCAATAAGCCGACATTTCTTCTTGTTGTTGTCCCCGTTCTCCGGGGCTGCTTTAGTTGTAGCCATGTGTCAACGGTTATTTATGCACAAATGCAAGAGTTGTGGCTTATAAATGTAGCTGTCAGTTGTCATAATTTATAGAATAACTGTCAGAGCTGTAACACCTCTGCGCACGATTTTCTTTCTGGGCTGCGACTGCGGCTGTTCCCTCGGCGGCCTCTAAAAACCTATCGCTCGCAATGCTGCCATAATCATAGCGTCAACGTTTTTGATTTATGTGCGCAGTTCTCCATTTCTGAATTTTGTCTTTATTTTTTGTGTTTTTTGTATGTTTTGTTTTCAACTTTTCGGCTCACGGGAGTCCAACGGAGTCGCACAGCTAGCGGAAGAAACTGTTAGAGGCGCAGGCAGCAATGGGGGCAGGTCTGCCTACCAGGTCGCCAGATTGGTAGGCTTGGAAGTCTCGCGACAGTTGATTATGATTAAGTGCTAAGCCCGAAGCCAAAGACGAATAATTTTCAAGATTGCGCTATAAATTTCGAATACTCTATGCATTGCACTGTCAAAAAGAAGTACAGCAAATTTGAGTAAATAGTTGTCGTACACGAGGTCCTTTGACAAGCCCTTTTCTGTTGCCGTAGCAAAGAATATATTTTACTTTGCTGAGGAATTTAAATTGTAAAACAAGAAAACAATTTTAGATACATGAGGAATTATTAAATGCCACCAAGAGAATACAGCCGCAAACAGTAAATTTTATATGTATAAGTACTAAACAGTAGCAGAATTTATAACAATGCTTATAACAATATTAAAGACCGTGATTTATTTATCAAGAGCTTAACCCAACTTAGCCCTGTCCTTCTTTCGCTTATAAATTATTTCTTAACATATTGTGATGTGGGTATTTACACTTGTACGTTATCTGTGGAGTGCGCACCAACAAAAATCTTTAAAACAAGTTAAAATGGATGCATAAATCAATCAATCGCAGCAATTGACAGACAGTCTCGAGTGCCGAGACAGTCGAGGGTATGAATGACAGACGGTTACTTTGCACAGACATTGTTTGCAAAGTTTGCTAACGATTCAATAAAAATGGTCAAATTAATTATACCCTCTGTAGAGTTAACACAATAAACTTCACTTTTGCGTTAATTAATTATTGAAAAAATAAAAAATGAATTGTAAATTTTTCAAATCAGCATTTTTTAAAATAATATCTTTAACTATTTGTAGTGCCTAGAAATTCAAAATACAATTTTAATAATTAAATATTACATTTATATCGTACATTTAGGACTACAAGTTTATAAAATTACATATGAAGCTTCAAAATTGATCATTATCCACCGCTCTCGCACTCACTCGTCTCAACGGCAGCGTTAAGCTGTCGAACAGATTTATGCACAAGTTTGAAATATATTAATGGTTGCCGGTGTAAAATAATGCGCATTATATTATTAAAATGTGCAGTTTATATTATTTTAAGTTTTTTTTGTTAGGAATTGATTTATTATGAATTGTTCGTTTTAAGATATTTTTAAAATAGATATAACTAATCGTTGGTTAGATTTATTTGGATTGTTAAATAAAATATTCAGAGAATCTGACAACTTTTATTTTATTTTACTATTAATTACTGTGGCTTAAAACTACTATCGATTAATGTGACGTAACCTGAGCATTACAAAGAACCAATACTCGAACATTTGTTAATATATGGTGCGTGTAGGAAGCGTTGGTTAAATAAAATAAAAAAATTACCAACGTACAAATAATATTTGCAAATGAACATAAATCTGTCAACAGGCAATGCCATATAAAATTGTGTCACAAATAATTATGTTTTTTTTTTGTTTTTTGCCGTTGGTCGTGGGTTTTGTGTGTATCGTAATTACATTACTGGCATCGATTAATGAAAATTGTTTAATAATTTTATGTTATTTTATCTCCCTCTTTTTTATTGGCAGTTGATTTGGTTTGCAACTGATTGCATTCATAAATAACCTGAATCCGATGGCGGGCCATTTATACTGTTAATTTGCGAAATTATATTAATGCAATAAATATGGCAAAGCTTGTTGGAATATTTTTAAATTTTCAAAATCCTGTTTTATTTTTGGACGATTAAAATTATAAATTTAATTTTTTATATTTATACTTTTGCTCAAACAAACCCTGTCAAAAAAGTATTACCATTCTGAGATTCATATAATAGTCCAAACATGACGTTCCCCCGTCTTATGAATCACGATCTTAATGCTTATTCACCTCTGTTCATTAAGTAATCCATGAAAAAAAGAAAAATTAATTTCTAAACCATTTCGTATTTTTAGACGACAGATCTGAAATGAGCCAAGACGTTGCCGTGGCCATTACCCGCCCACAAATGTAGTGCGGATGAACACGCACGATTAATAAATTAAATTGAAAGACACACAAAGTGTGAGAAGGCGAGAAATACAAATTTTCCAAATGAAATTGTTAAACACTGACGAGTGGCTGCATTATTCTAAGCATGTGCCTTGAAATATGTCGCGACATGCTAATAAAAATATTTGTTTCCCTGCTCTCTCTGCTAGATTTATATTTGCTCTTAAGGCAGGAGGATTCGGGGGCGATGGCGCGCTTGAGTTGTTTTTATTTTTGTTTATTAGCCGCCTGCTAATAAAAATTAATTTGAAAATACTTTTTAAAATGCCTTCGACTTGGCTGGCTAGCTGGCTGGCGGCCTGGCTTGCATAGCTTAAGATTTTTATTTATTTGTTTTTCTAATTTGTATTTTTCGTTTCACATTCATTTTGCTAGGTTTCGAGTAGGGTGTAGTTTGTGCGATTTATTTATGAGCTCTATGAATGTATTGTGTGTTATTGTTCCTTAGCTTATACGAATTTTTATTTTACGGGATTCTAGAGATCTGTTTGCTAACGACTAACTCGGTGAATTACTATGTGTGTATCGTACTTGATTTATGTTCCTATGTGAGAATTTATTTTTACAATGCAAATGTATTTGTCATATTAAAGGACCATTACAAAATCTTTTTAGAACATTTTATATAAAAAGGTTACTGCTCTCGATTTGGTTTACAGTACTCACCATTAAATAAATAATATTCTTACCAAGAATTTGATTTATCCAAAATGCTTAATGGCAATGATTTATGTTTAGGCTGTGTACAGATATTTTAATTTCGAAATTTATTTTCGTTAGCCATAAACAACTTAAGCGAATTGGTTTGGGGATCATTAACTAAAATCCATCTGCTTATTTAAAACACAAACAGCTGCGCCAACAATTTGTCAACCGCACATTCAGGGATATTATTTAAAAATTATTATTGTATGGAATATTTTACTATGATCATAAAATACAAGAAAATGAAACATGAATATTTTATAAATGTATGCAAATTGTGAAAAAAGTTAGAATTTATAGTCTTACCTATATGGTTAATGAGGATTCTTTAGTGACTTTCTGAAGGCAAAATATTTGTCTGCGATAAATCTCTATCGTATCCCCTTCATTTTTTCTGACAGCCACACGACCTAACGAAAAGATCAAAGCGAATGGGCGAACATATTTCGTATTGTCGTGCCTTATTAATAATGCTGAAAGTGTTGAATTTTTTAATATTCTTTTATGATTTGTTGCCAGTGACAAAAGCCATTGGATCTGACATTTGGTGCGAACAGATTAAATTTAAATATATTTTTATTTGGGTCTCGTCAAATAGTTATGTGTGCGTGAGTTTATGAAATATGGCCACAAATAAAATAATAGCACCGACGGAACTCGGATTAATTGAAGGTAAATGTTTTTTATCTTTGCGCTGTCGGATCAGCGAATTAATTAGTCCAAGTGTGCCAATCACTTGATTAGAGCAAATTAATTGCATTTAAGCGCTTGCTATTCGAATGCATATTTAATTTGTAATCAATTAAAGTGCCTTGTGTCACAAGTCTTGTAGCTGTAACTGTTCTTTGACCTTACTAATTTACCGAGTCTCGGTATTTGCCATTGAGAGTGTGAAATATCTTTGGGTAAGATAACTTAGCGAGCTACCAATAAAGACAAAGTAATAGGAAAACAACATGGGCGTTAAAGGCAATCAATTTATTTCAAAAGTACGCATTTACTTAGGCGTTTCGTCTTTTATAGAATATTGCAGCTCGCTGATTACTTTGACTTATCCTCCGAGATCTCCTGATCATCGGGGCACATCTGTTGTATTTTGTGCTTGCGACGGTCGCGGCAACTGCCACAGATCCGCATGCAGAAGAAATAAAGCAGCTCCAGGAAGCTGAGACACGAGATGCCCATAAACAAGCCGCAAATGCCGCCGCAATTGGAAATCAAGGTGGACACTCCGAATAGAATCGTGCGTTTGATGGCCGTAAATTGATGCTCCTTGAAGTAAACGGAGAGCCGTGACCCAATGGCACTGGAAAAGTACAAGATTTATCAGTTTTAGTTATCAGTTAAGTTAAATTGTTTTTGGTAGTGTATCTAGCAACAGTTTCAAAGTAACATACAGCCAAAAATCAACATTAAATTAAGACAATGTGTTTTAATTTATTTTTAAAACCAAGCTATTAAACTAAGACCACTAGATCTTATTTTAACAATACTACTTGTGTGAAAAATAATACCGATCAAAGACCAGTATAATTACTAAGATGGCGAAAGGCCATACATTTGCAATGTGTAGATATATGCAGCAGCTATAATGTCTTTATCTTTAATACTTACTCTGTGTGTTCATATTCCTCGCGGAAGGCTCGAATAGTTTTGGCAACATCGTATTTGGCTCTCGATATCTCAAAGTTGTACTCGAGCGATGTACAGGCCGGCATGCAGTTGCACGTGATATCGACATTGTCATCAATGCTCTTTGCCATTGTTTGATTTTGGAGCAGGGCATAGAGTTCGTTCTGGGCAGCTGTGTAGCAGGTGATGTCGTTCAGTCCACAGACGGGTGTACCCACAGGTTCTTAAGAAAAAATGAAAAAAAATCATGAAATATAGGTAAATAGAATCAAAAGCTATTTATAACAACAAGGAAAATGGCCTCTCACTTGGCATCCAGAACTTGGCACAACCGCACTTGGAAACCGTAAAGTTTGCCAGGCATTCCGTTTGGCAATTGCTCTGCGAATAGGACTTGAAGAAGCGCAGCGATCGCTCATCGTCGAAGAGACACTGGCGCCTGAGGAGAAATATTTGGATTGGAAATGCCATTTTCATGAACACCTCGCAACTCACTTCTCGGGGGTTATTTCGTGTAAATTGTCGGTGGACACGACATAAGCTGGCAGTACACTGACGAGGACTTCATCGCCGTGGGGTACGAGGATGTAATTGCCCGAGGTAAGCGGCACACTCTCCGGGGAGTTGAGAAATACCTGTCAAAGTACACATTAGCCGCACCCAGCTCCGAGGCTCCCATATATATACAAAATATACCTTATAGCCCTGCTTGAAACTGCGGCAGTCGTAGTCAAAGTTGTGCTGCAGACCCTGCAGAAAGGCGAAGAACCCATTCTTCACCGATGAGAACACCGTCCTCTGGGGATACGCGTTCTGACCCTGCTTCACGAAGCCGGTATCCAGTGACCAGTTGCCAGTTATGTTGTTCCAGGGCGGCAGATCCGCGTCGAAGTAGTTGTTGAAGTTCACTACATCCGGATCAACGTAGCTGATGAACTTCTCGTCGCGGTAAATGTCCTTGGGTCGAAGGCCGTTGAACTGATAGCAGATTCCCTCATCGGTAGCCACAAAGTCAAATATCTTGTCGCAGAAGTAGAACCGCCCGTTCCACTTGCAGAACGGCCCCGTCTCGTTCTTCGATATGCTCAAGTCGATCAGGGTCTGGGTTATGTCCACATAAGGCGGGTGCAATTGCGACAACAGAGGAGTGAACCGCTGCACCACCTCCGGGTCACAGATGTGCATGGCGGCTGCCATGCGGGCCAATCTGTAAAATTAAAAATGATTTGTTAAGCTTAAAAGTTAGTTTTAAAGTAATTCAGATATCATACTGATTAACAGATCTAAATAAAGATAAAGGTTTAAGATTTCCCCAATAATGGAATGCTCACACCCAATAGATAGGATTCTATTATAATTAGAAAATACTCAACTCTTCATCATCCAAGTCGCCGACAGTGCCATTTTGCTTGTACTCCTCCCAAAGCAGACGCGACACATTTGTGTAGTCAAAGACATTCCTTTCCATTTTTATTTCCGGGCAGATGGTAATCGTGGGAAATGGTATTTTATGCACTGGAACCAGAGTCTCGTCGAAGCCCAGGATGACCGGAGACTCCTGCCACTTGAGGTAGGTGTCCCAGATGAGGGATACGGCGAAATAAACGGAAATGCAAGTGAAGAACAGCCAATACAGTCTGAAAGTTGACAGAAGTGTTACAAGGGGCCTTGAGGTTAGTCCACCCAAGAAACACACTTTTCGTAGATCGGCCTGTGGACCTCGAAAATGTAGCGAATGCCGTGAATGGTTGTGCTCTTGGAGTACTCCAAAAGTAGGCCCTTGCAGGCGGACAGAGTGCTCCCATATCGGATGCGCGATTTGATGATCACGTCACTGGGCACATCACTGAGGGCAGCGGAGGCGATGCTCGCCCGTGTATCGAAGGTTGGCAGTGCCAGGAGTTCCGGCCCGGGCAGAATGCTAATTCCCGGTTTCTGGTCCTCGTCCTCCCTCATCTCGGCCATTGTCCACGGAACAGGACGCTAGGAATACGACTAAGCAGCGCCAGCCAAGCGGTGTGTCCTTTTATAGCTGGCCCAGCAGATACCCATGAAAAAGGGTGCGTTCTAGGGCTCCAGTGGGTCTTTGCTCGGGGACTTCAATTCGCACGCACCAGCGACGCATTCATGTACTTAAGCTTAATTACAGACCCACTTTGCATACAGTTTTTGTTGTCACTTTATATATTAAGTTCCTTATTTCCATTGTGAAATTATATGGCGTCGTTCTACAAATTTAAATTTTCCTTCAAGGAAATACAAAATAATTACTTAGCAACTAAACAAATTGGACGAAGGTATGGAGTTTTAAACAAAAATTCGGTTAATATTATCACTATTCAATAGTCTTAGAAGGTTGGAAAAAAGAGAACGACTTTTAATTTTCATTTTGATTCAAGAGTTTTGCCTCAAATAAATTTTTTTTTTAGCATGTGTTCGCACCTTTTGTTTTTTTTTCGTGAAAGAAGCGATCTTAAAGGGGAATATGAGAAAGAGAGAAAAATTGAGCGACCTCCGTGCTCTTGGTAACCTTGTAGTATGTACTCAAATGTTCGTCGGCCTTCTGTGATTTTCCTGAGTGGAGTGTTTGGTAGAGTGCTGGACAGGAGTGTAGACTTTCCGGGTTCCAGTCCGCGTCGGCCAACTGTGTTTCAGAAATGAGTAAGAACGTCTAAATTGTTTAATACTATATACTATGCAAGCAATTTAGCTTTACATCTTAAATTTAACATACTAAGTTAAAAAAAAAACTATGTTAAATTAAGTCTGACTTTAGCTCAAAAATAGTTCATGTGACCTCATATTTAAGTTAATTTTTATCCAGAACGTTAAGTTCTTGAAAGCGAGAACTTTATCTCAAAAACCCACTCTCAATTTGAGAATTCTTCTACTCGTTTCTGGTATTTTTGTTCTTGACCTGCTTTTGGGCAGAAAAATACCCATATCGGTAACGTTGAGACGGGCTTTTCCCCACAGTGTACATCAAATTTTACAAAGCCCAAGCAACTATCTTAAATTCATGCCCTTTATTTGTAGATTGTTGATATTAACTAGTATTCCAAGAGAATATTTGCGGATACCCGCGATTCAGCAGATTGACTACTTATCAAATCATCTCGACCACGAGTAACCGATTTGGAAGCAGCAGTGATTTTATGCCAAGAAGATCGTCCCCAATGGTTGGGATGCCAGCGTACATTACTCTTTTTCCCGAATGCTCGACATCGCTTAAACATGTTCCTGGAATTTAGTGGGATACTCGCCTTATATGCCGGACCGGGCCCAAAGGTGGCATCGTCTGCCGTCGAGTGCCTGCACTCGTGCGTGGCTTGATTTTGTCTGCGTAGCGATTCGGCGGCCTCCTCCTCTTGCTGCCAGCGCCTGAATTTGGCTCAGTTGTTGGCACTTATTTTGGGACATTGTCATCGATATAAAACGGGCTTTTTGCTGTTGTTTTCCACTGGTCAAGAGGCATCCGTTGCGCATTTTTCGAATATTCGGCCAGCTCTCGCAAGTCGCTTGTGTGGGTTTGCTACTCTGCAGCTTTTTGTACACTATCGGAGTGTGTGCATCAGCATTTGGTTTCGCGTGAAATTCACTCACGACTTGTAATTATTTAATTTTATTGTTTGTTCTGTGACCAGCCGACAGGGAACGACGCCTTGTTCGCCAAGGAGAGAGTGCCTACTGTTTAACAAGATCTCTGAATCAGATCAATTGCTAAAGACCTCCTAAAATTACACTAAATTATTATGTAGATAGGTATTGCAATGCCCGACCAACGCCTACAGCGGCTGATATAAGTAAGACTGCGTTTTACCTGTCGGAAATTGTATGTGGTTTGGGGCGTTGAATTCTGTTTTCGTCTCGCTCGAATATGGTTATTAGTCATTAGGCTTATAGAGATAATTATTATTGGTAAGTGGTGGGCTTAACATGCCCTTAACTGATTTGATAAATGAACTTAATGAGCGGTACTTATTGAATCACGATTCAGTACAGTCCACAATTCAGCGAAAGCTTCAGTTTGCGTAAGCAAAAAGTCGTTCCGAGTGTGTTTCAATTAAAATGTATATGAGAAATCAGAACTTAAAGTGATTTAAAAAACCTATTGATTTATGTTTGATATTTACGAATAAAATATTTATTTTTTTGAATATTAAAGATTTTCTAGTTTGAATTCAGTAAGCGGAAGTCCAAGTGCTCTTGAGTAATTCAGATTAAATTATTCATATTTAAATGTGTACCCTAACATGGCCGTCTCCCACAGAAATCACACAGCAAAGGCGCCCCAAAAACGACACAAAAACTCAATTGCCTGTCTGAATTCGAAAGCCTTTTTTGCTTTCAGCTGATGTGTGCACTTGATGAAAGTGTAATTAAATTGGCGAGTGCTTCCCAACGTCACAACAGTCTATACATTTTAGCAATTCTATCTGAATAATTGACGCTTGACTTGTGGATGAACTGAAAATTGTCGGAATCGCCCTTTGAAGCCCCACATAAAACTTTAAAAAAAAAATATCGTATATTAGTAGGCACAATTTTTTATACGCTGATATATTCATTAAGTATTTACAGTATGCAGACTGAATAAAGTGAAACATGAAAGTGTTGCGACGAAAGCTTGCAAATGTTCTGCTGGAATTTATGTACATTTCTGGCGCAGGATTTAAAAAGTGTGATTACTTCTGAAAGTTATTACTGAAACTGCTGGTTAATGTTTGGACAATTTCCAATTTTTAACAAATTGCATTTACGCCTTTAAAACTCAACATTATTTATGCAAGGATTGTGAAAAAGACTTTGTTTTGGGAGCAGTTATGCTTTAAAGATTAGAGGTTATTTCAATATAACCCTTCACTTGACATTTAAATACTGATACTATATACTGTTTTATGATTTTTTTGCATAGTCAGTACCTAGTACTAAGGCCTTATGCAATTTGCAGGATATGCTGAAGTTTATGCCTTGACTTTCCCAATTCCACCTTTGTCAGTCCAATATGGAAAGCATGGAAATATATATGGCATCATAACACACGTTATGATCTCATCAATTCAGGCAGGCTGCCATCGAGGGCATAACTGCGTACATTTGTAACCAGGACTCACCCAGCTCCGTCCGTGGCCCGACGACCACAGATGGACGACTGTTATTCCCTAGCGGCCCGGTCCGCTCTGGCTTTTCCCCAGCCCAGCTCTCACCCAACCTGGCCCATACGCATTTGTTTATAAATTATGAGGCAGAGACAAAGCCGAATGCAGCTGCTGATGAGTTGGCTGCCAGGAAAGGCTGCTCCTGCACCTTCGGCCCGCTTTCTGCAATAAATCAAAGGCAGCTCCGCCTCACAATCCTCTGTCTTGGTCGGGAGGGAGCCTGTCTGCTTGATGTCTACCTGTCTTGTGTGTGCAGTTCCAGTTGCAGTCTGTGGCACTTGTGAGCTTGGGAAATTTATGCATGGTTTCACATTTCTTCGAGTTATCATTTGTTACGCAAATTATGCATGTTGAGTTGGGTTTTTGTTGTGGAATTACCTCAGACGATTAGCCAACCCAGGGCTAAATGGTCAAGAGATGAATGTGGCTTCGTGTGTGCGAGCCAAATCTTAGCCACTGTCAGTTGCCAAATTACAAGTTTCATTTTGCTTTGCCAAGTGCATTAAAATTATGCTGAAGTACAAACACTAGAAAAATGAAAATGCCAGAAATTAATAAATTTTGCTAAAAGCTTAAAAAAAAAAACTATTGTTGGATTTTTCAATATACTAAAAATAATATAATGAAAATGTAACAAAAAGGCTTTGTTATTTTTGAAATGGTTTAAAAATTTAATTTTAGGTTCTTGTCTTTTTCAACTCAAAAAGTAAGTAATAATTAAACTAGTAATAAGTTGTAGTTCTGGTAAAGCCTATACGAACACCTGTATTACAAACAAAGTTCCTTATATATTTATTTTAATTTGAAATTATTTATAAGTGTTTAAATATTTTATACTTTTGTTTTGCGTTTAAAAAATATGTATTCTTTAATCTCAGAAACATTTTTACTGTAGGAAATATGATTTAAGTATTTAGAAATAAATTTTAAATAAATGTTTTTTTTATCACAGAAATTTAAAATTTAACAAAATAAAAACGAAAAGTTTAACAAAAAAAAATTTTTTTAATTTCACTTCCAGATGCAAGGCATTTCAGAAAGCCGTTTTTTTAAATTTATGCCGACTGGCGTTTGGAGAAAAAAATGCACCAATTTGCTTAACTCCTGGGTCCCTATTGTTTTGAGTGAACGAGAATGCTAATCAAATGTATTACTTGGGCTCGATTAAACAAAATTTCAATTATGAAAATGTTTCTAACAAGTCATGTAGTAGCCCCTAGGAAAATCGCTTGTTCAGAATAAAGGTCTATTGCAACAAAAATCCGAAGCAAGCATTGAAAATAATTAAATGTTTAATTTAGGATGCGATTATAGCCCCGAGCTGCAAGCCAAGCGCAACCACAACAAATTGTTTACAAATTGTTCACGTTTAATGTAAATTGTTACTCACATTAGTTGCACACAGATTTTTGTTCATGATTACCCTAATTAAAAGCGTAATTTCCAAGCGCATGGGCCCATTTACCAGAAATGAATGTACGACACATATTTAAATACTTTGCGTTGGCCACTAAAGCTTTAAGGCTGTGTGTGGTTTTCACTGTTTTTAGTTTCATTTCAGGGAGTGAAGGAAACTTTTAACATATCATAGTACCATATACCATATATCATATTTAATTGATTAATCGAGAGAGTCGAGAGTGACCGACTGTGAAATAACCGGTACCAAAAGCATTGTGAGGGAAATTAAAAGGCACTTGAAAATGGAAAATTCACATTGTCTAATTATGCTCAAATTTATGAAAAATGTTAACATATAAAGACAAATGATGCTAGAAACATGCTGAGCAACACGTATTGATGCTGCAACACCGAAGAAGAAGAAGGACACCCAGAAATATTATTGAAATTCCGCACAAATTTATTCGCTCATATCTATTTCCCCTAAGCCAAAAATCATGACTCTAGCATAGATATAAAGTTTTATGATTCTTGCTCTATAACCGACTCTATAACTCTGAAACTAAGAGACTAGTGTGCGTAGAAGCGGTCCGACGGCCAGAGCGACATGACTATATCGACTCGGCTTCAGATACTGACCAAACTTCTGACTAAAACCATAATACACTCTGCAAGGGTAAACATATTCAAAGATGTTCTTTCAGCGGTCCTAATTCGATAAATATTTGATCTAAATCAGGAATAAGACCAAATGGAATATTTTTAAAAAGCGAAATAGAGTTTTTTTTAAGGTATACATATTTTAGCTTTTGGGCTTAATAGTACCTAAAGAACAGTTACCCATTGTAAAACGAGTTTCTAGCGATTTTCTCTAACAAAATTGATCGTCAAAAATTTATGAAGTAAGCAATCCTGAGCCATTGCCGCGACCCTTATTGCTGGAACACTGGGCGGAATAGGCGAATTAACATTCAACTTAGCTATATGCGATGTCAGGCCATATAAACAAGTGCATAAGTACACGGCTTAAAACGACTGTGTCAACGATATTTATCATGGGCTTACATTGTCATTAATAATGCCGGCATTGCCTGGGCGAGAGAATTGTGAATCGGCCCAGACCCGAACGGATCGGGAACGAGGAGTGAAGTGCACAAATTGCAATTTCTATGCAAATTTATAACAAATAATTACTGACAGCCATAATTCATTAATAATTGCAGGTACTGCTCACCTCTCGCCCTCAGCCTCTTTCTGTTCGCTCAATCACTAACGTGTGTGTCTTTTAAAGATAAATTTGCAAATGCAACACGACCAAGTCAAGTGAACTCGGCTCGTAACAGGCCACTTCGCACAGTGAGGCAATTAAGCTGATGACGTTGATAAAAATCAGCAGCAGTCAGGCCGGCTGCCTGGCCCATAATTTATAGCCCAGAGCAGCAGCCGCCGCCGAGTATCGTATCGGACAGTGAGGAAATTATCTACATACGAATATGTGGCGACACATTATTAAAAGGTTGAGAGTCTGTCCCATAACGTGTCCCATATAGGCACGTATTTGCATCCATATATCTGCGAGTGCTCTGTGTGGATGACATATGATAGTTTGCAAGTGCGACCAAGTATCTATCGTAAGTATTTATCAATAATTACAGTTAAAAACATTAATAACAGCGTTGAATTTATAGATCGATAATGGCCTGGGGCTTGTTATGACCTAGTCTCTAACCGTTAATAGTTGGGCTCGGCTTTTCATGCCCCATATTGGTGAGCACAACATTGTGATGCCTTAGCATTAGGTAAACTGGATTTTAATTTGCCTCAAGGCAATAAGTCACAGTATTCGATTTATTTCTGCTTTGTACAATTAACCTTCCAGCAATGTTATTGTTTACTGTATCCATTTCCTCATTTACATAAGGGTTTATCATAACATATATTTAGTAACTAAGTAAAATAACTTTCCCAAGCAGAAGCTTTATCCTTTCACTTGTAAAAATAATATATAGGAAGTTTACCTTTTGAATAATATATCCTTATTTATTTAAACTTTTAGCAGAATCGCAATGTATTTGTATAGACATTCAGAGGTGGTCCTGTGGAAGGCACTACGTGGAGTGTCAAGCTGCCAGCGAAAATTCCCGACAAGATTGTACAATGCAGCATTGTGCTCATATTTTGAATGCCCGATGTTTTTGCCCACCACAATAAACTGCCAGTTGGCAACTAACACCAGACCTCCATTCTCAAAATGTGTCTAGAAATGTGGGACATAATTATTCAGAAGTAATCTAAACTAGATGAAAGCTACCCTACAGTACTAGAGGTGTTGATTAGACTTGTCTGAACTACCTACACCTATAACCCTACCTACCACCTATAACACTATGGTAAACTAACGTCGAACCACCTAATTTATGGGTACTTCCTTGACTGACCCTATAGTAAACGAACGCCGAACCACAAAGTAAATTTGAGATTTCGATGTTGTTGTCTGACTTGCCTCTGTGGAGCGTTGGGTAGTGTGCTGTGTTTAAAAATGTAGTGAGTATTCTTAATATAATTTATTTATCATAAATTCTTTCCTATAACTTTAACATATTAACTTACAAAAGCTATGTCAAAAAAAATTAAATTAATGTAATTGTCATGTAAAATAAAAGAGCTGAGCTTGTTGTCCTTAACAAATACAAAGTTAAATAAAGTAAAAACTTCTCAAAAAGGTTCTTACATCTCCCTAATTTAATTTATATTGTTTTTAAAATATGTACTCAGTTTCAGTGAAAATCAAACATGGGTATTCTTGTAACTACCCATTTAATGGGTACTCATATCACCACCCCTAGTATGGATACCTTATGCTACCCATTAACCCTTTTCTTGGATACTTATATCACACCTAGCATGGGTACCTATGTAACTACCCTTTTCATGGGTATCCTTATCACTAGTTCAAGGTAAACGAAGTGGTGGCAATTGACCCTATAGGCGGACATTTCATACAAAAATGGAAATGAACAAACACATTGACTAGGGTCAGTAAAGTAAGTACTCGTAGTTCCCTTGTAAGTAGTCGTACTACTACCTACGAACTAGTGCGCAGTACTGTAGGGTATCTTTTAATAATTTGAAAAGCTGTTTTTTTGAGACTTTGAGGTCTTTGTTATTTAATATGGATTCTTCATGGAAAAAGCATGCCACCCAAAAAATATTCATGAAAAAAGCAAAGGTCTCGGTATATCTATGTGGGACTGGATTGTAATAAGCCTTTTAAATAATCTGAACCCGATCCCACGTAGTTATTTTGTATTATTATAAGGTTTATTGATATTATTTTCATATATTATTTTGTTTAAAATATGGACTTAAATTGATTTTGGGTTGTTGCTGAGAGCGTCGTTTCCTCCGCACCTCTTCACCGTCGTCGTCGCCAAATCTTAATTCCCCTCTTCCTTCCTTTCTGGCCGGCTTGCTACGTCGTTCCTCTCTCTCGTCGTTACCTTTACGTCCTCGTCGTCGTTCGATCATCTGGGATGGCTGGCCTTTCTGCGTTGCCAGACCATTCCCACATCTATATATAAATTATTTCTCAAATAAATAATAATAAAAATAATAAATAATTTTTCAAATAAATAATTGAAGATACACATCATCTTGGCCTTAACAATTAAACTTTATCAAGTTTTTTTTTTTTAATTTTAAAGGTTAAGTAGTTCAGAAATTTGATTTAAAGTGTCGGAGACGTTTTCATTGGCACAATATAAATTACTTCTGAAAAAAATGCGCGTATAATAATAATGTAATATTACTGAGTTCGGAAATTATTATAATTTTCAACGAGGTTTTTTGCGTGCAGGGGCTCCTGGAAGCCGAGTCAAAAGGGTCATTTTCGTGGCGGTCCCCAAGTCGCAGTCGATGTCCAAATGGCAGACATTGCGTGAGCATCGTGCCCGCCAAGCCCCAACTTCAACACCTTAGAAGAGGGCATCATTATTATCCACATTATCGATAAATGCATTGCCAAGCGCATTGCATACAAACTGCATGCTAAATTTATTTATATGTAATGTCCTGTCTCATGCATATTTAATGTCCACGCATTTTCGACTTGGTCCCGGAGCAAAGAGGTCTGAGGAAAAAGAAGATAAAATGCATTTGCCGTTGGCTTTGCGACCTCGACACCGGGATCTCCGTCTCCTGCAGTTCAGCAAACAAGTAGCTGGTGCCGTTTCGGAAGTATCTGCATTTGAGCTTCTGGTCGGCGATGTCTGCATGCCGTCGAGAACGGTTAGCTGTTTTCGTCTTGTTCTTTCCTCTCTTAGCAGTTGTCAGGCATCAACTTGGCCAACATCGATTTCAGGCTCTGATTGGGCGGTACTTGGCTTGTATGGTTGACGTTGCTACTTATACTGTTTATTCTTACAAACCAATCGGTAAATACAGTACAAATATGCGAATTACATAGTTAATACTAAGTTACGCAAATGCCACAGAAATGTATAATATTTAATTCTGCCTCAACTCAAGTAATCTTCTCTAATATCAAATTGGAAAAAGCCTAAAACTAAATATCAGAAAACTTGCCAGTTTCGTATTCATATATTTCGATTAAGATTTACACCTTAAGTGTCCTCGGTGGTCTGTCACTTTGTTCCCTTTTTCTGCGCCTTTGAAGCATAACGACTCGGTCTTTCAACATCTCAATGCTCGCAACTCATAACTCAAACTTAAAGAAACGTATCTGCCCCTGCACGAATATGAGAATATACGTGTATATAGGAGAGTGTTCCAGGGACTCATAAATCAAAATGACATTGCCAACTCTCCGCATTAATATTTCAACACCATAAATGCAGCGTCAATTCGCACGGGGGAGCTGAAGCGGTTAAAGGAGGCCGCGTTGACAGTGGCATGCACAGCGATGTCTGCAAAATTGTGTGCATAATAAATAAATATGAAAGGCCTTCGTCGTCAGTTCATCGCATCGTATCCAACTGCTTACAGTTCCAGCCCAGAACGCAGTCAATTCCAAAGTGCAGCTCACTCCAGGCATCAGATCAAATCAAGCCAAGCGACCAAACATGAAGAACCATGGGCACGGACCCGTCCAAAACCAGACGAGCAGGGCCACGCTCGACTAATTATGGAAATGTCATCAGACTGATGGCTGATGGTTCCCTGTGAGGTCCCCGCCGCCGAAAAGGAAAAATGCACACGTTTAGTGCGCGCAATTTGCTTGCAATGCGTCAACACATGCGACAATTTCGAGCAGCACTTGCATGGCATTTATTTAAACTCCTGCGATTTTTTCCGCTCCTTTTTGGAAGAAATTACAATTTTCAAGCCGGATAGTGGATCGTGGTGGAGGGGTGAGGACAGACATCGGTTAAGACAGCCAGCGACGCCTCTGAAGTGACAAAAGTTCAGCTCGTGGGTGGCAAAGTCAGACAAGACGGTGGCGTTGCCTCCATGCACAATGATATATGGTTTTGTCGGCTGTCATTTGGTTTTGAAAATTATTGTTGTGGCCTGCACTCTGGGTTTGGGTGTCTTTTGTTTATACTCTTTCGGGGCTGTGGGCAATCTGCACTGCTCCTCCTTATTAGAGGCTTGCAGATAATAATAAGCTAATAAATTATAATTATCTAAGATAACTTTTGGCTTCCTGAGAACTTATTATTGCAAATTCATACATCATTCTTGCAGTTGAACTGATACATTCTCTATTTCTTCTGATTAATATTCTCTGTAAATCGGTTTTTTTTTAAAATTGGGAATAAAAGCCATTAAACTGAAATAAAATACCTTTAACGTTTAAGTTTCAATCGTTTACTTATAACTATTTTTAATAAGACTTCATTTGTTTTTATTTGTCAACATTTTCAATAAACTGAGCATAATTCGACAAAGTGAATTAGCCATGAATCCACAATGCTTTTGATACCGGGTATCTCACAGTCGGTCACACTCGACTGTAGCTTTCCAAATTGTTATATTTTATCTTAACAAGTCTTTTAACAAATTAAATATATAGAGCGGCACCAGATCTTATTAAAAAATAAACTGTATTCCGAATTCGTTAATATCTTCTTCCGCTGGAGTGTTTAGCATTTTCATGTTTTTTCTTTTCTTTGCATTGCTGCCTGTTGCTGCTGCAATCGTAAATTTCAGTGAATTACGATTTTACCTGCTTTCGCACAGTGCCTGCATGTCTGCATTTTAAACACAAAGTCAACACTTATCACGAGCGGGGTACGACCAGTCGGCTGTTTTAATGGCCGCCAAGATGGTGGCAGTGACTAAGTAGGATCACACAGCCCCCAGTACCCACTTGGGAAGCTATTCAATGGGTACATCTTACGCAAGGCTTTCTTTGCCAATTGGCTACCCTAACAATTTACATGCTGACCCCGAACTACCTAGCCAAAAGTCATATTTTATTCGGGCTGCTCTTCGTTTTCGGTTATTATGGTTTTATTGTTGGCTCGCGTAGTAATATTTTTGTATCTTTTGGCGATTTTTCATCTCCATTATTTTGCAGGAAAAATAAATTTGCAAACGGTAGAAGAAATATTTTCACGAAATCCCCAACCAATAAATTTCATCCACCCACCCGCCATATTTCCTTTTATTTTCTTTCTCTGCGAGCTTGGGTGACAAGTCCAGCCTGGCCGAATGGGTTGGGGTGGCCGTGGTGGCCGGGTTGGCTGCCTCCAATGATAAATGGTCGCGGCTAGAGGGAACTATAATGGCCAGCGCGATGGCGGTGGCTTTCACCTGCGATGTGGTATGAAAAAAAGTGGAAAAAATAAAATAAAAATGGCAAAGGTATTGCCAAGGGAAAGGGGGCCGCCGAGATCTTCATCCTCGGCTTGTCAAAAGCACTGAACGTGAACATCACTTATATATAAGCCCCGTGCCCGTGCCCGTGCCCAAACTCCAATCTCCTCGGCCCGCTTGCCCAGAACGATTCTCGGCTATATGTGGCGAAATGGACATTTATGAAAGAATTATTGATGCCAACGCCAATATGTGTGTGCGTGGGCGGGCGGGCTGGCGGGCTGGCGTTGGGTTTATGGCATATTTTTTATGACTCTCGTTCGGGGACGGGGACAGAGACGGTGACCGGAGTCTGAACCGTAGTCCTGGCCAGGTCAGAGGGTGCAGCCTCCCCCACAGTCCTCCTTCCCGAATAATACAATAAATTGTCAGGTGGGGCGGCTAGCTGTCAAAATGCAAGGGCATAACTCTCTCCGCCTCCCCGCTGCCCATTCGGCTGCCATCTATGGCAAAAACGAAAATTTTAATTTATCGACGCCATATGTGGGCAGTGGCAGTGAGCAGTGAGCAGCGAGCAGCGGGCAGCGAACGGAGGAACTATTGCCAGTCAACTGTTCCACCTCCTCGAACAACTTCTTTTTGGGGAAATATAAAATTTGATTTACTGCCATTCCGTGTCCGCGTGTGAGTGTAGTAGCCGTTCCAGTAGCCCGCCCGGTATAATTTAGCGGCAAACGTAACCGAAATGTTATGATTTGTGAGCCAATGGATACGTATACATATATTTTATGTTTTTGGTTGGCTGTAGCTCACCCTCGGCTATGACTTAAAGTTGTAGGCATCTGTTTGCGACAGTTTTGCTGAAAATGGGTTAGAGAGTCAAGGAAAAGGGCAAGATAATTAAATTATTATGTCCTGAAGCAGGTAGTTCTTCGGGTTTGTCTCTAAATAAAAATTCTCAATAAACCAGAGCTCCCAATCGAGGGTTGCCAAAGCTGCTACAAGAAAGTAAACATATTCAGTGAACTGCATTATTTCTGACACAGTAATAAGCCTGGAAAACAGGAAACAAAATCTATAGAATCTCCAATAGAATTACAAAAGAAACACTGATTTGGTATTTAATTTTCTTTGATTTATTGATTTCTTTGTAGTGACTTAATTGAACATTAAAATATTGTTCATAATTACACATTTATGTATAGTATATATAGATTTAAATATAAGCTGTTACTCATATATTTTACAAGAATTTTACAACTTTAAGTTTTTGGACAATCTTTTCATTTCGTTAATTCTGCAATCGTTTCACTTGAATATAATAAATAATTTTAAAATTACCATATGCATTTAGTAGCAACCACGAAACGAACGAGCGATATGAAGGTGCTGCACTATATCCTTCGATCTCAGATATTGATAGCTAGACGCTAGACTCCTTAAGCTTAATTGTAAACACATTTGTATGTAACTACAGTACATTAGATCACTAGCTTTTCGTTTCACGAGTGAGTCACATCATACAGTAACGAGCAACCAAGGACACCATTTGCTCTGTCCATCCTCAGGGATCCCGATCTCTCTCTCCCTGGCCATGCTCTTGGGGTCAGAGGTCAGAGGTCAGACGGCGCCTCTAGTGGCTCCCTACTCTATGGTCATATACACCAAAACCGCGCACCAATACGACGACTCAAGAGAAAGGGGTTTGATGGGTTTGACTGAAAGCCGACCTCCTCGGCTGGCCGGACTCGGATCCGGATCCGGAGCCCACCTCGTCGTCCTACTACGGATGCGACGACCCCATCCGGGGCCCATATAACGAGTACGGTGCGAAGTACTGGGCCAGCGCCGGATGCGGGGGCAGTCCCGACATCCCCTGCATCCCCGGCGCCAGCGAGGGCGGCAGCATCGACGGCTTCCCGTACGGATGGTAGCGGGCCGCAGACAGGGGACTCAGCGGCGGGGTGGGGTAGGTGCGCTGGAACAGCGGATGGTTGGGCGGAATGCCGCCGGCGGCCGCCGCACTCAGCACAGCATCCGGCACGGAGGCCGTGTGCGTGCGTAGGTGCTGGAACAGGTCGTCGGAGGTGCCGAACCGCTTGCCACAGTAGGCGGCGTCGCTACCGATCCACGAGCACACGTACGGCATCTGGGAGGCGGCAGCCAGGGCAGCCAGCTGGGCGTGGTAGGATGAGGCAGCTGCCGCCGCCGCTGCCGCCGCGCTGGACGAGCCGGAGCCGCCCTGGGAATTGGACTTGCCGCCGCCGCCACCTCCGCTGGCGGACACCTCGCACTGCGGACATCCCGCCGGACAGGGTCTGCCCGGCCGCCTTGTTGATGTAGTGCGGACTCGCCGGACATCCAGTGCAGTAGGGGTCGCGGCACACGTTCGGGGTGGCCGCCATCATTGACGGATCCGCCAGTCCCTTCATCCGGGCGTAGTTCAGATATGGATTCATGGCTGACGCCTTGAACATGGCGTGGTGGGGCGACATCAGTGAGCTGGCGGCCATTAGGTCCATGGAATAGGGGCTGCCGTAACCTGGAACAAAAGGAATATAACATTGAAGTTAATAAATGGACGATTTTGGTTAAGTTCGGAGCTTCTGTAAACTTTCTGGACTCTGACAAAACTACTTTTATGACTGTCTGTCCGCCTGCCCGTCTGTCTGTCCTCATGAAACAACACATCTGAGGGAGTATAAGAGCTGCAGCTACCAAATTTGGTGACAATTCTTATTTCTATTGAGACGAAGGGTGTAATCATCTCAAAGAGACTTGGTACTGGGTATTCCACTTGACTGAAGCTTTTTTACAAGTTTTATGTCCTTTTCAGAAAATATCGACTTGAAAATGGTAAGATTGCATAGTAAATTATTCCTGAATTCCATCGATAAAATTTGTTTTTCCCGTGCTAAAGCTTAAAATAGAATCCCCGTCTTTTCTTTGTTGTCCTCCTAAGCTTCTTGCTTAAAATTTGTGGTTCTAGTATATCCTGGGAAATTCGTGGTTGTGAAGCACTCACCTGCCGGATAATAGGATGCAGCTGCTGCCGCCGCCGAGGCGGATCCTTGCTGGCTGGCCGCGTGCAGAGCCTTCACGTAGTTGGCCTCCTTGGCGGCGGCCATCGCTGCTTCCTGCAGGCGACTTGAGCTGGCCGCCGCCGCCGCCGCTGCAGCTGCTGCTGCTGCGCTGGGACTGTGCATGGTTGCCGATTCCTTGGAGCTGCTGCGACCAGGCGTAGAGGCCGCGGGGGGCAGACCGGGGCTGCCGTTGAGCTGGGCGGCACCTCCACCCATCCCGGAGGTGGGAGTGCGTCTCAGGGATCCGGCTGCCGTGGGCGACTCTCGCTGGGAGCTGGCACTTTGGTTCGAGTCGCAGCGCTGGCCGCCGTTTGAAGTCGACTTCGGTGTCTTCACCCGCTGGCCACTGCTGGTGAGATTTGTGGCGCCACAGTCGGTTGCGGCAGCTGTGGTGATGTTATTGTTGGGCTCGTAGGGCTTAAAGGTGCTCGGGGTCGGCTTGCTGCTGTGGGCGGGAGGCAGCTGCTGCTGCTGCTCCACGGAGCCGGTGCTGACGCTGGATGAATGACTGCTAACCGGCGAGGATTTATCGCGTGCTCCCCCATCCGCCGATCCCCCAATCTGGCCGAGGCCAAAGCCGGACGCCTTCGGCTGGTGCTGCAGCTGCTTTGTGGACTTCTCGATGTTCGCCGCCAGCAGCTTGGGGTTCGTGGTGTCCGCTCCGATTGCGCTGCATGTTTGCGCCAAGAGCGCCAACGGACTGCTTTTGTTGTCCAGCTGCGGGGAGAAACGAGAAGGAAAAATCGGGGATGAGTTGGGATCAATATAGAGAGGGAGAATCTGCTGTGATGAACAGACAAGGTATCGGATCGAATATATCCAGAAAATGTTATATATATTATAAACTATTATTTTTATAAAAAAATATTATTTTGTATATTAATTATTACTTAGTATTTAGTACGTGAGTTTTATATTCATATCTGTATTTATATGTGTTTCAATTGGACAACATTTTACTCGGATTAGAACTGCAGAAATTAAAGTATTAAATCTCTATACTATCGCTTTCGATGCCAATGCCATTGAGCATATTTGCCATCGCTAGGCCTGCGTGCGATGCGTTTGTCAGGCATATCGTGCGTTTTGCATCGCCGATAAGATCTTGTCCTTATTGTCTTCGGCTTGACTTTACTTTGTTCGGCAAACACTTCTTTGCTGGCCCAGATCTTAATCTTTCACAACAAACTGGCTCGATCTTAAAGTGCTCGTGCAGCCCAGTAACCACATCCTTCCTCAGCGGCACTCATAACAGGCTTTAGTCGCAAATATTTACAGTCCCACAGAAAAATAAAAGGAATAAGACGGCCATTAAAATCTTTGACTAAAATAAGAACTGGAAGATATGGCATATACATTTATTTATATATGAATACATACAGATGTACACATAAGGCCATGTAAAAAACCAATAAAGGATGTTGGAAAACATTTTATATTACCTTTGGGGCTTGTTGCTTTTTGGCCCGAGGTCACTAATAAAACGAATAATGACAACATTTTAATTAAAATATGAATCAGATCGACACTGCACAGTCTGCCTTATTTTATCCTCAATTCTAATCCTCTATCCTCAGGATTGACACATATAGCTTTATGCTTTCAACTTTTTGATAAGCTTTTCACCTATAATGTAATCCGTCCTCAATGTTTTGCTTATTTATAGCCCGAACTAATGCTCATATTATTTAATCAGCATTCATCGGGTTTTATGGACATTTATAAATGAGCAATTAGACTAATGAAATTATTAGCCATTTGTGATACGCAATAAACGAGTACTAAAACCATGTGAAGCAGGGTTGGGTACTCGCGGCTAATACAAAACACTAAAGAAATTATACATATGATTTATACCAAAAAGGGGTCTTAATAATTGCAGTGATCGATTTATAATATTGAGTACTAAGAAGCTTAACAATTAAAATGAAATTAAATAAAAGCTGTACAGATTTATTATACAATTTCTTTGAAATATCTTTTTTTAATTTCCAAGGAAATTGCTTATCGATAATATCGACCAAATTTTGATTTATCTTTGGTTTTTAAAAAATAATTGCAGAGTAAAATAAAACAAGAGCTTGCATTATATTTTGTAAAATTAAGAAGAAGTTCTGTGGTACTTTGATAGTGACCATTATAGATACTATCGATTGAGTATTTATAAGACGTCACTTAGTACGCTATATTGTAAATTTTTTTAATTTATAAGTTTACGCTCATTGAATTGAAGGCTTCGAATTATTGGTATGAAGCACTAGCAAACTTTCTGTGTATAAGTAGTTAGCCCATAAAAACGATCGTATATATCAGCATTTAGAGCTGTAAGAGTGAAAATTACCGATTGAGTAGTACAAAGGGAGACCGGCGTAGTTATAAGTGTACATAAATGAAATGAATATTGCCCACTCACAGTTTGTGCCATAAACACGAAACACGGTTTTTGCAATAAAATCCATTTCGCCGCATGCCATAAATTATGGCGCACACAGAGGAGCAGCCCTGCGGAGCGAAGAAGGAGGAAGCGGAAAGGGAAAACCCGAAACTGAGGCAGAGTTGGGCGTCCATAACTCATCGCACAACTACACACGTACGAGGGCACAGACACAGGCGCAGAGAAAATAATGACGTACACTCTGCATGTATGCATATACATATGTGTGCGAGCGTAATTACGCTTATGCCCAACTGGCGCAAGTCATAAACTACAAAATATTGAAGCTTTTATAACACTCAATGGGCCGCCATAAATTATTATGATACTATTGTAAAAATGGCAGAAATTCTTATCGGTACTTAAGAGTACTTTGGATGCCCTATAATCAGAGATCCAGTGTGTGTGGACATGTAAGAAGTTCACTTATTTTCGTCTGGGATAGTTAGCCAGGATGTATAAAAAGTATACTTTGTACTGAAGGAAAAGAAAATTCCTCTTATTTTTATCACAAAAAATCATAGCTTTAAAACTACTAAGATAAATATAAATCATTTAATACACAAAGTATTTATTTATTTATTTTATTTATATATTTATAATGAACTCAATGACAATTTAGTAAATGCAAAGAGTTCGATCAACAAAATTTTTTTGAAACTGAGTATTATACTAACACTTAGATTATTCGATTTATTTAGTATATTATATAATCAAAATAAGTTGAGGTCTAAAGAAATGCAATCTTTTATGTCAATTTATAATACCCGAGATAGGACATTTAAAATGATAGAAAATTAATAGAAACTTGCTCAGTATTTAAATAAAACAATTACTAAAATACCAGACATCAAAATAAAAGTGTATAGCATAGGTCACCGAGCTTAGCACACCCCAAATTATTTGATTTGCATTTGTGTGGGGATATACCCAAGCTGTGAGCACCGCTCCCCTCAAATCGCCCACTCCGCATCAACACTTTATTAATTATTGGCGCAAACAGAGGGGCGGAGGCCCTCACCCCATTTCGTCTCGATTTTAGCACAATTAGTCATAATTTATTATCATGTTGATAAAGTTTCCGTATTGATTTTCGGTATTACGCATATTCGTGTCGCACATTTTGTGTTTTGTTTGTGATTTAGTTTATAAATATTTCCCCATCCCCATGAAGAACCTAGATAAAATGAGCCATATGGGACTTGTTTAATTTACGATTGGACAATCGCTCCATAAAGTGCCGATATATTTTATTTATATGAAAACGTCAATTGGCTTGAGTGAAGCAAAGTAGAATTATTGCTCTGTCTCTGACCTGCGACTATGTTCATATAATAATTGAGGCCACGTTGGGGGTAATTACGGTCATCCTCCTTGCGGCATAGTAACTCAAGCTGTGAAAATTGTTTGTAATGATGCCTTAAATATTTTTTTATGAACACGCTAAAATTTGAAAATATATACCTCTGGAAATACGTATTATTAGCACTTAATTAGCACATACAAGTGGAATGGAAAACGCAAGGGGAACAAAAACGTAATATGTATAGATTATGAATAATGTGATAATTAAAATGTTACACCTTGTGAAAAATGTATATACAAAACATCAACACTAACAAGGTAAACAAACAGCAACTGAGCACAACAATAAAAACGGGTGACTACGACAACAGTAGCCCTGGCTGAACGCTGAACGTTGAACAAGTTGAAAATAAAACCCCAACTAAAATGCATTTAGTTATGGCTTTTGCACAATCAAGTCACAGCTGCTTGTTAAATGCGTATAATTTAATTAGACACTTGAAACTAAACACACTCAGCTGTCATGATTTGATTTAAATTTATTATCGGCTTTAAATATGTATTTTAAATGCTAATTTGTGTGCTAAAGGTTTCTGATGTTGGTTATAGAGAAAAAGCGTGATACAATACTGCGATGATAGTTAAATTATTGAATTTAAAACACAACTTTGCCTTTTATAAGTCTCTGTATTTTTAACAAAAAATTACTTAAAAGTGAAGCATTTCCACGGCTTTAAAATCATTTAACACCTATATATATCACATAGAAAATAACTAAAAGGATTAAACTATATTATATTGCCTCAAGCTCCATTCTTTGGCATTAAACACAACCGCATTTGAAAAATATGATAATCCGACATACTTTACCTTTTTCCACACGTAGACTTGAAACAATAAAAATAACTGTGGCACACAAAAGTGAATAAAAGTAACGTAAATTATAAACAAATAAATGCGGCACGCGAAGCTTTTATGGTGTCAAACGACGAAGTGTAGCTCATCAGACACGCACTTGAACGGCCCTTGAAAAATCATACTTTATGTTAATATGACAAACAAAATGTTGAAACTTGAAAGGTTTTTTTCTGAAACAATCCGCCGAATCGAACTTAAGGCTGACTTCGATTTGATGGGGTAGGGAAACCCGTGATGATCATTTGTTTGCTCTCGGCTATTGTTTCTTAAAAAGCGCTGTTTTTCTTTTTGTTTCTTTTTGGGGAATTTCAAATTTGTTTGAAAATGAGAAGAAAAAGAGTATGACGGATGGCACTTCAATCGGGTATTCGAAGTGTTTTTTTTCGGGGAAATTAAAGCGAAGTAGCCATATTGAGAGCTTTTTAAAATATTTGATTTGTTTGTCAGCTTACAGCAATAAAAGTTTATCCTAAATGGATTTTAAGACCTATCTCGCATCTCCTTTTTTCTCATTTTTGTGGCAATATTTTCTGAAATGCAATTTTCAAAGATTCTGCGGCTCAGGAAATTTCGTCCCCTTTCCTACACTCGCGCACATTACGATACAGAAATAGCTGCTATAAATATGAATTACAGGATAAGCATAAAAAGCGGAAATTTTGTGCCGCCGCCATCGTCGACGACGCTTTGCATAAGCCAACGGCAACGTCTTTAGCAGATTTTTCCCCAAACCAAGACCCAATCTCCACACAACCTCACAGCCAGCCCAACCCAGCGTCTGACTCAGTTTTTAAGACGCCCTTGCAGTTTTGCTGGGAATTATAAAATAAGCGATAAAAATGGTATAAAACTTTATGCAGACTTTGTATTTTCCTTCCTTTCTTATTTTCTTTAGTTCCCTCTCTCTCGTACATCACACGAACAAGCCTCTGACACTGGGAGTGGGTCCACAGTCGTTATACATATTATGCATGTATATTATATTATTTCGCCTGTTAACACCTTTTTGTATACGCTTACTTATATACTTTTTTCGTTGGGGTGATAATAAATTTGGCTTGCTTGGGCAAGAACGAGAACCAAAATTAATGCATAAGAAAAATTTGCATAAATGCCCATAAAAATATAAAGAGCTTTGAGCCCAAGTTGAATTAAATGATGAATCATTTAAGGGGGAAGACATGACAGTATGAACATTATCCGGCTCGAAGAACCCACTATTTTATGTGTTAATTATAGCAGGACTTTGTTTTTTAAATTTATTTTATAATGAAATTGTAATTGGGTAGTCGCGAAATCTATCATTTTCAAAAAATTATTGCATATATATAACCGCCGTAAACGGGGCCTTTTATTGAAGCTTCAAATAAAATAAATTAGTGCTTAAAATAATCGAACATATGGTAAAAGCGCAAGCAATTAGCTTATCCACTAAACCGTAACCCCCAAGGTACGCTGCTCCATAGATTTCACTCTATACAAACTATATACCCTCCTCCTTGGACGGGCCGACCGACCGCAAATGCAATTCAATTCTGTTGGTTTATTTTCAGCCGACACGGCAATAGGAGAAACACAAAACGCTGTCACATTAACTGTCAACTGCCGCAAAACTGGCACTTGTCATATTGACAACTGACAGCGTCATTTGACTGTCAAACTCGGCCGGGCGACGGGCGACAGGCGAGAGGCGAGAGGCATGAGGACGCAGGAGATGCAAACAAATAGCAAGTAGCACATAGCACAAGGCAAATAAAACCGAGATCCGACGAGGCCATCCCTGGCTGGCACTCGACTGCATGGCATGTGGCAATGCCTGGCATAGAGTTGCCACTTAATTTGACACACACACCGAAGCGCAGCAGTTGAAGTGCACTTGGCGTTAGACAATGTTGCAATTTCAGACGTTGCATGAGTCCCCAACTGTCAGCCATATCATTGCAATTGTCACAGTTGCCGTAGTGCTGCCGTTGCAGTTGGAGCAGTGGCTGTGTGCACTTTGAGTGACACATTAATGCCATTTTCATGTGTCACTCTTTCTTTCATTTGAAGCCTTGCTCCCCGGCGGGGGGTGCGGGCTTTGGCTTTGGGGACTTTCGGAAAACTTGGCTGGGGTCGTGTCTTGTTTCTCTGTTAGATTTCATGTCAGACTTTTGTCAACATTACGTGTCTATTTAGTTGTCAGCTGGCAGTTGTTATAGCTTCGCCGCTGCAGTTTCTACAGCCGTTGGCCTTTTTTTTCTCATATTGTTTCCAGTTTACAGAGCGGGGTATGCAAACATTTGTTTTTCGTCGCCGCATTCCTCGCTTTTTTCCAGCACCATTTTTTGCTTTGCTTACTTATCTTGGTTGTTTTTTGGTGTTACCGTGCAAATTACCTGGTTGTTGTTGGCTTTCCTATTTGCATGGCGAATATTTCGTCTATCTCTTGGCGGGTCGGATTTATTTAGTTGCTCTTTATGGGCTGCTACCAGGTTGGTGAGTCAAATTCACCAAGCCTAATAAGACTTATATTTTGAAAATATCGTTCACCTATTGACCAGTTTTATAACTTTCCCGTTTACTTATGGATCGTAAATGAATAAAATAAAATCTTATAAGAAATTGGTATCTAAAGGCAACTAATAAACAGAATAATAATAATAAAATCAATAAACTAATTAGCAATAAACCATTTGTTATTGCCACTTCTCAAAGCGATCGATCAACGTCTAAGGCAAAAGTGCGTATACGAGCGGCAATTAACCCAATGACTTTTAGCCAAATGAATTGTCGATGAGTAAGCTCTCTCACTTCCCTCTGGCTGCTGAGTTGTAGTGTTTTCTCGCTATTGATGTCAACGCCAATTGGCATATTCCATTATCCCGCTCATCACTCATCTGGCAGCGGCGAAAAACAGACGATAAATCCGAATAAAATGCGATGTATATGCTACAGCTCGAAGATGAGGCCTCTCAAGGTTGCTCTTAGATTAGCGCAGCTGTCTTAGCTTAATGTTGTTTATTTTTTCAATTCTCGCCATCCCCGTCGCTCTCCCGGCCTCCCGATCCACGATTTGGACAACTTGTTTATCAATCATGCGCAACGTGCGCCTGTCACCTGCCAGCCTCTGTCCAGCGCTGTGATGGAATGCGTCAACGTGGGCGTTACTTTATGACGGGCTGTACTTCCTCCCGCACCAAAAGCACACTCCGTATATGGCGTTCCAAAAATATATAAATACGTATGCGTAAAATATAAATACGTATGCGTAAATAAATAAAAAACAGCTGCGAGGGTTATTTAATGGCTCAGTGTTATAGCCGCAAAAGCACTTATTTACTTTTGGCATTTTTCCGAAATGACTTGTTTATCTTAATTATATGTGGCATTTAGTTTTAGTCTAATTAAGGAATTTGTATCTTCCAAAGATAATTAAAATTGCTTGTATATACTTCAGATTAATGCCCAAAACAAATTCCGCTTCTATTCTCCGAGCTGTCATCTCGTTGAGTATAAGAAATAATTATCTGAATACACTTTAGCACCGCAATCTGGATCTTGAGATGAAGGCTTCACGGAATTTAAATTTAGTGTTCGCTCAACGGCCACGTTCACACTCACAGCCGATTATTTCGCCACAAATCTTTGTTGTTCATCAAGAACAATAATTTCGATATTTTATTCCCCCATTTAGCAGAATTCGTATCTACGTGCCTGCGCTGCGGCAGCTGTTGGCCTGGCAAATTAGCATAAAGCCAAGCAAAAGGTGTCTGTCATTGCTGTCAAGTGAATTGAATGCCCGTGCCCACATGCGGCATTCATTAATTCCTACTTTCCGACTGATCCGCGCTGCGTTTGTCGCTCATTTTTTCTCGATTTTATTTTTATTATGAAAAATCTTTAAGCTGACAGCTGACTAAATTAATTTGACAATAATTAGCATTTCAAGTTGTCAGCGTTAATGAAATTTTACCCTCTCCCAGCTCCAGCTACCGCTTCTGCTGTCGCTACTGCTGCCGCTTGGGCCCCCCGATCCTTGATCCCCCTGCGCGATCGTATAATGAATCCAACGACACTTTATAATTTTAGTCCACTGCACATGCAGCATTATTGGTGTCTCCCCGGCACTGTTGGCTGTCAACTGTCTGTTGCCTTGGCTCGCCTGTCAAAATGCCAAACCACCGACGAGCGGCGGGGATTCTGGGACAGAAGATGCGGATCGGACCCGCCCAGGCCCACGAAATGTTCGCTCCGAGGTGTCATTCGCATTTGGCATCGCGTTAATTACGTGTTATTTATAATTATGCCGCCGTACACTTGCGTTGACAAGTGTTGTCAGCATCCGTCCCAGTTTCCCCGTGGGCCCCCTATGCGCCCACTCTTATCTGATTATATTTTCTGCTGCAGTTGTGGCCCCTCATTTTGGCATAATTCATTTTCCCGAGTTCCTGTGCGTGCCTGAGTTTTCCCGCTTTTTATTTGTGGGCTTATTATTTAAGCCTGTTGTTCCCACTTTTTTGTGTTTCGGGAGTTAATAATGTTTCCTGGCATTTGTTTTTAATTTCCGCAGTTAAATTGAACACTACGTTCACGGTGAGTGATAACTAAAGTGTACAAAGGAAAGGAGAGATTAATCACCCATATTTTATAATACATTTTCTTGTACAGAAGTCTGTTTGTCTATTTGATCATCTGTAATAATTGTCTAAATATCGTCTAGAATAATTTGTACCTTTCTCACATAGCCATGGTTCACCGTACATATCCAACAGATAGTGCTTCAGACACGACAAACTGAAAGCTTGGCAAGGGAAAACAAATTGTTGTTGCACTTCCGTTGCCAGTCAACTCTGACAGGAGGAGCGCGGCGGGGCTAGAGCGGCATCTCTTCCACTATTTTAGCACTTCGCGTCGGCTCTGCCAAACTGACAGTTTTGTGTTGCACAGCTGTTAGCCCACTTACACGCCCTCAACCCTCGATCCCTGACCAGCAGATACAGTTCGCGAATAAAAATGCTTTTGCCCTGTCTATTCTAAAAAGGCGGGAGTGCCAAGCGCGAACATGGAATACCCGGTAGTTCTGGATGCACAGAGCTTATTTCAATGTAAGCTTAGTTAGTCACACTTAAAATATACAAAACCAATATAATTAATAAAAGACACATTCAAGTTAATACAGTTTAATTTAGTTTCGCTAACTTAAATGTTTATCGGAGGTCACTAAACACAATATACCCAATTACGCCCTGATTGCTGGGTAAGAAAACTAAAACTGAAGCGGGGGAATGAAAAGAGATTGGGGAGGCCGACTGAATGACGTGCTGACGCCTCTCTTTTGCTCCTGAAGCCAAAGCTTTCCGTCTGCCTGCATAATAAAATGCGAAAATATGCAAATAGAGCCAAATAACGCTAGCGATGCAACCAACAACACATGACGGCGACTGGTGGGGTATTCTCCCTTTTTCGTTAGATTTCCTCGATGCGATAAGCCAGAGAAACAAAAAAAAAAAAAGCAGCACACATTTCGTTGCATTTTTATTCGCAAAAGTACGCCGAAATGACAGCGCGACAAGCCAAAAAGACAGCGGAGACAGCTGAATAAATGAATTGCAGTAGGTAAATTTTATTCGCGGCACTCGCTGAGCTAATTTGAATAGGCAGCACCCCACAGCACCCCGATGAAGATGCTACCCACGCAAAGAGTGTGGAAAGCCTTTGTTCGGCGCAAGATATTTGACACGTGATAACGCACGCGGCCAGCCTGGGAAAATCGCATGAAGGCGTGAGATGTGCATCGCATTGTTAGCCAGCAGGTCTATGCACTTCCTTACCCTTTATTACGCGTATCGCTTTTTTACAAAAATAATATATTATATTCGTTTCAGTTTTAAACAGGTACTAGAATCGAAGAAAGTATCAGTTTCAAGTGTTTCGGTAAGCGATGGTTAATCAAAATGCCTTTTCTCCAGTCTAGCAGTTTTTCCAGCTCAAAGCTTGTTCCGAATTTTGGTACTAGTTGATTTAAGGGGTTACGAGGGTCTGGCAACTTGAAAAAATCGTTTTTTTTTTTATTTTTTTATTCGATTGTACAACTCATTAGGAATATTCTCTGAAAATTTCAAGTCGATCCGAGCAAAACTGTAGAAATGAGAGAAATTTAAAGCCCAGCGCGTCGAACGTGTCATAACCGGCAATTCGGTCTTTAAACGCGTTTTCTCAAAACCACTTTTGAAGTCGGTAGTCAAGATTTCTCAGCGACTATTGCACCGATCAACTTCAAATTTTGCACACTTCTTTTAGACATGTTTTGTTGTCGTTGAACGAAGGATTTTAATTTTGTTCAATTACAACGCATTTTATAAGCCAAATGTGGCCAAATTTATGCCAAAATAACACTTTTATAAAAACGCTATAAAAATTCAATTTTAATGAAAAAAAAATCCTTCGTTCAAAGACAAGCTAGACACATACACTAACAGAAAAACTTTGGTTTTTTGATTTCAAATAAAAATTGACCGAGATTTTCTGCCTACCGTGAGGACACGATTTTTGGTGTGGTGCAATTCAAACCTGCCTTAACAACTCAGTTTCAAATATTTTATCTTCAAATTTTGACAAAATGTTGTTCAAGTAATGTTCAATCAAGTACAATAAACAAAATTGGTAAAATTGTTGTGGGCTCTTTTAAAAAAATTCACGAAAATAGGGCTTTTTTTGTGCTTCCAGACCCTCGTAACCCCTTAAATGTTGCCCAATGTACATGGGATCTGTCAGCAACATTTCCTGCGTAAGTCAAATGACTGTTATTCTGACTTGGCATTTGACATGACATTCGTGTCATTGGAAAGTAAAAACTCTGACAGTCTTTAATTTATTTTTATTTTCCTTCTCTGTTTGTTCTTTACATATTGTTTTGTATATTTCAACCTTGCCATTTTCGCCTTGAAGTGTCACAAGCACTGTCTATCGGCGCGTCGGAGGGGAGCTGAGGTAGCGTTCAGAAAGTGTCAACGACAGTCAAAAGACAACAAAACGAAGGAAAAACGAAAGCAAAGAAGAGCTAGAAATTTGTAACCGAATAGCAATCAAAAAGTGTCACTTTGACACATGTCAGTTTGTATTTAAATGAACTTTTACCGCCTCTTGTCTAGATGGGACATATTTCATTGTTTTATGTGTCATGGAAAATTAAACCAAGTAGGAATTGAATTTCTGGCGAGTGTCGAACACTCTTAAATACGGGAATTATATATAATATACAAGAAATATGGCTTTACAAGCTTTGCGGCTACGAAACCAATGCATCAATGTTTAAATCGATGGGCGCAGCAGATTATGGATAAATTTATTTCGTTTTATGTGAAGACTTGACCATAATTTCTTCATCGTAATCAGTTGAAAGTGCCTTTGCCGGTCACTTTCACTTTTAATGCTTGCTATAAATTGAGTCAAGCTTGCAACACAAAAAGTAATTTGAAACGCTTTCAAATGACTGCCACAAAATTAATGGACACCAATCAGACACTCGCACAGAGTGAGGTTCGTTCAAGTGGCGCCAATTAAAATGATTAACATCGCGATAGAACAAACACAAAAATATACAACCGAAAAAGAGTCCCCGAAAGGCCAACCGAAAACAAACGGAATACCCGATGATAAGACCGCTTTGATAGCTCACAAGTTGGTTCAACGCATAATTGATGTGATTGGGCTTGATTGTTTATTTGTATTTCCCTCATTCAGTGGATTGATTTGATTGAAATTGTCACCCTGCCTCGGACACCGAAAAGGCGCCAGTTTGACCGCATTGTGAGCTTATCAATATTACATTTGTAGCCTATTTTTCTATACTTCCATTCCAGTCTTCCAGCCGTTCGGTCAGACATCATCGCATGTAGTAAGCCCGTCGGGCTCCGCTTTACATGCCAACGCATCCATACATATTTATTCCTGAATGCGGCTTTGTGGCTTCTTTTGAAATTCCCGTTCGGCTTCAAAAGCAATTTGTGTGCATTTAGTGTCAAATGTTTTGTTGAGCTCTGAAAGCCCTATTTGCTCAATGATCTCTTTTGTGGGGCTTTTGTGAGGGCTTCGGCTTGCTCGCTGATTAATATTTATACGCAATTTTATGGCAATCACTCATACGCCCCATGTGGTGTGGTGACCAACTTAATGATTGATACCATTTGAGACCCGTTTAGCTTTCGACGGATTACCGGGCATTAGAAACGGCGCTGAAATGGTCAAGCGGTTGCGTGGGGCACAGCCTTGGCTTTAAAATCAATTTGGAAAAAATCTGGAAGCTACTTGATTGTCACGTGGTGACGACCTGTGCAATTATTTGTAGATAATTATGTCAACATTTTAAAAGCTGTTAAGACAATAGAAATTTAAAATAGAAAGTAATTCCAGTATTAATTTACCAGAATATCAGAGCCTAAATATTGAAAACAACCATGCAACAAGCATATGTATTTTGTTTCTAATTAATACATAAATATGTTTAATAATAATATTGGATGAGGGTTGGGGCGTTAAAGCATTAGCTTAACATCTTTTAAAATTGCTAAATTTGTTATTGTATGATTATAAAAAATCCAAATGGGTCTCATATTTAAGGCTGAAATTGATTTTAAAGTGTATTTATTTACGAATACAATTGACCAAGAACCCTTTTTTATATCGTCATTTAAGTACAAGTTTAACCAGTTCAGCCGAACAATTGAGTTTGTGACACGTCTCATGATGCTGTTAACGACGATGATGATAATGCAGTTGACAGTTATCAGCGGGGACATTAATTTGATTACTTCTATATGAATTTATAGGTTAATTTGTTGAACATTTTACGATTATTGACTTCGACTGTTTTATAACCCACATTCGCCCCCTTTCCATCCTCCGCTGTCCCCATTCCACCAAATCGATTATCTGGGGCCATAATTTGTAATGCCGCGACTTTACTCTATAAAAAAAAACCGACTGAAAAAACGGGTTATTATTTTGCGGTTTGAGCGGCGATTGCAATTCATTATCATAGTCGCCGCCTCGCGTGCATTTAAATGAATTCATTGAGTTTCACCCATTCAATTTGTACATACGCAACCATTTAGTTTTCAAAATGATTTGCCATGTCTAGTTATGACTGTAGTGGGAACGAGGGGCTCCGGACTCCGGAGGTGTTGGAGCCACGATTGATGGGGCTTTACTGAGTGTGAGTGCGAGCTATAAATGCCGTTTGATTGTACTCTCCAAATGGCATAATAATACGGATAGCCCCAGTGTGTTGGCCGCTGTTGTCGGAGTTTTATTGTTCGGGTTTCTTTCTTTCTATTTCTTCTTGATATTTATAGTCGCTTATTAATGAAATTGGATCGTTAAATTTATGATCTCACCATAAATGCCATAAATTTCTTAATGAACAGCAGTAGATATCGCTCCAATGACTGTTTATTTTTAAGTCTGTTCTTAATCGGTTTCTTATCGGGCCATAAACCCAAGTGCTGTGCAGATAATTCACTAAAATGTTCCCTCAAGTCATAGTTGATTTTGGTGATCTATCTGTATACTTTATTTTAGGGTATTAATAGTTAATTTACTAACTTAAAGTATATTAATATATTAGTATTTATTCATTTTATGTTTATAATATATTTCATTGATGGGTTGCATGCAAACTGACTTTTAAGGCAGACTAGCCCCAATTTGCACTGCCACAACAACTCATTCGAATGTATGTATATCTTGTATCTCAGTTGCCTGTCTCGCTTTTCACATATTTAAAATGTTCCAAGAATTAATTAACACTTTGGACAAAAACTATTATTTGTGTGCGAGCAAAAAAAATTAACATGACAGCTCTAGACATGGCAATTTATCACCAACATAACATGCCGGGGCAACTCCACTCCACTCGGCCGCCGCTCCCGCTGCCTGGTATTTGGTATTTCTGCTGTTGATGACACTTTAATTAGAGCCACACGCAAACACAAGGCCTCGGCCCCTCGAAGGGGGAAATTCGCAGAGGAAAGCAGAAAAGCCTGAGACAGAGCCGTTATGTCAAGCGCACACTTTAACTGCCAGAGCAGTTGTTGCCGGGTTATTTGGTGGCTGAAGCTGAAGCTGAAGCTGATGGCAACGTGTGGTTAACTGAAATGAATGTCCGACTGCATAAATGGCCGCTTGACTGACACATTTAATTATATTAATGATGTTTGCGGTCAGCTGACATTTGCACTTTATTTACCTTTTTTTGCTCTCGCTGCGCTGCGCTGCTCGGTCTGTCAGTTTAACTGACTGGTCTTGAGCTCGCGTTAAGCTCTGACATGAGCTGGCCGCACTGAAACTGACTTTCACGTTCAGATTTTGAGTTATTGCCCAACAGATATGTAGCTCCACTCGGGTTTATTTCCATTTCGCAGCGCCGCTTCCTTTTCTGGTCAAAAGTTTTGTCATTTTTCAACATGTGACAGCGAATTATCAACAGTCATTTCGGAGACGAGATCTCTCTTTTCCCCTTTTCGCTCACCGTATCTGTCTCTGTTGCCCTCTCTTTCTCCGTTTTTATGGTCTGGGCGCCACATAAAAGATATACAAATGATGACACTGACAGCTGTCAGGCTTAGTTTATTTGATTTTATTATAATTAATTATAAGCAGATGCCATTAATCACTGAATAATTTATACATTTGCAGATAGTATCTCATATATATACTTGTAGCCACCGCCGGGCACAATGAAGAAGGTTAGTCAGTCACGGGGAGACACGCAAAGGTAGATTTATTCAACATATTCCATGTCAAGTTTAGGTCCCATAATACTGATATAGCACAAAGTATTAAGTATTTAAAGTTGTACGCTGAAAGATTTATGCCTAGAATTCAGTTCATATACTTCTACTAGTATTTAATAATTCTTAAAGTTGAAAAGACAATTAAAAATTTAAAAATCTTGATCTTAAAATCTATAGGACACTTAAAAAAAAAAGTTTTCAAACTGCAAGAAAAAAGTGTATAAATATTTACAAATACATATGTATGTATGCACTTTATTTAAATGTTAATGTTTTAGGCAGCCTAGACCACATTCAGTAGAAACTAAACTCAAACAATGACCGTAAAGTTCCATTGTATTCCAATAAATAGTAATAAGACTAGATTGTACATATACTGTCGACGCTCGTCTCGTTCGCTTTCAACGGGACATAAGAATTTTTATTTTTATAATGACGTTTTCTTAACGTGAAGGTTAGGTTAAAATGAAGATAAAGATTGGAAAAATTTACCAATAACAATGAATTAGTAACCCTATTTTGTGCACCCCACCACAACATGTGGTCTTTTGAGCTGGATAATTACAAATTATTTATAAATAATATGGATGTCAACAGTACTCATACATGGCAGAACATCAAGATATATGAGGATAACATGTTTATATAAATATATGCTACGTTGATAAGATACTTGTCGAAACCATGTAAAAGAAACGTGCTTAATATTACGAAGTTATTAATTATCAAATTTATATGTAATGAACCTAAAATGAAACAACCCAAGCCAAATATTATTTCTTCTGCGAAGCGAAATGCATGCAAAATTTATGGAATCTGTCAGTCACATCGCCCCGGAACCAGTTTATTATGTGCCGCGTTTTGAGATACAATCCGGTGATATATAGGTTTTGGCTCATTGGCGCTGCTGAAAGCTTTCACACGACCAATATGGAAATCGCCAGAGCCTCCGTCCCCACCTAAATCAGTAAATCACGTAAGCTCCGAAAACGCTATTTCAAATTACCCAGTTAATGAATGTACTCATCGTGCTGGTGCCATAAACTGCTTCCGTTCTTTATGAACAAAATGCGCTCAACAAATTAAAATGAAAATTTATGGCTCTCACGGCAGTTCGAAGAGAGATAGTTTGGATGGGATAGTGTGCGAGGGGGGTGGGAGGTAAGGAATGGGACCACAACAACTTTGACTCTGATTAACTGCCACAGTTCCTCGCTCTTACACAGGAGAAGCACTGTGTCTGTGCGAGTGTGCGAAATTGCATTTGTTTTCTGTCATTATAAATTCAAATTTGGCGCGCCATAAATTTGAATACAATTTCCAGAGGTGCACTCGACTCTCTAAACACTTTCAGACCGAGGCAGACTCGGCTACGGATTTACATAGTTTAATATGAACAAACATAAATAAGTTTTATGTGCAGATATTGGAAAATTTATTGTTCTACGATTGTGAATTCGCCAGTCGCCTTTCCCTCTCCTTCGGCCACCAAGCACATGGCTCACGGTCTTAGTCTTGGGAAAGTTCAGGGGAGCTGGTTGGCCTGGTGGAGGATTTTTCGCACATTTCGCCTGTGGCGAGTGCCTATAGTCGACATTTTTATTATTTATGAAATATGGCTCGACAATCCATTCTAGATGTCCGAACTGTCTATAGTTTTTTTTATTGAGTTTCTTGTAACTAATCTTCGATTTCTTACGCTAAATATGATAATGTATTCTTAAAATTTTTAAAATATTTTCATAGTTTGAAATCAGTTGGCTGAGCTGTTTAAAAATTAGTTGTGCTTTTGTTCCAGATAATTTAATTAGGTAAGCCAAGGAAAGGAGAAAATACCAGAAACATTGTATACAACTATAGTTTCACTATTATAAAAAGCGTTAAATGCATTAAACTCAGAAAGATATCCTTGTTTTTGGTGTTTGATACCAATATTAAAGTGGTTTCCAAAGCAAAAACGAAAAATAGCATTGGACTTAGCTTCAAGAGACTTGAAACTAATGAATGACTGTAAACGCGGCAGCAGCTTGTGTAGGTGTGAAGGATGCAAGAAAAGTTTACGCAGACGTATGCACATCTGTCATTGCCCTCCGCGGGATATGGCTGCCTTCTGTTAGTTAGCAGGGTCATGACAGCGCCGTCGACATTAATTCTGCTGAGCTGCTGCTGCCGCGTTGACCGATTGCTTTGCAGTGAATTCTTTAAAAATTCTTTTTAATCAAAGATCCGCAAATGAGTTGCCGTATAAATCAACCCAAATAAAGAGATAAGCCCCCAGTTTTACACCCCATATCCATTCATATATTGAAAGGATGAGAGATGAGCTTACCGCTGTTGGGGCAGCTGCAGCTGTCATATAATCCGGCCTTAAATAATGATGATTGCTGGATTGCAGCATTTTATTATAATTTGTTAAATCCACTTTGACGGCTTTTCTTTGGTTGTTCGGTGGAGGTGTTGAGTTGTTGTTGTTCGTCCGACCGCAGCGCAGAGAACGGCAGCGCGCTTAACGGTAAATCGCCAATTGATGTGGCGTGTGCTGCCAACTCGTGTGAAAAGCGAGGAGCGGCGCCTGCGCCTTGACTGCAATATGTTATTTTCCGCCGACTTTCCGCTGATTAAGCCGTCCACGTTCCGCGGCTCTTGTTGATGTATGCTTATTTGCGATGTTTTTTCGCAACCACAATTGTTATTTGCAATTTGATTTCATTAATAATTCAGTGGGGAACGAGCGTGTGGGTGGGGGGATTTTTCATGCGTCGAGTTGTGACTTTCACGCCAGCGGCGTATTAATTTGTTGGCTCTGCTTTAATTGTGCAATAAATTCATTAAGTATTATAATTGCCGGGCTGGCATTAATATTTATTTCTTGCTCACTAAACACGAAATTCACGAAATATACAATTTACTCTACAAGAATATACACTTTCTTTCGCTTTTGTTGGCGAATTTGTTTTATGTATTTAGCGGTTTCCTTTGTTAGATATATTTTATTTCTTTGGCCTGGCCGTTTTTGGTTTGTGGTTTCGCTCGGATGCCTCGACGAGGGCGCGTTTTATGATGAGGCACGTACGTGGTGATATATATGGTTATGATATATGCATGGGACTCGTCCGGTACGGTCTGACAGATGGTTCCGGGATCCAGAAAATCCTGATGACGTGCACGATGCGTTTCAAAACTCAGTCTAGTTGTGGTGGTAAAGCACTCACTCGAAAAACGATCTAAAAAATATGCGACCTCGGATGGATGGGAATGTCCGCCGTAATTCCGCTCGCCCGATTTTACGCACTCACAGCACAACACTACGGTCGTCGCACAGTCCGTCCGCTCAGCGCACGTACGAACTTTAAACGTGAAATAACGAAATTCGACTAAAAATCTATAAACAAAATGACGTGCTCCCGCGCTCTCGCTTCGCCCACTCTCGCGCTCTCCCGCAAGTTGTAGTGCTCACTAGTTTGTGTGTGCTCTCTCTCACTAAAAACCAGTTCACTCATTGTTGTGGCGTTTTCGTTTTCGTTTTCAACAAGTGTGCTTTTGTTGTTGTCTGAGGCCATGCGAACGAACATACTCCCCAAAAAGCCATGCGCTCCACGCCGAGAGCGGGCGTGCTGGAGAGCTTTGCTAGTTCTCATGAAGCGGAGAGCGTGTGCCGCCGCTCTTTGCTGAGCGCGCATGCCTTCTGCTGAGGCATGGATTTGGTGTGGGAGCGGTGTGTGAAAAGCGTAGTAGAATCCACTGGTTGGTAGTAGATTGGAAATGTGCAGTAGTAGTAGTAGATTTGGAAAATTCTCGAAACTAAAACAAATTTTTGAAATATTTTTTGCTGAAATATTATTTGCTGATGAATTCTTAGATTACTTTTGGTTTACGGAAGCAATTGCACGCCATGCCCCTCAGATATAACAGTCACTTAAAATCCTCTACATTTTACTTTTAAATGCTAGAGAATACCAAAATGAAGCATTATGTCGAATCGTTTTAAATAATTAATAATTTGTCTTTAGCTTAAAATAGAAAATTGGAAGAAAATATTAGCTTTCTAGTTAAAACACAAAATTACGTATACGACTAGTGGTTCAGCATGTTAAGTTAAATCTACAGAAAGTGGTTAATTCTGTATTCTATAATTATTGGTATAAGTGATATCTATTATTTTTATTTTTATTTTTCCGGCAAGAAATCGTAAATAACTCACAAGCAAAGCTGGCCACACCGACGGCGCTCATTGGACGATCGACGCTTCTGTGTAGCCATTTTGGGTAATTTCGTTGTTGTTGTTTCACAGTGTTTTGCGGGGAATTGGTTGCCACACATGTGTGTGTGTGTGCGGAGAGCGCGCAACGGCGTCGGCCATAATTGTTTACGAGCAGGTGGGCGTGAGGCGCTCGTTAGTGTGTGGTGCCCGAGGGGGCGGGGGATGTATTAAAGGCGAGCCGCCGAACGAATATGATTTAGTTCAACGCCAAAGAGAGCCAGTGGGCCACAGAGAGCGCCGCCAGAGTCGTGATGCGAGAACAAGTGGCAAGGAGAGGAGAGCCAATGCAAGTCCCGCTACATTTCCCTCGGTTCGTTCGCAGTTTCCCCCACTGTAAACAGAAAACAGCTGGTGGGAAATCCAACTTTGGTCGGACACAAGACGGAAACGTCTGAACGCTAACCTCGAACCAATTTCTCACTTTGATTGTGTGAGAAAAGAGCTTCCAAGTCCAATTTGTCTTGCGGAAACCTCGAGATTGAGCTGGTCAATTTGATTGTTTGTATATACACACATCACTTTTATACGAAAAATCCGGTGTTGGAAATAAGTCCCCAAAATGGAAAACAAAATACATAAGTTTCCAAAATATTCATATGAAATAAGTCCCCGATTTAAAAAATGAAATAACACCCCAAATTAGTTTTAGGTGTTTTAATTTTTGTTTTAACAAAATAGGAAATCATAATTATTTAATGTTAATATTTAGCGCAGGCAAACGTTTTCTTTTGCCTGCGTCGCTCACTTACTTTTTATACCCGGTACCCATAGGGTACAAGGGTATTATAAGTTAGTGCCAATCGAGAATGTATGTAACAGGCAAAGGAGGCATCTCCGACCCTATACAGTATATATATTCTTGATCAGCATCACCAGCCGAGTCGATTTAGCTATGTCCGTCTGTCCGTCTGTCCGTCTGTCCGTCTGTCCGTCCGTCCGTCCGTGTGAAACAACAGATCTCAGAGACTATAAGAGCTAGAGTTATCAAATTTGGTGACAACATTGAAATCTATTGCAAGCAGATCAAGTTTGTTTTAAAATTTGGCCACGCCCACTTCTGCCCCCGAAAATAATAAAAAACGGTATTTAAGCTATAGGCGTGATTTTCGACCTAAAGTTAATAGATAGACTTAATAAGTAGGCGATTGCTCTTCAAATTTGAGTAAAATCGGACGATAAACATGGAAGTTATTAAACAATTAATGCTTTCATGCTCTCTCGCTCTATCGCACTGCTTAGGAATAATTTCGCGTGTCTGAGCACTTAGCTTTTGGGTAAAAACAGCGAAAAAATGTGTTGCGTGCTTTCGAGCGCAGTATTAATTCGTAATGCAGCTGCGTACAGCTGCAGAATTAGTCTTTTTTGAACGTTGCTCAATATTTTTTTAGTAACATTTGACTTTATTTGTCAACTTTTTGTTTTTTCCATGTCCGTGTGCTATTTAATTTCACGGGCAATACTTTGGGTACCGGGTATCTCACAGTCGGTCACTTGACTGTAGCTTTCTCACTTGTTTTTTTCTTACAACAAATCCTTTAAAATGGATTACAAGCTTATCAAAAAAGTTTGAACTTTTTTGTTTATTTATTAAAACCTTATGGCTTACCTTTGCCTATCTTAACATATCCTTAATAATAATTTCTAAGTTAACAAGTATTTCTGCAAAAATATACTATATATATTTATCTACATATCTACATACTTTTTACTTTGACTGTTTCTTTATTATCGAGGATGCTTCTGAAATCACTAGAGTTTTTAAATCATTTTAAGGGGTGAAATAATATTTATATGGAACCAAAAAAATTCCATTTTTTTTATTTTATGTATTGGTAGTCCTAATTATTATGTACTTAAAAACTATAAAATGTATGATAAAATTTGTACATACGTTTAGCATATGTTTTGAAACCATGTTTTCAAAATTGGCGGAAAAGCTTTCTCAAAAAGTTATTTACCGATCACCCTTAAATTATATGTACTCTTTTCTAATACTACAAAGCGTATACTACTACTATTATACTACTATTTACGTATATTTAAAGGCCAAAACTTCCGAAAAATTATCCAAAAAAGTGACTTTTGACTTTAAAAGCGTTTTACATATCCATTTTTTTTTCTTAATTCCTGAGGCTTAGTAACATTTTTTTCACAAAAATTGTGAATGACAACTTTCGGATCTCTTTGCTCGAGTGTCAAATCAGAGTTCTCGCCGGAACCTATTTTCTTAATATATATGGATTAAGCAATCCATATGCCAAGATTCATAAAATTAGCACAATCATTTGCTTAAAAATAAAACTTAAAAAATATTTACAATTTGATCTCCCCCTTTAAAATGTGCCTTAAAGTATGTAATAATATGTTTCCACAAAATTCACAAAAAAATGCGTTTTTGGCTAAAAATATATATTACTAACATTTTGATTATAGTTAGATTATAGTTACGTTTTGAATAATTTTAGTTTCTTGTCATTGCACTAAATTGTATATGTTAGTAATTCAAGAATTTATAAAAAAATAAAATGATTTAAGTGTTAATTATAAGAGTGTGACAAACAAAATTATGTTTAAAGTATATCGTCATTTTTTATGTAATGTAGATCTGTATATGCATATAGAAGGCAATTTTTTGAAGGCAGGCCTCTGAAATATTTCAGCAGCAAACAATATTTAAAACACTCAAAGTCTGAATCATAGCTCCCACTTGGAAATGAATATAACGATAATAACCTACAGGTAAATAGCTCTATTGAGGCCGTAGCGTCGATAAAAAAACAAAATATGATCATAAAAACACAACCAAATCCACGCAATTGGTTAGATATTCAAGAAACCAAATCTGGCTCCAGCTTTATGGCATTAAAATGTTTAGGAGTTAAAAGAGAAACACACAATTATACTAATCGTGGCGCTTTGAATTAACAATCGAGAATTTACATATTTCGGCCATATATTGACAGCTGTCGGTGCTGCTGCCGCTGCGGCCCCACGCCTTCTTTGAACATTTTTGGTGATGCTCTCATAAAATGCCCCCGTCGATTGTGGTATTTGTCATGTTCATTAAGAAGCTTTTGAAAGTTTCGCCTTTCAAAAACCATAAAATGTTTATTTAGATGCCATTTTAATGGGGCTGGAGTCAAACGTTTTATGGCTTCCTTTGTTTCACAATATTGTTTTAGTTTCGTTTTTAGACTTAATAGACTCATTTCTGGTTCAACGCAAAACAATCGAGTTTCAATTAACCACACAAAAAGTGTGGCATGTGTCTCTGCTGCTCTCGGGGCTAACCACGAAATTAAGTGGCTAACAGTATTTTGTGGCCACAACACATTACAAGCCATGAGGGGGAAAAAATATAATAGAGGACCGGGTTTGCCCATATCCTTTTTTGTGTCTGCCGCACCCAACCGAATATCCCCCAACAGACACATAAGTAGGGGTGCGTTTTCACGGAGTGAGGTTTTTCCTATCCGGACTTTTGTTAGCATTTTAGCAGTTCATTTATGCGGCTCTTAGGACAAGGCATGGAGTGGGAAAGGATATGGGACATGTGACCGGAAGAGCCCTTTTAGAAGCCCAAAACGGTCGCCAAAGTGCTTGAATGCTTGTTAGTTTGAGCAGTATTTTGGCCAGCATTTAAGCATTGACACTGAATTATTTAACCGGTTAGGTTATTCTAAACAAATGCGTCTTATTTCATTACCACGCAGTATATATGTTGGAACGGACGAAATCGGACCAAATCGGATCCTATAGCTTCCATAGGAGTAATGGAGAAATGAATGTAATAAAAAGTACCTTCTCTGTTTTTTAACGTATTTCAATAAAATTCGAGATATGGCAGTTTTTAAAAGTTTTAGAATTACGGTCTTAATTTCATTAAGATCGGACAACAATATCATATAGCTTTCATAAAAGCGATCGGTCGATTTATATGAAAATTTAAAATTCTACATGTAAAATGTAAAATATGTAGGTAAATAATAATGATGTGTTTATACAAATTTACCAAATTCGATATTATTCAATTTTACCGAAATGGGTCGATTTTCAATGATCTAATTGCAGACTGCAAGGGTATACAAACTTCGGCTTACCGAAGTTAGCTTTCTTTCTCGTTACAGTTAACTTTATAGCCAAAAATCCAATCAATCTTGTCAGGAATACCAACATATATGTTTTTACATTTCAAGTTTATATTTATGTTATTTGATATAAAATAAGATCGAAACTTTTTTTTGTGTGAAAAAACCAAAATGTAAATGCAACCAAACTTGTTTGCAGTGTCCTCATTTGTATGTACATTCATAAGAGATGCCGCAGTCGTCGGATTCATCTACTTACCCGATGCTCGATTGCAGTTAAGACCCCGTTCTTTTCCGACTCCTTTCATCTCCTTGCCCTTTGGCCGTATTTTCCAGGCGACTTTCGGGTTGTATATGTGTATGAATTATACGCTGCACACTTTTTAACCCTTGGCATATTTTACAAGCTGCTTTACTTTCCTCCCACTTATGCTGGTACTCTCCAATGAACATACAAACGCACTTACCCAGGGCTCGTGTATGCACGTCATGGGTGTGTGTTTGTAGGTTTTCCGTTTTTTCTGCTTGTTTGTCGTGGCCTCAAGTGCGCCGAGCGAGTTCATAAATTTGCCCACTGGGGCGTATGAGTAATGTGCCAAAGGAGCAGCGCTTTCTTCATGTATAAGTGTGTGAAACTTCGCAAAAAAAGAGCTATGAAAACCAAGAGAAAAAAAATCAGAAAGTTACTCCCCACATATGCCAGCATTTCTTTAATACTATCCTTTTGCACAGGACTTTTCCGCACATAGTTGATAGTTTTTAGCTCAAAGCTTTAAAATAATACCTTTCCAGTTTGTATTCTTCCATCTCCTCGTGTTTGTTGTCCATTACGATAATTGAGCAATCTGTGTAAGGCAAACGGTGTCCCGGTCCTAGGCCAGTTTTCCTTTGGTGGCGCACATCCGGTCAACTGTCGGCGTTTATAATAATTGCAGTTCATTTGCATGCCCGAGAAAATGCAGCTCCCTTCATCTTTGCTGCTGTCGCCTGTCGCCGCCTCTCATGCGGCAACAGCAACTGTCGCCGTTGCTGTCACTCGATGTCGCAGCGCATTAGAATATGTTGCATGCCCCTTCCCCTTCCTCACCATGCATGCATATTGCAGTTGCAGTTGCATATGCAATGTGCAGGCGCGGGCAAATTTTTATCTTATGACAGCTGCTGCCACCGCTGTTGTTGCGATACCCTTGCTGGGGGTACTGCGGGAGCAAAAACTCCTAGCTGTCTCGTTATTAAGAAAATCGAATATTCAATTCTGTAAAGACTGTGTCATTCCGTGCATATTTATATATGTTTTTATAGTTTAGTTTTTAATTTAATAAATTGAACCTAATATTGTAAACGGATTTTATTCTAATACCAATGGAAGATAAATACTTTTGTTGTGTATTTAATATCAAGAACTTATAACCTTATATATATATAACTTATTAAACAATAAAGAGAAGCAATATGAATTATACATTAAATAAGTATTCTATTTTTCTTGAAAATAACATCAATGATATAACAATTTAAATTAAAAAACCTCAACTTTTAAACACTTCAAAGTCTTGTATTTTCACCAGAGTTACTAGATCTTATTTGTCATTCAAGGTAGTTGCTACTGAAATTAGTTGGGAATTCCGAAACCAACACATATTCATTTTTTTTATTTCAGGGCATTTACAGGCTCGTCGTTCGTTGTTGCCGCTTCTGATTCAGTTGCAGTTGCTGCTCGCAAAAAATATGTTGCTGTCGCGTTGGGTGTTGTTGCAGTTGCCCTGCCACATGCGCGTGTGTGTGTGTGTCGGTGAGCTGCCCTTAGCACATGAGGCTGCTGGCTGAGACACACACATTCGCACTCACGAGTGCACTCACCGCTGCAAGAAGGAAAGGCGCCCGAAAACAAATGTCAGCTGTAAAAATCATAAATTTAATGCAAAATGCAAAAACGCTTTGCGCTTCGTTGCGCTTTTACTCTCTGACAGGTGACCCTTGCACCTCATCCACCCCATTGCATCACATCCCGCCCTCAAGCGACCTCTACCTCGTGTAACTGAAATATGATATATGCGGAGCGTTGCTCAGAACATGCTGCAATGTGGCTTCCTAAATGCCCTGCAAACAGGAAGACTACCCAACACAATCAAGAAATTTTCATTTTAATCGGAAGGGGAAAATATTGATACATTTTACGAAATTATACAAAAATATCGTCTTCTGATTTGCTTATGAATCGTTCAAATGCCAAGTTTTAAGATTTTAACATTTGGGGTTATCCAACTTGAAATTTCTGGAGCTTTGGGTTCCCAACCAAAAATGTATTATGAAAACGGTCTATATTCTTAATAATTAAATGTCATTATGATAAAACAATTAGAAAAGCTAAAGCCGAGTGTGACCGACTGAGAGATACCCGGTACCAAAAGAATTGTGAATGAAATTTAAAGGTACATGGACGTGGCTATTTCACTTTGTCTAATTATGTTCAGATTGATGAAAAATGTTGACAAATGTAGCTAGGAACATGTTGAGCAACCAACACCCAATAATAAACAAATTTTGCTAGAAGCATGTTGCTACAAACTAAGATGTTGCAGGAGCTCAGTATACACAGAAACTAAATTGTTAGTAATTCCCATGTTTATCATCCGACTTAATTTTAATTCATATCTTATTTATACGTTTTTCATGGTTTTCGAGGGCGGAAATGTCCAAATATAAAAACAAACTTGATCTGTGTGCGACAGACTAAAATGTTTCTACCCAATTTGGTAGCTCTTTCATATGGACAGACGGACATGGCTAAATCGACTTGGCTGATGATATGGATTAGGAGTACATATACTTAATGGGGTAGGAGATGCCTCCTTCTGCATGTTACATAACATACATTTTAGGTTTGCACTAAGTTATACACTATGGGTAGCGGAAATAAAAAAGGAATACAATTTTGATGTTTAATCGTTAAGTAGTTAGATTTGCTTATTACAACCACATTAGGAGTATAAATTAACTTGTATCTTTTATATTCTCTTATTTGATTTATTGGTTGGGCTAAATCCATATCTTAATTTTGTGTGCTATTGTCCAGAGACGTCTAATGGCATTAGACTAAGCTATAGTTATAATAAACACAATATAAATTTTAATCGGAAAGCGACGCGAAAGAGTTGCCAAACCCAAAACGTAGGCAATCGGAGAAGTAAAAAAAACAACAAAAATAACTTTGAAGATAAAGCGAATCAATGATGTCACGCCTTCTTGTCTTTGGTCATTAATGTGGGTTGATTGTGTTGAGGACTGAGCGGTAATACGACAGTGTCTTGACACTAAAAGCATTTTTCCGTTCGACAAAAAAACTTCGTTGTTTACATTTTGCCTTGAGCTTTCATTTAAGGCTAACAAAAAAATATTTCACCGAATGACAGACATATCAAACTAATTGCGGATTCATGCAAATGAGCATCGAAAAACGGAGAAGAAACAAAGAATCCGAAATGATGAAAATTAATTGCCAATATTAACGCGTTTTAACACAAAAAGTATGTTAGATATTGTATAAGCGATAACCAGCAGCAACGCCAGCCACAATAACAATAAAGTAGCATTCAAGTAAATGTTTATAATTTTTTGTCCCCCTTTTTGTGGGTTTCAAATTTGTTATTAATTAACAATCATTAATTATCATCAAAGTGACTCGGAAGAATATTGAAACTTAACGATGCCTGCTCTTTTGGTTTGTGTTTAATTTATATCCCATTAATATGCAGCAATTTATTTATCGCGACGCATGCATTCGACTTGTGCCAAAAGATCGAGTGAAATTTATTTGTGTATTTAGCATTGGAATCGAATAATATTCTAAATTGAGTTAATTTACATTTTTTTAACTTAGTTTTAATCTTCAATCCATCAGGAATAGTATTTTTAAATAAACAGAGCCATGTAAACGGCTGAATCCCTTCTTCTGTTTTTATAAACCCCTTCCAATATTATTATTTTTGTCTTATAAACTTGATATTTTGACTCGGTTTTTTCACTGCCCAATTAATAATATTTCAAGGCCATCCTGGTACCTGGTGAAGGTATTGTTCACGGGTCTACAGTATTTTTGCTCGGAGCAACAGGGAAAGGATCAGGATTTCTTCTGCCGAAATTTTCCAACGGAGAAAGGTGTATGCTTAATCGGGACATCGCGAGTGTCATCTTAAAGCCTTCCGCTTTTGGCCAAGCTTACTCAACTTAAGCAGAAGAAAGAAACATTTTTGGTAAAATCTATGGTTTACAAATATTTTATTTTGCTTTCCAGAAAACATTGAACCTATCACCTCTGGAATGTGCTGTCTCAGTAGAGCTAAATAAGTCATTCAAGAGGCGAAATTGCACTGTAATTGCTTGAGGAAACCCGTTCGTTTATAGACTGTATAATATGATTACCCTAATGAAATGTTAAAAGTTTTCAGTGATCATCTGATACGCGGTAGTTTTCGCTCTTTACTACGTGACTCCATCCGGGATGCCCAGCTTGCGAGTATGCTATGTGGCATAAAAATATATAATTTATATTGTGTCGGCACGGTGCTGTTGATGGAGCCACTGACGCGCGATGCCACCCAGGAACCCCCTCGGATCCGCGACCCTCGAACCTTGGATGGATGCGAACCGAGCGCTGAGAGATCGCCGGCCCGATGTTAATGGGCGTGTCAACTAAATTATGAGTTTCGCACACGAGAACGGGAGGCGGCAACAGGACCAGATCCCATCCAGCTGGGTAAGTATATGGCGAGCGGTGGAAAATGCTTAAGTAAATTACAGTGCGTGCAAATGTGCTTGTGAACATGAAATTATAATTCAGCCCCGAACCGAGCGGGCCGCTCCAATTTACAATTAGCCGATGTTTGCCGCTCAGGCCGCGCTGATGAAGGGGTTAATAAATGCAGCCCAGTACTCGCATGTCTGGAGATAGAAAGGGAGATGGATGCAAGAAATAATGATAAAAATTAACAACCAGAAAGCGGTTTTCATCTTAAGTGCAGTTTACGCTTGATTATTATGTTTGCGGGACGAGTTTCCGGGTGGTTAACTGCCAAGCTCCGGTGCCAAAGTCCAGCGCAAATATTGCAATTGCGAGTGCCGACTAAATGAGTTAATTTGGTGGCCAGGCTAAGCCGAAAAGCCAACATGCTCGCTGGAATTTCGAAACAAAAACGGCCGATGTATTCCATTTTGGGCGCAATCAATTGTTGGCCTCCAGTGATATGTCAAGCATTTGCGGATTCGGAATTGGATTGCATGTTTTTGGGAAATCAAACTTCACGCATACATGGAGTAACTGAATTGCCCCAGGGGTATTTATTTTAACTGGAGTTTCAATCAAACAGATGTTGGCCTCTGGGCTATGGAATATCAAACTATACAATGTGATGAAGCGAAAAAAAATGAAATAAAGTAAACACAACTCCTGGCAGCTTAATACTTACAGTTCTTCGAGGCTTATAAATTTCTTTAAATGATTCTTGGACTCACTAGACACCAGAAATTTAAAAGAAAATAATAAAAAACGATTTTGTGTATTAAACAAAAGTAATAAAACCTGAATTCAGTTTGAAAAAGACCTCTAACCATTTTATTTTCAAATATGGAGGGAAGTTAATAAATAAGTTAATAAATAAGGAAGTATAATTTTGACCTGAAGTTTGCAAAGCAATGATGGAAGCGTTTCCAACCCTATGATGTATATATATTGATCAGCATCGAATCGATCTAGCCGTGTCCGTTACTATGCAAGAGACTAACATTTTTTGAGCTATCGGGTTGAAATTTTTCAGAACATTTATTATGTATTTGCAGTTAGTAGTTATTATGTATTTACACATATGTATGTCGGAACGGACCGAAATCGGACTTCTATATCTTCTATACTACATCCATAGGCATGATCTGGCCAAATTAGGAAAAAATGGGTGTTTTAATTAATGCAACTTTGAGCCGGCAAAAAAACATCTCATTACTTTGTATATGTATTTAAAACAGAATAGCCTTTTATTTAATTATAGCAATACATTTTAAATTTTATAATTTATGTGCAAGGATCATCGGTTTGCCGAAGTTAGTTTCCTATATTGATTTTAAACGAGAAAGAAAGCTAACTTCGGTAAACCGAAGTTTGTATACCCTTGCAGTCTGAAATTGGATCATTTAAAATTGGTCCATTTTGGTAATGTTAAAAAAAAAATGTCAAATTATGTAAATTTTACATTTTACATGTAGAATTTTACATTTTCACATAAATCGACCGATCCCTTCTATGGCAGCTATATGATATAGTTGTCCGATCTTAATGAAATTAAAACCGTAATTCTAGAACTATAAAAAACGACTATATCTCGAAGTTTATAGAAATTCGTTGAAAAACAGAGAAGTTAAAATTTTTTTTTGGCAGCTATGGCAGCTATAGGATATAGTGGTCCGATTTCGGACGTTCCGACATATATACTGCGTGCTAAAGAAATAAGACTATGCTGAAAATTTCAGCCCGATAGCTCAAAAACTGATAGACTAGTTCGCGTAGAAACCGACAGACGGACAGACAGACGGACAGACAGACAGACGGACAGACAGACGGACAGACAAACAGACGGACAGACAGACGGACAGACAGACGGACATGTCTAGATCGACTCGGCTGGTGATGCTGATCAAGTATATATATACTTTATGGGGTCGGAGATTCCTCCTTCACTGCGTTGCAAATATCAAGGCAAAATTATAATACCCTCTGCAAGGGTATAAAAAGATCTGTGATTGCTTGTCATCATAAGAGCTGATTTCATTTTTTCACCTATTTGTATTGTACTGTTGAAAACTGGGTACATAGATCTTTAAGATAGGTTGTATGTATGTAAAGTACTTGAATTTGCCTGGCCCCTGTTCCTTACTACTGCTTGTTGTCCCAAGTTAAATAGTCTTTAAGAATTGCTCAAATACGTTTAAGTTCAGTTTACTGTGAAACGTTTACATTTAAGTACATCGATAAATCAACGAGTAAAGTCACCGCACTTGAAGCACTTGCATTCGGTTGGCTCGCGGAGACGTATGTCCATGCTGCCCATTTCCGGAGAGTTTAGACGGGTGCCATCGGGATCGTAGCAATGGGTCAGGGTGATGACTTTTTCCTTGAGGAAGCTTTCGCGACAGCAGTAGCATTCCTAGAGAGAACGAGACTTTAGGTTCTTCACGACAGGGCAGAGCTGGTCACACAGTGACCTGGCACTCCGAATGGCTTAGAGTCCTCGAAGACAGTGTGTGATCAGCTGTGTTCAATGAATCCCGGACGCTACTCACCTTAAGAAAGCCCGTTGGAGTTATCACAGACGGCTGGACCTGACTGTTGCACAGTCCCTCGCACTTGTTTACTATGACGTCGGCATTGCAGGTCCTCTGCATCCGGCCCAGCTCGTCAAACTCCTCCTTAATCAAGTGGATCTCCGACTTCAGGGTCTCGCAGTTCTCGTCTCCGGTGCCCTGGCTGTAGCGCAAGGCCCTCAGGCACTGGGGCATCAGCACCGCGGCGACGAAGAGGAGCTGCTGGACATGCATTCTGACCCACACCCAGCTCCAAGTTCAACTGTTTGCCCACGCCGGATCCGGTGGCGCTTTTATACAAGTCCCAATCGGGCTTGGTGATATATGTCAATGACTGGCTGATGGAATGTTTGTGTCCTGCCCAGCGGGTGCAGTTCTGTCGGTCGAATTGCGGTAGGACAACGGGCTTTTTCTTCCATTATGCTGTTCTGTTAATTGGTGATTAAATCCAACGACAGGACCGCAAGTTGCGATGTGTCGGTTATGATGAACATTGCGGATATTGAGTTTTAATGGTAAAAATCAAGAAAAGTAAGGACTGTAAGGATATAGGGACGAGTCATTTTAAGGAAGTATTTAAGCAATTCATTAAATATTTTAATTTTAAATATATGGTGAGTATTTATGAGTGTAAGAGTAAGTTTGCCTCATTTTCTGGCTGGTATGAAAAGGGACACATCTGATCGGAAAAGGGGAGAACATTCAGCCTTAATCAGAAGACAATCCATTATATCCGGGGTGTTCCCCTATCATTTCCTGGAAGCTAAACTAAACAAACAAAAAATGAAATCGCAATCTGTCTGCCGGCTCTCCACCTCTTGTTTCTCTATTGGGCCTTTTCTCCCCTGTTGGCGTCGGCCTCCTCTTTGTCTCGCCCAATTTCGCAGCAGCCACATTTTCCTCTCTGCCCTGTATTTACTCGTATCTGTGGGCCTGCCTTTTCACCATTCACTCCTCTATGGGCCCTGGTCGATGGCTGCGCTTTAGAATCATCGACGCAAACGCAAAAAGTCTCAATGGCGCAGTAAATTATGTTTTATTATGCAATAAAGTCAACCATAAAAACGCAGCAATAAATTAAATTAACTACTAAAAATGCTGATTTTATTTTTACCCTCGGCTTGCAAAATTGTTGTTCAGTCAGTCCCGTCTCCATATATATACGAGTATTTGAATACATAAACAAGGATGTTCGTTTGTATGTCTCTTCTATCGGACTAAAGTTATGTTCTGATTTTTGGCTAAAAGTCTGGATTTTTGTGTACTTTCGGTGAAATGCAGCTTGCGAATTGTAGAATTCTGAAGTTGGGCTCTTATAAAGTACCAAAAAATGATTAAAATTAGAAAAATCATTTTAATACGACGAAACTTTTATTTCCAACAATATGCTTTTATTTTTAGTTACCTTTATCATTTAGGTAATTTGTGGAGAAGTTTCTAAATAATTTGGTCCAATGCATCTTATGTTTAATTTTTTTCAGGCTTAACGAAAAATGAAGCTTGAAAATAAATGTTAAAGTATTGCACTAATGCGGAAGCGTGGCATACACATCGATTTATACTCCGGAAAAGTGAGTTAGGAAAAAATTCAATGACATTTTGGGCTTAAAATAATTTGGACCATTCGATCTTAGATGAATTAGATTTGTATCTGTATTTCATGTCAATTCATACTAAATCCCAGTAAAAAAATTATATAGAAGTAAAAAGCAATCATTATTTTCAAATTACTAGGATTTCGTTTGAACCATAGACATCAAAGGGCGAGCAAGGATAAAAAAACATTCTGCAGTCGGGTGCACATGAATGAAATGCAAAGAGGCACAGGACCGGCTGTAGTAAAAACAAAAGCGGAATATTTTATACAAATAAATATGACACATAAATAGCAGCTAACAACAATGGTTTGCCAGGGAGTATCTGCCAAAAAAAAGGGAAAAATTCAACAAAATCTCAAGAGCGAAACAAAAACGGAAAAAAATTGCGAACATCGGAACAACAAAGCCAGCCGACCAAACGACAGGGACCGACAGTTAATTCCGCGAAAGAGGAAATTACAATTCATGCCCTTTGGCGGGACTCCATGATTATCAGATCGAATTAGTGTCTGACTGAGCTTCCCCTGCGCTCCGCATCCTGTGCATGTCCTGCGGCCACATACGCTACACTTTTTTATTGCTGCCCTCAACCGAACCATTTGAATGAACTTGGAACCCGGTGCTGCCGATGTGGCTGCTCCTTTGTCTTCCCTCAACAACAAACACAACAGTTATGAGCATGAGTGTGTGCCCCGGTCCGGTAGTGTCCCGAAACCTGTCATGACCAGAAAGATGCCCTCAATTGTTCGGTCGGCTGGCTGTTCATTTTGCTGAACGCAGGCCGTCTAACAAGAAACACTGAAAATATAATTATATATTGAATTCTGACCGATTTACTCCCGTTGAATAACTTTATTCGTTTTGAAAAATTATAAGATGTGATTTTCACATGTTTGACAAGAGGTTTGCAACGCAGTGAAGGAAGCATCTCCGACCCTATAAAGTATGTATATTCTTGATCAACATCACCAGTCGAGTCGACCTAGCCATGTCCGTCTGTCTGTCTGCCAGTCTGCTTGTCTGTCCGGCTGCAGGTGTATTCTTCCTATACCCATTAATCGTCACAAAATTTGGTATCAGAAATTTTTTGAGTTGAATACGCGATCGTTACTATTATCTTACCTCGTTAAGAGGTGTTTTTGTTTAATATCAGAAGTTTTTGTTTGAAACTTAAATGGTGTTAATTAAAAACAAAAGTTTGGAAACATTTCTTTAAATTAAAATATTTAATATCTTGTTTGGCAAGTTGTATTTTTACATATATGTATGTGTAGTCCATATAGAAAGTTACCTATATGGGATCATGTTAATTAATTTGAAAGCTAATTTTCTGAGATATATGTTGTATGCTAAAAATTGAGAAATCTCAAGGTCTATAACGTCTCGAGTTATATAAATCGATAAAGCCGTTTTTAAAAAATTGCAAAAACTTAAAAAAAAAACAAGTGGGAAAGCTACAGTCGAGTGTGACCGACTGTAAGATACCCGGTACCCAAAGCATTGTGGGTAAAATTAAACTGGACATGAACATGGGAAAAAGGAAATTTTGACAACTGAAGACAAATATTGCTATAAAAATGTTGAGCAACACTCAAAAGAGACAAATGTTGCTAGGAACATGTTGGGCAACTCTCAAAGCGACAAATGTTGCTAGGAACATGCTGAGCAACACCCAACAAAGACAAATGCTTCTAGGAACAACACGCACGCGCTCTCTCTCTCTCTCAGAAACTTTATTGTTTAATAACTTCTATGTTTATCATCCGATTTTACTCAAATTTTCCGAACACGTCCACGATTGCCTACTTGTTAAGACTGTCTATTTATTTTACGCCGAAAATCACGCATATGGCTTATATACCGTTTTTATTATTTTCGGGGCAGAAGTGGGCGTGGCCAATTTTTAAAACAAACTTGATCTGCGTGCAATAGATTCCAATGTTGTCACCAAATTTGGTAACTATAGCTCTTATAGTCTCTGAGATCTGTTGTTTTACACGGACGGACGGACAGACGGACAGACGGACAGACGGACAGACGGACAGACAGACATGGCAAAATCGACTCGGCTGGTGATGCTGATCAAGAATATATATACTTTATGGGGTCGGAAATGCCTCCTTCTGCCTGTTACATACATTCTCGGTTGGCACTAACTTATAATACCCTTGTACCCTACGGGTACCGGGTATAATTATTTTTAAATTCTTAGTTATTATATTTAAATAAATTATGTCAAGGCTAAGTGATTATTATTTCAAAATAGCTTACCAATCTATATTACGTTTCTGTAGCTTTAGTCGTTTAAAAGCTATGGTCGCGGGAAATAAATCTTTTTTAGCAGTTTTCCCGCAAAACTAGCAGGAAAACCAAAAAGTGGTAGAACTAAAGTTGTTCACCTCAAGCTGTTTATTCTCTTAAGTTAAGAGTTCATACACATTGACAAACAGACAGACAAACAACAGGACAAAGATTTCATTTCGGAAAGTCCGTTTAAATCTTGTTTATTGAATATCTTCAACGGAGTATCGGATCGGGATGATTAAGGTATTATTCGACGCGTATTTGAACTACACTTTCGTGTTTGGTTTGCCTCCGTGGTTCAGTTGGTTGGGCGACCGGTGTATGAGTTCTGAGACCCAGGTTCGATTCTAGGTCGTGGAGTTGGTTCTTAAATGTGAGTATCCATTTAATATGATTTCTTTACTGCATAATGCGATTAAATAACAAATAACAAATTGTCACCCTATAAATACAGATTATAAAAAATTATCTTTCACAAGGAATTGCTTATCTGTAACAAAAACTTAATAAAATAATGTTAAGAATTAAGAAATTTATTCTTAATAGGGGGAATATTGAGTCTATACATTAATAAACATGTAAATGCGAAATTTTGTATGGTTAATATACTATTATCTTAGGATTTTACTATTAAATAGTAAAACAACTATTTTTCTTGTGTAACCTACTAGTTTATGGTTATCTTACTATTTGGGGTAAGTTAACTATTTTTCTTGGGTTGGCGCGGTTTTAACAATAAAATAGTTGATTTTACATAGATTTTACATAGTTTTTTTTTTTTGTGTGTAGATCACAACAACATTAAAAGCAACAAAATTAAAAATGATTGTTTTCTGACGGTTTTATGAGTCTTTTATACCCGGTACCCATAGGGTACAAGGGTATTATAAGTTAGTGCCAACCGAGAATGTATGTAACAGGCAGAAGGAGGCATTTCCGACCCCATAAAGTATATATATTCTTGATCAGCATCACCAGCCGAGTCGATTTAGCCATGTCCGTCTGTCCGTCTGTCTGTCTGTATGTTTTTATGTGCACTATTTATGAGTCAAATGTGACGGTTTTCTGGCTCCATGCAAACCCTCAGAAAATTCACTTTTTTGGCACTCGGATACACTCCTAAAAGAGTCTTGCAGTCGCTTATTAAAGTACAGAAAATATACATATAAATACATTAACATGGACTGTGGTATATACTAGTAATAACTTAAATAAGATATATTTCAAATACAATTCAAATACACCATTTAAAACAAAAGATAAAAAACATATATTTATTATGTTATCTTATACGATATCTTTGTAAGAATCCAATGCAGATACTTAGCCTAGAGAGCTCGATTACTCAGATTTTTCCTAATTGAATTTTAATGCTGCTCACTCACTCCACTGGCTTGTTCCCTCTTAATTGATTTAGAAATAATGCCCACTGTCTGTGTCTGATGATGCCAGCAGTAAACACAACCTAAAAGGAAACAATCAGCAGACGCATTTATTGTATTAAGCAGAATGGAGTGCCGAAGGGGTTGGCAGTCTGTGACTAGGCCTGGAGCAAGCTTAGCCAGACTCTTACTTGGCCGAATGGCTGTTGACTCATTATGGTAAAGACATGTGTTAATTTATGTAACTTTCCCGAGCTGCCATTGTGGGGTTCATTAATCATTTTTTCGTTTCAAGACTTTCAAGTTGGCCCCTTGTCTCGGAGATCGCTGCCTACTCTTTTATGTTATTTTTAGTTAATTGTTTGTGCTGTAAAATGTTTATGCGTTTTGGCCAACAGCTCGATTCGGCTGCCTTTGCCCTCTTTGACTAATGTGTGCCGCGTGTTCACGTTTTTGTCTCAATGATTTATTGATGTCCGCTGGACAAAGTCATTTTACTTTGAAAGCGGTTTCGTGTGTCTGCAAAACATATCAATCATATCGGAAATTAATTTTGATAGCCACATAAAGCTTATGATAGAAAAAAACTAAAACGAAGCCAAAATATAGTATTGCAACATAGACAGTTTTCAAAATGTAATTAATTTTTTTTTGGAGATATCATTAAAAAGATAGCTAACGCTTTTACAGCGTTAAGTAAAGATTTTAAATGGTGAACTCTTAAGCATTTTCCAAAGTAGTAACGTAGAGATCTTTTCAAACTTACTAATATTTCTAAAAATTACTAAATGTATTGCAATCTTTACTTTTAAATAACTCAATTAATTTGGAAATTAATATCAGCCATGTTTTAGATTTCACTCAAAAGTGAATTTGACTTTAAAAATTCTCTGGGCCATATTCCATTGCATTTTTGTCCATTATAATAAATGTATTTTTGTCTAAGTGCCCAAGGTCTGATCGAATTTTGGCCCGTTGTACTTCTTAAGCTTTTGATATTAATTGTACTAAATTAGAAAGTGTAAGTATGTCGGGCGACCACGAATACAAATTGTAAAATATTTTTCAATGCTGCTCGCTGTTTTGTTAACACTTCACAAAAATCGTTTCAATATTTGGAAGAAATGAGTTTCCAATGTCAACAAAAAGTAATTTTTACATTAAGATAAGCGGTATTTTAAACAAGAACACTTTTCTTATTAATTTATATTTATATTCTAATCACAGAAAAACAAATTTTAGATATAGGGTAAAATATAAATCTTGGGAATATAATTTTATATTTTATATAATATCAGAAACAGTTTGTTGTTTCTTCGTTACATAGAAAATAGCATTCGTGGCTTAATCGGAGGGTTTTTTAAAAGGATAAATGTTAAAAGTGGGTGTCGATGGGTGACATTATTGACACTAACCAATTGTATTGGGCTTGTGGGATTGTGTGACATTGGAGATTGTGGAGAAAGTACTGAAGCGAAAGTAAGCAGCTCTCGCGAGTCGCGACTTTGCCCGTTAGCCAACTCCAAACTGCACTGCCTAATTATGGTGCGTATGTGTTTGGGTGCTAGCAGCCCAACATTCAATCTCCATTCCGTCCGGAGCCAGAAACAAAACCCATAATCAGCATTAAGGTTCGCAGAGCCTATTATTAAGATGATTACAATTTCGGATAAGCGAAGGCAGCCCAAACTTCGGAGCTACGTGTGGGTAATACCCGGGATATCAGCGGCCGGAGAGGGCATTGGTGGAAAGTGAGGATCATTTTGCACGATTTACGAGTATATATATGGCAGGGAACCTGGGGCTAGAGCTACGGATAATGGTTACCGACAATGACGATGAGTGGATGGTGGCTTCTACTCTAGAGCAGTCTCCCCTGAGATGCCATCGAACATCGAGCGAACATCCATCAATCGTGATGTATAACTGACAGTTTGGGGCGTTGCGGGCTCTCAATTTTCACGGTCAGCTCCTCGGCGCAAGAAAGAAAAATTCCATTTACCCGTCAACCCAATTTGTTGATCATTAATCATCGATACCCATACACTCGGTCCAGCCATTCAGTTAGTTGGAGCTAATTAGAATGGTTAAATGTAGCATTGACCCGTCGCGGAACTCATTTAATTGCGCATGTGCCGCGGAAAATGGCATAAATTAATAGAGCCAACAAATTTAATTAGCCATAAATCAATGAGTTTATTAAACAGTAGCCAGCAGCCAATCATGCCAAATCGTTTTCCACCAATAAACTGCCGCAAATTGGCTAATACCAAATGGCGCTATGTGTCGACCCCAAACCCATGCCTATGCTATCTCGCAACCGCCCACAAGTCTCGCCGCGCACATTAAAAATCAGTTAAATTCAGAGACCCGCAGACACACACTCGCCCAGAAATGTTCATAAACAATTTCCATGGCAAAAACTCGGACTCGGGACCTCTCACTGTGCCGGCTGTCGAGCGACGCAGCTGGATTTGAACTGGTTACTCGACCGGATTGGACTTCTGTGTGCGCTGCGGCTCGATGTGCCACCAAAAGCCATTTGGCACATACATTTCAAACATTTATGGTTATTATAAAGCATTTAACATTATTATGGATGCCATGGGGCATCTGTTACAATCTGACTGCCGACCAGCGGCAGCACAACCAACGCCGGTTAGCCCATAGTCGGCTTAAATAATCACTCTGTGGTGTAATTAGTAAAATATTTATTGATATTTCGAAAATGTGTGTGTAAAAATAAGCAATGCAATTGGCAAAATGGTGCACGGCGATTTAACGCAACTGGATTTCAGTATGCAGTGCATTCCAATCAATTATTTTACGGATTTTATAACAAAAATACATATTTGCACCTGTTACCCCTTGTGCATGTATGATTATTGTTTTTGACTGGTTTGATTAAGAATGTAAATAAGTTTGCCTAAAAAAACATTATATAACCCTTAAACCATCGTGAGGCAGAATTATTATAATCTTGTTATATTTATACCCTTGCAGGATACTATAATTGAAGCCATAAAATTGCAACGCAGTGAAAGCATCCCCCCACCCCAAAAAGTACATATTTTTTTATCAGCATCACCAGACGGGTCGACCTAGCCATGTCAGTCCGTTGCTACGCAAATTAGTCTCTTGTTTTTGAAATATCTAAATATATATTCCATTCCTATTAGAATATAAGTCTGAATGGGCCAGACTAAACCACTTTATCATATTATATAGATAGCTAACATAGGAACGATCGGTCTAAATTAACCGATTTTCGTTGTTTTTAAAGATTTCGATTTGAAAGATTAAAATTAAATATACCATTCTATAATTTAATTTGTATTATTATCTGCAAGGGTTTATTAAACTTCGGATCCGCCCGAAGCTAGATTTTCTTACTTGTTTTATATATATCCTTTCAAAAACCTAAATATCGAATTAAATTAGATTAAATATAAAGTATATATAGCCGTGATCTTGGGAACTACAAGACTTAGATACGAGAGCGGAGTGTCGTAAACGCAACCATGTGATCATTCTTGTTTTTGCGCGAATTAATGACAAAGATCTTAGACGATTCTTACCAATCCTTTATTCATAAAAGCGACGAGTATTGCTCAATTTAAAAAAAAAAAAATGTATAAACATTTTTTACTAGTTTGAGTTGCCACAATCTCCTACTGAATCAGGCTAATTTATGTTCCAAAAAAAAAAAGAAAATTAAGAAACGAGCAGAAACTTGACAAATAAGTTACGCTTAATTTTCTGGCAAGCGTTTAAAAAACCGAAACACGCAACAAGGCAGCCGCAGCCACCTAAAGCAAAAGCCATTAAAAGCGACGCGACACTTTTGATAACAAATTCCAAGCTCAAGCCAAAGCCAAAGCCAAAATCGAAGCAAGTTCAACTTGAGAAACTCAAGCTACAGTATGCCGAATCAGCGGCAGGCCATAAACATTGAATTTTACGACGCTGTGTGGTCTCGTTTGACATATTGTGGGCTTTACGATTCCAAAATTAATGACACCATAGCCCAAGTCAGGTAACGGGCATTGGATCGGATTGGGGGCGCCCGCGCCCTCCGCGCGGCTTTTACTTGGCTGGTGCCATACCGGTTTGTGAATATATTTTTTTTTGTCGAATCGACAGCCTCATCAGTTAATAAGACACATACCCATTTTTATGGCATTAAACGACGACAAGTGAAACATAAAATATATATTTACTTTATTTTGATGCGCGGATGGTCCGCTTTAAAGCTCAAAACTCACTTGACAAAGCAATTTGCAATGCAAATTGATCAACGCGTTTGGTTAGTTTTTGGTTTTCTAAAAACTCATTTCGTTTTGCGTTTGGTGTTTTTTGTTGGCTTGATTTCATTTCAAATAAATCGTAATCAACTTAATTTACGATCTGAGGCAACAGCGATTTCACGTTCCCTTTATGTTCAGCTTAATTACTTTCAATTTAATCTTGGCGGAGCAAGTTGACCGTGGAATTTATGATTCAATTGCATTAGCTGGCATTTAAATTATTAATTAAAGCTTGTTATGCGTCGATTAGGAAAATTCAAATACAAAACAAGTACTTTCCTTGAATATAAGCTTGCTCCTCCTGATAATCTCCAAGAGATATTCAAATTCTTAAAAAAAGACAACTTGCTTCAACTGCTATAATAATGTGACTACCGATCGAAACGTATCCGGGCTAGTTAGATAAAACGACCTATTGGGTTTATTTTAGGAATATTCTGAATAAGTTATAATTTATGTCTGAATTTATTACATATTTTTATTTACTTAATTTTACATTATTATTTTAATTTTTTATTATTATTACCTATTTTTGTTTAGAAATGTATAATTATATTCCCTCAATTTAATACTCCATTGACTAACATATACCGTGTGGGGAAAATTCACATATGTATACTATTTTTATACCCTTGCCGTTTTTTTTTATTTAATATAAATTAATAATTTAAAATTAATTGTTTTATTTTATTTATATTCAAAAAGTCTTTGCCGATAAATTCATAATGTTGCTTATACATGTATAACATTACTTGTTGGTATTTTATGTTACTGAGAATTGACCTTAAACTATATATATTGCCGAATTCAAATGCGAGAGACAATTTTCGAGCATTAATCATTATTTGCAGTCAGAAACAAGAAAATCCAGCAAAAGCCTTAATAAATATAAGTAATAGCTGCTGCAATTTTCGCACTATATCTTTTTTTTTATATAATGTAGAAAGTGCGTGCCACACAAACACATTGAACGTATAAAAATAATAAATTACTGGCAAGCGGGAGGAGGAGATCCGGGTCGAGTTGGGTCGAGAAGGGATTTCTGTGGAGCGTTTATTATGCGCACAATAAACGCGGCGGGCGCAGCGGCGACATAAATTAAATTTATGATGCTTATAAATATTCCACAGTCATTTGTAATACAGCAACAAACGAGGGCAACAGGATAACGCAAGGATGTGCCGAGCCTGTCTGTTAAACAAATTGTAGCCAACTCGGAAGAGGGGAAGCAATACCCACACAAACTCACACGCACACACAAGAGCTAGGGAGATATAATTTGATTTATCGGCTGGCGAGGATGAATAAAGGACTTCCAGCTCCAAAGTTCCAATTGCCACCACTAAAAGTGAAAAGAAATCGTCCGTAAAAAAATCCTGCATGTGCACAAATATATGCACGTATGAATTGATGATAAAAGTTTTCAGCCACCTGAAATATCAAACCAATAGATTCTGGTAAATTTATGGATAAGCTACATGAAAAAGATTTATAATGTCGACATTTATGATATACATATGTCTGTATTTTTTTGTACTCATATGACATGTTTGACGGTCACGACCGAAGTTACTGTCGAGTTTGGTTTTTTATTCACTGTTTACCTGTTTACTGTTCACCTGATCTTACGATCGGGGTGACCGTTTATGCTATTTTTAGCAATGTAAAAAACGCTCTTGCTGTCCATAAACGAACTATTTTATTCAGAGTTTTATTTAATTTTATGAGTAGCATGGTGCCAAACTTAATAAAGTTAAATTTTTAGCAAAGTAATGCGTTTATGGACAGCGATAGCGTTTTTTACATTGTAAAAAATACCATAAACGGTCACGCTGCTTACATTTGTTGAAAAAATGGTTTTGGGAGGTGATCAGCACCTCTAGTAAAGGTAACCTTATCAAAATCTAGATAAAACAAGAAAAAAAACAATCTTCGGAAAACCGAGGTTTATATATCCTTGCAGTCTGCAATTGGATCATTGAAAATCGATCCATTTTGGTAATGTTAAAAAAAAAAAAATGTCTAATTATGTAAATTTTGTAAATTTTACATTTTACATGTAGAATTTTACATTTTCATATAAATCGACCGATCCCTTTTATGGCAGCTATATGATATAGTTGTCCGATCTTAATGAAATTAATACCGTAATTCTAGAACTATAAAAATAGCTATATCTCAAAATTTATAGAAATTCGTTGAAAACCAGAGAAGTACAAAATTTTGTTACATTAATATCGCCATCATTCCTATGGCAGCTATAGGATATAGTGGTCCGATTTCAGCCGTTCCAACAAATATACTGCGTGCTAAAAAAAATAAGACTATGCCGATAGCTCAAAAACTGAGAGACTAGTTCGCGTAGAAGCCGACAAACAGACAGACGGACAGACAGACGGACATGGCTAGATCGACTCGGCTGGTGATGCTGATAAAGAATTTATATACTTTATGGGGGCGGAGATGCCTCCTTCACTGCGTTGCAAATGTCATGGCAAAATTATAATACCCTCTGCAAGGGTATAAAAAGATTTGTGGATAACAAATGTCAAATTTACACTCTTGAGACACACCTGCAGAATCAATATACATACTTCTACTTAGTATTTGTTAGCATCTAATTAGATATATTACGTTGAAGCTTGAATCTCGTGAAGTTGTAATCGCGGTTAGATAATGCGATTAGTATTAATTAATGATATTTTGCACAGAAAGTACTGTTGATAGAATACTTAGTTCTCTGCGATATAGATGTGTATCAATTCTAGAGAGGAAACTTATTTGCGATATATAATCGCAAGATTTACGATTAAACAGGGAGGAAGAGTAGTGTGCCGCCAATTGCATATTTAATACGTGTAATCTATTTTTTAAGTAAACAGATGCAAACAGCTTTAGCATTGTTTACTATAAGATGTTTTCATTGCAGTAAGGGACAAAGTTTCGGACCATTCATTTAAAAATATAGTTATTTTAAATTTATCCAGATGTACATTTTAAATGTTATTCAAATCGAAGCAATGATTACACTAATTTAAATGATGAATCGATCTATACTGTGCTTTTTTAGGCCGAATTTATGCAATCAGTATATGAAATCGGTATATAATATATGCCATTTCATTTATTCGGCCTAGTTTGGCGTTACAAACTGAAGTTAACCAAATTAACTCTTTCGTTCATGGGTACTTCCTCGACTGACCCTATGGTATACTAACGCGGAGCCATAAAGTAAATTTGTAGTTTTTTCTTGCCTCTGTGGAGTGAATCTGATGGTCCCTATGAATCTGATTGTCCCGAGTTCGAGTCCGAGTCACAACAATTGTGTTTAGAAAAGTTGTGAGTATTCTTAACAGTATTTGTATTGATAAATGCATCTGTTTAACTTTAACATATTAATAAATGGAATAAATGAAATTGTCATGTAAAATAAAAGAGCTGAGCTTGTTTATAGAAATGTAAATTTAATTTAATTTTCGCACTAAATTAAGTAAAACTTTTAAACATGTTCTGACACCTTCATAAGTTAATTTTAGATGTTCTTAATTTTGTCCATGTTATTACCCTTTTCATGAGTTCTCAAACCATCTTTCCCTAGCATGGATACTTAGGTAACATAACTGCCTTTTTCATGGGTAACCCTTATAAATAGTTCACGGTAAATGATTTGATGGCGGTTGACCCTATAGGGTCAAAAATTGCATACAAAAATGTAACTGAACAAATACATTGCTTAGGTGATGTAAGTAGGAGGATTCCCTTCCCTTAAGTACTGACCTAGAGTACTGTAGGGTATGAATGGATGAAATCGTGTGCGTCGCAAATTCAGGGGTTATTGCGATTACTTGTAATAAAGAACTTATGTATTCCATAGTATAAGCATAGCGATAGATAGAACGAAATACGAAATCATTGAAACCCAAATAAGCTTCCTTGTTGGTTGCTATTGAAAATTTTTAATTATTAAAAGCCGTTTTTCACTTTTGAAATTATTTGCCTGATTTATTTTGGTAAAACAACAATAGGTATTTGGTATGGGGCCATTAGGAGAAGGATAAACAGGGATACTTTTTAACAACTCAGTGATAACCGTGACCGTGGTCGAAACCGTGGTCGCCGCCATGGCTGTGGCTGTGTCCGTGCCCGTGTTCCTGCTTCAGCGAGTAGCTGTGGGAGCTGCTGCCGTGGTCGTGACCGTGTCCATGTTCGTGTCCATGCTCGTATCCATGGTCGTGTCCGACACTGTAGTCGTGCCCGGAGTGGGCGGAGTGCTCCTCGAACTCGACGTGGCCGCCCTCATAGCCGCTGTGCTTATGTCCGTGCTCCGCCTGGTGGTGATCGTGGAGCTTCTCGCGGTGGACATGGGCCTCGAAGCCCTTGTGCTTGTCGGCTGTGTAGTGGACAGTCCGCTTGTGGCCATCGGCGTCAATCAACTCATAGTGTCCGGTAACCTTATGGCCGTGCCGGGACTCGCTCTGGGCCTTCACATCCCCGGTCTTGTGGTCCTTGACTCCGTAGTTGAAATCGTATTCCGCATGAGAGTCATGATGATCGTCGTGCCCGTGACCGTGGTGATCGTGACCGTGGTGCTCCTCGTGACCGTGGCCTCCGTGGGATGTTAGGTGCACGGAGGCGTGGCTGGTGGCCCCACCGTGGCCGTGACCGTGATGTTCGTGACCGTGGAAGGGAGCTGCCCGGATGGCAACAACGGCCAACAGGGCGAAGGCTACGAGGAACTGAGGAAAATGGAGCGACTTAAGCTTTTCGTTGGGCCAATATCCTTTGGAAAGAACTCACCTTTTGGGCCATGGTACCTGAGCTTGGCTATGAGTTGATCTTAGCTGGACTACTGTTGTGTGATCACCGAACCGAAGTGAACTGTGCCAAACTAGTGCTAGGCCTGCCTTTTTATACTAAACACTCAGTGGCCTAAAAGTCGGAACTTTCAAAAAATCGGCCAAATCGGTGTTTAGTTACGCCCTAATTTGCAGTTCAAGTTCAGGCCTTACTTTCGCCGCAGAGAGGTGCAATTATAGCTGGCAGTCGGTCGACCCTTTTATTTTTCGCAGCTTAGGAAATCGCAGAAACAACGATGAAGGCAAGGGAATGGCAGTGCAGTAATTCATTGTAAAATTTACTGTCGCAACAATTGCCAATTTAAAGTGGCATTGTTTATGCATCGCATCGTCGTCGATGTCGGGCATTATAATCCCCCTGCTACGGACGCGGATTGGGATTCGGATTGGGATCGGGATATGTGCGGATAACCGAGAAAAAACGAGCCAAGAGATTTATATGCCGGACAAACGTCGTTGAGTCGTTGACGTCAATCAGTCCTGACAAAAAGTCATCAGAATTGCAGTTTGCAGTTCTCCTTCGCCCCTGCATCATTTTGGCCAGATCAGGCTGTCTTCGCCACGATCCCCTCCCCCAGATGTTCCCTCGTTCTTCTGGGGCTTCTGTCCTGTCCCGCCTGTCAGTAGTCAATCGGCTACCGTCTGTCAATGTCGTGTCGCCTTCATCAAAGGCCACGTTCGAGTTGACAATGGGGATATGGGCTCTGTTCCGTAACCCGCCAAGGATAAGGCTTTTCGAAAGTGCTCCGGCCTGGCAGATCAAGTCTGAGTTGGGGGCAACGATTTGCATTTGATGCGTAAATTAGCTGGGAATGTAATAATTGGATGAGAAAGCTTGCAGGACAGCGAAGGATATAAAAAGTTGGACTGTGAAATTTGCAATATATTTTTTCAACATACTTTATTTGTTTTTAATGCGGAATTTGTATTTTAAAATTAGATTTATTGATAACTTAAAATTTCAAGGAGATAATCACTTATGTTTAGGGATACAAAACTAAAACTTGTGTTAAAGATGTCAGAACAGACAAACTAAATGCAACTGTTGCCTTTAAAGGCTCTATAAAAATTGGTTAAATTTCCAACTTGGTCCGGGGCTTTTCGACATGCATTCAATGCTCTTATACGATACACAACAAAAGCAGGACTTAATTGATTCTGATTATGGTAGTCCGGCTTATGCATTTATAAGTCGGGCATCCTTTGAGCCCGATGAAATCCCCCCGTTTCATCAACGAAATTGCCCTTTTGGCATTGGCATGTCCATGCGGCTGACTGGCGATGTTGCTGCTGTTGTCGTTGCTGTTGCAAGTTGCTGCTGCTGCTGCAAGTTGTCAGTTAAAGGGGCAAACGAAAGGCAACGCAACCATCGCTGTTTGGTTCGCCGGTTTCGTTGTCAGTGTCACTGCTGGCTGCGTTTTGTGGGCACATTTCGGCTGCTTGATTACTCATGTCAATCAGGCTTCCAAACAGCGACGACATGCTGTCAATCTTTGTGTCATGGCCGCTAAAGTTGTTGGTAGCTAGCTGGCTGGAGTCGTACAACAAGTACGCTTGATTGCCGGGCCCAAAAGGCCGGGACTGAGGCAAAAAATGCTGCGAGTAAGGGAAAACCCGATGATGCCACAAAGGTGACCAGTGCCGCTGGCAGGGTAAATGGCAGTGACAGTGACTGTGGCTGCTGATGCCGCAGTGGCCAAGGCAGGGGCAGTGGCAGGGCCAGTACTTGATGTGGCTGCCGTTGCCATTCGATTGATGTGCATTGTATGTAAATTGGGCGGTCGTTTTCGCATTTGATGCCCTGTCAAGGGATAATCAACAGCAGGAGCACAGGCAGCAGGAGCAGATCAAGAACCGCAGTTGAACAGCGAAGGGACAACTTCAGCATTGACTTCCACTCGTTGCTACTCATTATACGGACGCATACGAAATTGTTTCCACCGGACCGGACCGGACCGAACGCATCGCATACCGTAACGAGCTTGAGGAATACGATCGAAGTGCCTCGATAATTTTCCCCCCAGCACCATCTCGACCATAAATATCCTTGGCTGACATCCTGCCGAAAATTGAAAACGACAATGTTGAAGGCTTGTTGACATATATTCATTCGACAGGACCCCATCAACTGTCACTGTCGAGCGAAACGCCAACTGCATCGAGACAACATCAGACCTGGTATATCGAAGCAAACCGCTATTGTGCGGTCGGAAAGAAGCATTTTGATGAAGGAAGCACGCAATGTATTTTTTTTAAATTTTCTTACATTTCGTCTCTTACTTGTTTGATTCTTTGTGAATGTTTTAGTACAATCTATACATATCGTACAATGAATATCGCTTTACTACTTATGTAAGTAAGTAAAGTAAGTAAAAGCTAAATATATATTTTTTATTTTTCTTAGACAAAAAGTTCAATAAATATGTATGTTTTATACATGTTTATCTCTATTAATGATACCTCTAATTATTCTGATTAAAAAAGCTCTTCTTCTCCGATGTTGGCAATAACATATCACCCTGTGATGCGGACGCAAAAAAATGCGTCAAGACAATCTAAAGCGATTGCAATTGTGGAGAAACTGGTCTCCGGCCATAAAGTAAGCTGTAATCGGTAATTGCGATAAATGAAGTGAGTGGCCAGCAGAGAAAAAAAATAAATAGCCCATATTTGAATTTTTTAATACTTTAATGTTTAAGAACAAACTAAACACAAGAGAAGTCACAATGTAAAAATGAACTCCTGGTGTGTAGCGTAGTGTATATCAAGCTCTTAACTTAGGAGTTTATGGTGATAAGCAGACATAATCATATTCCAAAGCTTCGAATACATTGGTTAGCAAAGAAATTTGGCTAGGGTTTTAAAATTACTTAAAGTATGTATTAAAATCTTTGTAGGCACAAGTTCAATGCATCTTAATTACCAATATTTTTTTGTGATTCCAAAATAGCCTATCGCAATCTTAAATAATTAATAACATAGAATGCAGGAGAGAAAAGTCAGGCGAAATTGTTCCCGAAGTTGGAACAACTTAATGAAGAATGAAAGCTACACTCGAGTGTGCTCGATGGTGAAATATCCGATATCCAAAGCTTTGTGAATCAAGATAAAAGTCAAGTCCGGTAGCACAAAGTAATTTTATAAGTAAGAAATTAGAACAATTTTTCATAAATATTACTTGCAATGAATCTTTAGATATATTCAGTTAAGTTACAGCGACAGTCTTACTTATAAGATTCTTATTTCTTATTTCTATTGGGATAAAATATATCATGAATCAGAAAATAGTATTTTAACATCATCACCTGAATATTGTACATATGTATAATATGTTTTCATGTTTTTAAAACATTCTGGAATTCTTCTGCAAAGCATAAATCTAAAGCTTATGTATCCAGTACATCTTCCCGATTGCAATTTTTATTTCAAATTATACCCTTGCAGAGAATATATATTCTTGGTCAGCATCACCAGCCGAGTCGTTAAAGCCATGTCCGTCTGTCTGTCGGTTTTTACGCGAACTAGTCTCTCAGTTTTTGAGCTCAAAACTGAAACTTTCAGCATAGTCTTATTTCTTTAGCACGCAGTATATGTGTCGGAACGGCCGAAATCGGACAACTATATCCTATAGCTGCCATAGGAATGATGGCGAAATTAATGTAAAATTATGTTTAACTTTTTTTTTTTTCCACGGATATCAACCAATTTCAAGACATAGCAGTTTTTTACGGTTACAGAATTACGGTTTTAATTTCATTAAGATCGGAACACTATATCATATAGCTGCCATAGAAACGATCGGTCGATTTAAATGAAAATGTAAAATTCTACATGTAAAATGTAAAATTCTACATGTAAAATGTAAAATGTTTACAAACAAAGATATTTTTTCAACTGTAACCAAAATGAATGGATTTTCAATAATCCAATTGCAGACTGCAAGGGTATACAAATTTCGGCTTACCAAAGATAGCTTTTTTTCTTGTTTTTATATTATAACTCACTGCCTACCGAGAATGTATGTAACAGGCAGAAGGAGGCATATTCTTGATCAGCATCACCACCCGAGTGATTTAGCCATGTCTACTTTAGTAATGAAAGAGTATACAAAGAATAAAAGGTTTATTTTGCCGATTTTAACGAGAAGAGCTTCATACAAAGATTCCGGCTGAACAAAGCAACATGCAGAATTATATTGACCAAAATTGACAATCAAATATGCACTAATCGTAACCAGTAATATCTTTAGGTAAATCTGTCAGTTTTTTCTAAGTTAGCAGAAACAGAAATGGAGGACACCCATTCTTTACACGTGCAATCCCTTTCACGCTTCTCGGCAGCAAATTTTGTTCCTGTTCTCTTCTTAAGACTATCATATTTTTCCTTCAAAGTCTTCTACGATCGTTTTACTTCAGACTGACCTGCAATTTTATATTGCACCATACAGCACAACTAGGTGCCTTACAGCAATAATAGATCATTAACAGCACAGTTGCTAGCTAATTTACAGGAGGGCAGAAAATCGGTTTTCTTTACGATAAGTTTATCAATGATTATCTTTAATGGACATTCTCACCTAGAAGGCACCTTGACAGCAAGAGCAGAAATCGTCTCTTAATTGCTTAAAAGCCTTGAAAAAAACACACATTTTTGAAGAAGTAGGGAGCGCTAAATTCCGTTTTAAAAGGACTTAAGCATTTTAATTAAATTATTAAGACATCCCCTCATAGCAATTCTTTTTCGTTCATGGCTCAGATATTGGTACTTTGGTCTAGTAATCCTGAAGTCGGAGGTTGTTTAATTTGTCTTTTTACTCTTTTTATTTCTTTGAAACATTTTTGGTGATAATTTTTCTCTGTGCTGAACAGTCCCCGTCGTCTCCACCTGCTCCGTCGCAAGCCATTCCGCGCCTCCTGCCAGAGTGTTGACAATTCCCGTCAATTACGATGTAATGCGTTTGCCTTGACGTTCCAGTTGGGCTACTTGATGCATTGCTTGACACATTATGATGCTTGATTTGTTGCCATGGCAATTTTACCACCATCCTGTCCCTGCCTCAAAAGGCATTTGGCCAATCTTCACCTCTCTCCGTGTCAATCTCTGGAGGCTGCGACGATGCCATCGCCGCTGTGCAATGTGCATTTTTCAGCACGGACAAATGAGTTTGTCGCGGCCTTTTTGCGTTATAATTACAAAATGTTTGCTGTCGTCTGTGAACAAAAATAGTTAGCAATGCAACAAGCATTGTTGAGCTTACTAGTTATTAATGGGAAAGTCTGCGCATGTTGGTATTTATCAGGCTGTTTTTGTACTCTCTGCTTCTCGCAATTTGTGATCAGCTATTTTCTGAGCTCTCCAAGTATTTTCTGCATTATTATAGGGTTTTTAGTATGTACATAGAATATGTTATAACAAATATACATGAATGCAAGTCAAGTTTAATTATTTTCAATTCCTATTTATAAATAGTAAACATTTTGCTAGGAATATAATTTCAGTTGGCAAGAGCTAGGTTTTATGTGGCCGATGGAGCAATTGAATTGATTAATTAAGCTGTCAGTTGAATTTATCCAAGCTTTATTAAGACTGTGTGTAGACAGGAAAATCTTTAATGCGACCAGCCGTAGCGAATCAACATAAAAATTACGGTAATTGATTATGGGAGTCAGTTTGAACTGAGCCGCCAAATCCGCTCGATTGAGCGGATGGAGCGGACCGCATGATCACACCACTCTTAATTGTCTCCCATGACTTCGATTGGCCCAGTAGCCAGCGAGCCCCATTGTACTACGAGGTACGAGCAAATTATGCATGCTCCCAGCGAGTCGGATTGAAAGACTTTTTCACAAAACGTCTTACCAGTCATTATAAGCACTTGTCATTAATGACATTTTGGTCGCCGATACTTAAGACATTATCTTGGCCGGCTGGTGTGCGAGAACGGGAAGGAGACAAAGGCAAATTAAGTAGCATTTCCTGCCACTTGAGACTTCGTCTTCATCTGATCTTTGGCGGCGACCAATAATTATATGCGCCGTAAACGCTTTGTCATCTCGCGACGGGGTCTAGAAAATGCAGATTAATGCTCGCTTCTGGCCCGACTTCGCTCGGCCTTTTGTCTGAGCATAATTTTCCCATCGATCATGTGATTAATCATAAATTGTATGCTTCAGGTCTTTGCTATGTTATTCCCGCTCTTTTGTGCGAAGGCCGACACATGTGTTTCATTAAAGTAACTGACTTTTTTCTTCCTTTGTGCGAGGTGGCGGCGGCACTCGTATAGATTAATTTGATGCCTGTGGGGCCTGCGAGAGATCACGTTTGATTACATCGGCTGCCAGCTACCAGTGTTCCACATTTGATCGATCTATCTATGATATGTGGGCCATTATAATAGAAGAGATTGAATGCGATTGAATGTGAAGCAGAAATGTAGTTTGTGGAAATGACTATAAGAAAACTCCAACAGGTAATCTCCGCGGGCCTACGCCCGAGAATTTGATCAAGCAGGTCAATATTTATGGACAACTGGTGGGTGAAAAACATTTAATCGAAGAAATTTCGAAATACAATTAAATGTTTATAATTTCAAATGTTTTTTTTCCATTTATTAATATTTTCGTCGATTTTTTCTCATATTGAGAACGGTTTTTTGTAGATGTGATATTCTCGATTTAAGAAGACATCTTAATTTTCAAGAACTAATAGTTATCGGTAAAAATACAAACTTACTTGAATATGGAGGTCGATGAATAAAAATAATAGACTAAAATCTAGTAAATGTATCTTCGAGATAAAGTGAAAAGAAATGTTTTTGGAAAAAGTCGGTTTCAATTTTTCTGGGTGTAAGTACTTTTGAACTGGTCTAATTTGCATAAATTTGAATAAATTGAATTGAATTCTTTCATCAATAGGTTATTTATTGTTGCTTCTTCCCTGTTCTCAACAAAGAGCCCCTCAATTAGTCCGCTCTCCCAGCGGCACCTGAAGGAACTGAGAAAGGACTCCTACCAGGCATGGAATTCTACCCTGCAGATGCCTGGTCTAATCAGTGGCTACCAGATCTGCACAACAATGGCTGCATAGTGATGCAGATCGAGTTACCGTCAGCTCCTGGCTGCGTCGAGTTTCACACAGCGGTGTGAACTAAAACCGACACACCGAATCATAGCGTACACGATACCAATTGGCGCGGATTAGCTGAATGGGGGTTTGACAGCTCGGAGACTCAGTCGTCACTTGCATTGTTTGGTGTCTGGAACTACCGGATCTGAGCGATGCCTATCTTAATTCGTTTGTTTTCATCAAATTACAAAATTGCGTGTGATAACAATCGGAGAGCTGAGACCGAGACCACGGGAGAGGGCCTAATCCCTGTCGGAAGGCAGGCAGTTCCTTTTGAGAGCTGTCTGTCTGTCCATCACGGCATTAGATATCTATCATAAATGCACAGGACCCATGAGGAGTTTCAAGCCGAACTCACCCCTAGGAAGCACTAAGTGCCATTGTATTTGACTGCCTGTCAGATTTGCTAAGCTGCACCCTGCCCGCCCTTTCTTCTCACTTGTTGTTTACCCCTCAGCCTAGCCTCAGACTCAGCCATTGTGCTACATATTTTGTCAGTTGTCTACCGAGTGAGTAGAGAGTATCTGGCGGGCTCATCTCTGCTCCACTCTGCATCGGCTTATTTAATGCATAAACAATTACTTCCATCAGGATTTCACAAAAAGTCGACAAAAGCAAACAATTCCCCTGGGCTCAGAGCCGACAACAGCTGCCTTGTGGAGTGGGACCGACGACCGAGTCCCTCAGCTTTTTTCCAAACTGGATTTGTGTTGTGCATGGCGATTAGCACAGAGGTGAGAATAGATTTGGGCATCGCAGGCATTCCGAGTTGAGCAGTGCAGTGAACAGGAAAACCGCAAATATTTTTACTTCTCAAATGAATTCTTTGCCTTTGTCTGTTCTTTAATTACTTAAAAACAAACCTGGACTTGTCCGAGACAGACTTACAGCTGCATTACACGCCTGGAAGTGTTAGGTGCAATACAGCAAAGAAAAACTTGCTCGTGGATTATGAAGATTTCTCTTAAAAGTTTTAATTTTAGATGCGAAACTATTAAGTCCATAGTGCGTTTTCAAAGATGAAAGTCATGTATTCCATTCGCATATGAATACATATATAGGTAACAAGGAAGAAGAAACACTCAAATTCAATGATAAAGATGTTATATCATTCGTTTTTTTTAAATAATTGTCTTTATCCTAGCGTGATGTTAAAATGTATTTAATTATGCAATGATTGTGTGTCAAATAAATTAAATAATAAATTAGCATTATGTCATACCAGTACAAATGTTCATCAGTGCGAATATGTTTACAAAAAACAATGTATTAATTGTAACTGGAGCCGAAATGTGTAGTCGTGTTCGATGGTGTGAGATTTCCTGTGATGTCACATAGGTACATATCTGACCAGCGGTGGTTCCTATTCGTATTGGGTTTCCCCACTCTGTTCAGTGCCCCCTAGGGATGCATACATATGTGGCTGGTAAATTGGCGAGGAACTGCTCTGCTCTCAATCAGACCATGCACCTAATTAGCTCTTGGCTTAGTGCACAAGGTATCAATTTTCCCGGGCCGCATCGGATAACACATATGTGGCAAGGGCTGGCAGGGGTATTGAAAAATGAGGGACCGATTCCCGATGTCCTGTGCCACCTTTTTGCCCACCTTAATGGGGCGCTAATCTCTGCAGCAGAGATTAACAGCCGAGCAGACACCGAAACCAATTTTGTGTGCCGGCCAGCAAGGCAGGCAAACGGCTCTTTGGCTCTTGGTCGAATGACAGCAGCCAGAAGCCTAAATTTACGGCTTTCTGGGTAATTTGACACTTTGGACAGAATAAGCGAGTGGGCCACTGTGGAGTGAGGGCCAGGAAGGGAGCGTCGGGTCAATGGGTAGTCATTGCATCAGGAATACGGATTGGCACTGGTCGCGGTCGGACTCGTGGTCACCGAGTGTCAATTGATCACAGACGTCTGCAGTTGTCATTTAATTTCCTGGCCACGCCACGCCCTTCGACATTAATGATGCCGACTAGTGAGAAGATGCTCTGGCAAATCGATTAACCCTTACATGATGAATACAAACGTTTAATACCCTAACGGTCCATCTGTCCGTCCGCCTGTACGCCGTCCGTTTCTCTGTCCGTATGTCTGTCCGTCAACCTGTCCGTCCGTCTTCCGTTTCTTTCCAAACTAGTCCCTCAGTTAGGGTTATCTGGATAGAACTTTCCAAGGAAGCAGAGATTAAATTTCTGTTGCAGGCTTACATACGTACATATATGTAAGTTGGAATGGGGAAATAATAATGTATTACATATGATATAGAAATAATTGGAATATGTACATAACCTCTTGGTTCTTCAACGTGTGCGCATCTAACTCTATCTTGAAAACTATTGCTTTTCGATTTATAATTTTTTTGTATGTATTTTATTAAAATCGGACAAAGTGGATTAATATAAATACCTAAAAATATCGGTAAGGAACGGAACGCTTTAATTCATTTCTTTTCACTTATTTTTGCAGCCATTTAAATCTATGGGTTATTTCAGCGATAAAATATGTTTGAAATTATTATAGTCACTATAATTAAAATTTAATGATATTTAAAATATTTCAGTCATTAGAAAACTGAATTAACTATATTTTAGTGAAACCGACATATGACGTTTGTCAGGGGCATGTTAAGAAAAGTCTGCATAAAATATAGTGCGAATTTTGAAAAGTGGCCAAATTTTAGACTTGACAACAAAACTTCTAGGTGTCATCAAACCTATTGCTATTTCTTCTCTGCTTGTTCTTATAAAAATACAAATGTAATCACAACCCTTTATGAAATTTTTAAATTATGTATGCGCATATTTGCACACCGCCTGATAGCAGGCCTAAATAAAAGGGGGAAATCATGCTCGTTCCGAAACTTATGACTTATGCATGCCCATGTACACGACAAATAACAGCAGCAGCGGCCCGGAATGGGAATTGGAGCCGGGGCCGGAGTCGGAGTCGGGATCGGATTTGGAATCGTGTGTGGCATTCGACCAGGCCGAAACGTAGCCGGCAGACAGACACCCAAAGACAACAAACGAATCGAAACAATCGAGCACAGACAAAATCCATCTGTCATTCGGGAGTCATATTCAATCATGTATTCAATGCAATGCGATGGGCGAACGAGTTTATATTTAAATAAAAGTCCGATGTTTACACACCCAGCGCAGTGGCAGTGCCAGTACTCGAAAAACCCACAGAAGACATTGCTATTGCTCGTGGACCGAAGGAAAACGAAAAAGTTGTTAAATATTTGCATTTTCTCCGGCCCTGTGTGTGTTTGCGTCAATGTTGCCTCTTCAATCAATAAAATGTCAGAACTGCATTGCGCAGACATTGCAAACCAGAATCGGATTCTGAATCAGAGCCCGAGTCGGAAACAGAACGGAGACGGGACAGTGAGTGACTGACGGACTGACGGACTGACTGCCTGGTTCGGGTCGGCTGATTTCTAGGCATGACTGATATATGGCTTGTATTGACACGGACACAGTTCTTGACTTTCATTTTAGTTGGATGGCAACCACCAGTCGGCAGCATGCTTGTGTCAATATGTCAGTCAGTCAATCGGTGTTTGCATAAGTCTTCCTCCGCAGATCGTCTTGTCTGCGATCGCCGGGAAGACGGGGCTGATTTACATAACCTTCCGACAAAGGCACCTATGGGTATATATACAACTGAATGGCGCCGCCTGAATTTTGATTTGAGTTGGATTTTTTTGCTTAAATATGAATGTAAGGTAATAAAGAAAGGGCACATTCAAAGCCAGAAGGAAAAATTCAAATCACATTTAATTTGCCATCTGATAAAGCAAAAATTTATTGCCCTCGGCGATTACACGCAATTTACGATTGAAGATATTTGCCAATATTATTTCTCATGTGAATACATTATATGGAATATGAATTCTGCAAGCAAGCTCAAAAAGTTCCGCATTTAATGACCCATAACGTTTGACTGTGCGGTTTGCATACAAAATCTTGAAGTTTATTAATTTTGGTTCTTTCATAGGTATATAATGGGTGTGCGACATGGCAAATGGGTGTGTAACAATTTTTTTTTGTCTAAAAAGTAGGAAAAGCTGTTTTAATAATTGATTTTTTACGACGATAATAAAATTTTTTTAATGCTGTGCTAATTGGCAGAGCTGTGGACATGACAATATCCGGCGACAGTTCAAATTTTTAATAACTTTATCGATTAAATATGGCAACCGAATGGGAAAAATATTCGCATGGAGGTTGCACTGAGCTATAAATCACCGGACATACAAATACAATTTACAATACTCAAATTACCATTGTTCTTACACTTTACATTGTATTTATATGAAATTAATAATTACTTTTTTATATCAAGGCAAAGGGTTTTTGTCTTATTCCAGTATTGACATAAGATAATAACCCAGGTATTTCCTAATCGTATACATATTTCTACAATGTATGTAGCCTACTTTTTGTGGGGACATAAGAGGAAACGAGGGCAAGAAAGGTAAGAAATTCGCATGAAGAAGGTCAAACATTTAAATAAAACTGTTGACAGTTCTGACAAAAGGCAATGATTGGCAGGTTTTGGATTTAAGCCAAACCGAAAAACGGTTGCCCATTGTTGAGGCTACTTGTTTATCCGTTCTAAGTCCAGAATTTGTTTTCGCATTTGTTTGGCATTATATTGATCCTACTTAGAGATGTGCGAGCGTATGGACATGTGTGTGGCGATGAGCAGTCATGGGATAAAGATTGTTAGCATAAGAAGATTTCGCCGGGGGTTGGCAAATGGCACTGCCGACAACCTTTTCATCATCGGCTCACACATGTCAACTGTCTCGCATAAATCTAGCCTTTATAAGCATTTAATTGGCTATCTGCCAGCATCCTCTGCCGTCTCTGCAACTCGTTTAGCGCGACTGCCGAGCTGTCTGGAGAGCTACGTATTATTGTTTCCGCTCCTATTTATTTTGAGTTTCAATTTTTGTTGTGCTTTCATTACTGGGCGGCCGCCCAGGCCCAGGCTCAAGCCCGAGTTGTCATCCTAAAAAAACAAGGGCCAAAGTAAAATAGGAACTGCAATCATCCCCTGATCTGGAGCCGGAGCTCTGAGTACACTCTGTTTGCAGACAACACATGCTGCAGCCTGCATTTGTTATTCCTGCATTTAAGCACTTTGTGAGAGTTTGTTGTCATTATTTATTTTGACCAAAGGCTGAGTGGGCTGGGCGATTAGTTTGCCTGGATCCGTCCTTCAATCTATCATCCCGTCCAGCCGCTTATTAGTATTTTTCCAGATACTTGTGGTTACGTATGCGGCTGTGACATATGTGAGCATTTCGGGATCGGTTTTTCATATTTTCACTATAAACAAGCTGAGCTATTCCCCGTAGGCTTTGTTTATTTGTCATCAGCCCCGTCCGGTCCGAAAGACCACTCACAGCGGAAACTATAAATTCTTAATAAGATCTCCATTGCCCGTTTTTCTATTCATATTAAGTTCTCAAGACAGTTTCCACGAACCCGTAAACTGAAGTCTTAACCATACTTGGGATTCATTCATAAAACCACAAAAAATATATAACTCTTTCCAAATTTGAGTTCTTGGAATTCCAAAACGTGTAGCACAATTTTCGTTGTTCGCCTTGCTATCTGGGTTTTCTAGATTTTATACTCACTGCACGTACTTGCTTGGAAAAGTGGCTCTTTCAATGGCTTTAATATGTTCTTTCGGCGAAATTTCGAAATTAGAGGAAGGCATTTTCTAGTAGTACTTTTTCGATCTTTTATCTTGGCAAGAGATCTTGATCACGTTTAATGTAGATGGAGTAGGTTTTTTTTTTGTATATAGCTATAATTGGTTCTTTTGTTTAATGTTTAATTAAGCTGATACATACTGTAATTCTTGTATTGCTGTTTGTTTAAAATATGTATAAACGCTTTTATAAATGTTTCGGAACTCTGCATCAGAACTAAAACACAAAACACGATTTCTAATTCACCTCTCAATTAAGTTTTATTATTCGTTTTTTAATATTCCTAGTATCTGAAAAATAGAGAGTTAATTGATTTTGTTAAAAAAATCCAAAGGAACCCCTGCAGATGTGACTTTGGCTCTTTAACCTTCAAACGTTTCGAGACAGAGCAGCTGATAATAAAAAAGTATCAATCCAACACAATCTCCCTCGATTTTCCAAAACGACACTGACTGAGGTAGAAAGATCGAGATAAGTAGCTACATTTTCACATTTTGTCTTGGGTTTTATTCAATTACTTGCGGGTTTCATTTTTTACAACTTTTACCCTACACGAAAATAAATTAAGCAAATGGAAGGGAACCGTATCGCATCCACTCTCGAACCTGAAATCCGAAAAAAGACATTATGGTGTTACACTTGAAATTTACGACATCCTCTGTTTCCCGTCTCCAGTTGCCCCGTCATGCATTGTCCCAGCGATTAGCCTTTGTCCTGCTGCCTGCTGAGCTCTACTTTCACCCCGAGCTCGGAGAAACACACTCAGCCACTCACGTATCCGGGCCTAGAAGATGTCTATCGCGATGCGAGCTGGCAAGGACAGAAATATCAATTTCTCCCTCTATTTTCGGCTATCTCCTCCTGCCATTGAAAGTGTTAATTGAACCATAAGCGTAACCATAAATGGATTTTATTTCCTTGCCCAAAGACAAAACAAGGGATTCCCGAAAAACAAAATGTATTCCCCTCATCTTCAGAAACGTTTTATGGCCTTGCCCATCTTGTCTTTGTCTGTATTGTTTCGGGGCCAAGAGATGTTTTGTCGCCGGATTCCTTTATTTTGTGTGTGTTTGCGGGGCATGAGCTCTTGCCACTGATGAGAAAGGATCTGGTTTACTTATGCAATTTGTTGCAGTTTTTCAATTCCTTTGTATATTGGCATTGTTTACTCAGTTCTCAAATCCATCAGGATCTGCCAAACGGTAGCTGTCTTGGGCTCTGTCTGTGGGTGTCCTGTTCTTAAGACTTACAAGGAATTGCCTAACCTTGTGAGGCGAATTTATGATGGGTGTGCAACCGAAACCCGATCTTAAGTCGGCTCCATCTGCGGCTACATGAAAATTTAAAGGATGATCTTGAGATAATCTGTATTGGTGTGTGGCTTTAAATCTAAGAGCTACTACACCCAGTTTTCTGTGGAAAGGTCTGAGTCTAGATCATAGATCATATGCATTACCTTATAATAAATACAAGTAGGAAATCTACAGTCTAGTGTGACCGAGATACCTGGTATCAAAAGCATTGCTAATTTACTTTGTCTCAAATTTATGAAAAATGTTGACAAATTAAGACAAATGTTGCAGGGAACATGTTGAACAACACCAACAGTTCTGCCAAAACAAACGTAGATGTTGCAGCACCTTAGTATACACAGAAACTGCATTGTTTAATAACTTTATGCTTATCATCCGATTTCACTCAAATTCCTGCCTTCATACGATAGAATGTTGTCTCTAAATTTGGTAGTTCTACCTCTTATAGTCTGTGACATCGGACGGACAGACGGACTTCGCAAAATAGCCGACTCGGCTAATTGAAAATGTAAATCTAATATGTATTGTTAAATTATATCTATGTAAATGTAATATGTAAAGTTAACTTAACTATATAAATTCTATCAGAAATAAGTACTCACACATTTTTTTCGGCTCGATTCGGATTCGAACGCCGAACTTTCATCACGCAAATTAAAGTAAAATTAAGAGTAACTTTTTCTCGCTTTCAAGCTCGCTTCTTCTCGAAATAACAAAGTAGAGAACAATTTCCTCGATTTCAAGAATGCCTTTGCAAGTTTAAGTGAGAAGAAAGTCTTGGAAAAAATCGTTCTCAATTTTTCTGGGTGTATGCTAAAAGGGGTCGGAGATGGCTCTTTCTGAATGTTACATACATTTTCGGTAAGCCTTATGGTTACCTGGTATAAAAACTAACTTTAATTAACTTTAATTCTAATCTAACTTTAATTCAATCGTAAAAATGTCAGTAAATTCAAAATAATTTCAAAGTCAAACCGCTCCTATTAACTTACCAGTATTTGCCACCAAAACCTTAATAGCACTAGGTCTTACCCATAATAAGTATATTCGCAGAACCCCTTTCAGTTTTGGCGTTTAAACGACCCACGATCGCAACATGATAACTTACCTGTCGGATGGTTGCCCTTGAGATACGCCTGTATCCTCCCGTATCCCTTGCCGCGAACCGGTAACTTCCATCTCCATCTATCGGCATCGCCAACGCCCCGTTTGCAGTCGGATCAGGGATTGGCGATCGGTTCCATCCCCTCAGCAAAATCACGACACAAATGCCGTATAATCACTTGTCGAACGCTGCTCAATAATTATAAGAGGACGACGTAGGCCGGACCGGCATTTCGTATGCAGCGCGTTGCTATTAGGCCCTGATTTCGCTGAAACCTATCAAAACACATAACAATCAGGGGGCTGGGGCGGACTGGGCTGATCGCCTCAGCGATGATGATGATTTTGGGCCGAGAGCCACGTAATTATATCGAGCAAACATAAAAGGAACGCGGCGACGGGGTCCGGCTCCCAGACTCCAGCCTGGATCGGAGTCCCAGTGCCGGTCCCAGCTCGGGTTGGAGGCGTTGCCAAGACGCATAACAATGAAAACGTTTAAGCCGGCTAACGAGCGAACGGTGAGCTGTAATCTTTTCTGCCGGTGATTCTTTCCTTTTCAACTAAAAATGCCCTGCCCTGCCCTTGATGGCGACTGGGGGAGGCGCCTTGAATGAAGTTTAACAAATTAATATTAAATTACGTGCCAAATTGGCAGACAACCGAACCAGACTCGGAATTGAAGCACATCAAAGGCGATGGTGCCACTGGATTGCGGTGCTCAAGATTTTCTCTGGCTTAGAATTAGTGCCAGCTCCGTCCATATGCCATGGTAGCGGAAGTGAAAATTGGGCATTCGAGGGGTTCGTTTTGTTTGGTCTCGATCCCTCGAATATATAGTGGGATATACTTGGAAATTGCCCCCATTGGCGCCGCATAGTCATCAGCGATTTAGCACACGTTCCTGTGGCCAGATTTTTATTTGGCCTTTTGCAGCCTTTAATGGCGTCTCTTTCAGGGTTTTATGGCCGCTCAGACGGTCGACTTGGGTCTCCCTCGCATAACCGACTGGATGCGTGCACTCTAAAATTGATTAAAGTGAAAGGCCCTGGATGGAGCAAGGGTATCTGCTTTTTGCCGGCGGTTTTAATAACAGGACTCTCTCGGGCGCTTTTCGCAATTAGCTGTTATTCATCAAAATGGGACAGCTTAATTGGGAGCTATCCATGCTGAACGAAGGTGAAGGTGAGCTCCAGGGAACTATTATGACAGTCTTTTTCACTAAAATATCACCTTACAAATTATCTTAAAAATATATATTCGAGATCAGAAAATCTCCAGTAGAAGTATTCACCTTGTATATTTAGTGTGGATTATTTATAATTGTTTATAAGTCGAGGCAGATATCTAAGCAGCTTTTCCTAGTAGTTAATTTCAGTCTGTTCGTCAATCCGACCGTATGAACCAACATATCTTAAGAACAATTAGAGTAGTTCTTAAATCTGGTAACATTATTTTAATCTGTAGCATCGAAAACATGAAAAACCTAGCTACGATATAGTCTTGGTAAGGTAAATAAATATATTTATATATATATATATATATATATATATATAATAAATACATTTGTGTGGACGTGCTCAAAAAATTTCAGTAAAATCGGATGATAAACATGGAAGCTATTAAACAATAAAGTTTCTGTGTATGCCTTTTCTTCTGCAACATCTACATTTACGTTGACAGCACCAATGGGTGTTGCTCAACAAGTTTCTAGCAGCATTTGCCTATTTTGGGTGTTTCACAACATGTTCCTGGCAACATTTGTCTTCATTTGTCAACATTTTTTTTACAAATTTGAGCATAATTAGACAAAGTAAATTTGTCATGTCCATGTGCCATTTAATTTCACCCACACTGCTTTGGGTACCTGGTATCTTACAGTCGGTCACCATCGACTGTACCTGTATTATTGAAAGGTTAATTATATTTATTTCAGTAATGATACATCTTTATAGATAGTTACTTCTTAGTTGCCTTAATATTTTTGGTATAATGTTACTATGAATTGCAAACTCTACTTAAGCCTTTCCTCTTGACTAAACAACATTTTAATCCCACACAGATATGATAATCAATGCCTCTGCTTCGATGACTTACTACTAATTTCCCGTCTGAGCAACCAGGCAATATTTCTCTTGCATATGGTCACGTAAAGCCAAACAAACGTAACCCAGCCCAAGGAAAGCCACTGATGAGCTCGAGTGCTGTGGGCTGGGCAGGTGTGGTGTGTTGTGAAGTTAATAAAATCTAATATGCTTAGCCACAAAATGGTTGTTTTGGGTCTTGTAATTATGCACCTTAATTCGCCCCGCCCTGCCCCCGAGGTATGCCACACTAATTGTATATGCAGCCGGTGTGGAGCCCATCGACAATATTAAAAGGGATTTTGTGGGGTCCATGTCCAACCCCCGTCCTGCACCACTCTGTCTTACCTGTTAGCTACTTATGGAAATCGCTGTGCACTAAGGAGACTATGGAAATTTTCATTTTATTGGCGCCCAGAGCGTCTTGACTACTCGAAGCCATCCACCTCCACCTCCACCTCCGCCCATCGAGCCAGCCACACGCACTCTGGCATACCAAAATCCTATAAGTAATTGTCAACGTACTTGGCGCCTCCCGAATCCCTCCCTGACAACTCCCAGCCATTTGTATTTATATTAATTAAGCGTCGTTGAGTTGTCTTCCTGTTGCTGTTGCTGTGGCTGTGGCTGCTCCTCCCTTCGACAATGTTGTTATCTGTTCAGCTGTCGTCGTCGCCGTAGTTGCTGCGGCTTGTTTTACAAGCTGGATGGGCTTAGGGTTATAGACTCCAGACTCGACTCCAGCCACGCCACCGTTCTGGCAGACGTTTTAATTGCTTCAAATTGATGATAATTAAGCCGATCTGCATATTTGTACTTTCGGAATGTGCCTTGCTATTGTTAGTCAAATGAGTTTCTGGGGGAGGCGATTACGCCCCCGTCTATTAGGCTTATCGATTATGCGTTTTGTTCCAATCAGTTTCATTTTGGCTGAGACAGTTTGATTAGCTTACGAGTCCGGTGCCCCGGAAAATGGATTTCCTTTTTTAAAAGCAAGTTCCAGATATCACCAGTAATATGTAACATAGTTTTATGTACAAAGAAAATCTTCCTTCACTCTTTTCTCTACGAGACATGTGTGTACCCTTAGCGAAGATTACTGCGAACTTGGAAGGCTTTGCCGCTAATTACATTTCATCCGGATATTTAGTACACAGACTGCACCTAAGCCACATTAGGGCCAGCGTGGGTGCGCTGGTGTTCAATAGCCGGGAAGCCATAGGAGGACCCCTGCGGAAATAATTAAAGATTTCGAAGTCTTTGCGACCAGGGTGTGTAATTTGCTTAATTCTTTCGCATAAGCCATACAATTAATCAGCTCTCTCTAGGAGATACTTAGACCAGGTAATAGTTACAACCTTCAATTAAAAGTCAATTAGGTTGCCCAGTCCGGGAGGGTTCCGGAATTTCAGAAGGATACGGGTCTGCTGGTCATGTGAAACAATTTCTGGCAGCTGTCGAAAACCACACGTTGCTAATTGTCGGTTACAGTCAAATGGGTGTACACGTTGGCATTTAATTCGTGCCTTCTACATGGGGCGAGGCCCGCAGAAGATTAAATAAGAAAGAACATACCTTTTTGCACTTTTCAAATGTCAAGCGATGATGATGTCCGGGACCTAATGAACTAAGTAGCAGTGGCCGAATTGCAAATCCTCTTTATAAGGATACAAATAATACAAGTATTGCAATGTTGTATTTGTAAAATACTTGTTTAAATGAAATAAGGTTTGGGAAATGCTATAAATAAGGATTTATCATAATAGAGATAGATCATAAGAAATTGAAACATTTTTTAAGGGAATTTATTTATTTGCTAAATTCTTATTTAACTCTAATGAAGAATTAATGGCGAAACACATACGATTCTATTATCATTATGGCACTTTAAGCGATACTTTATTATAATAATTATTTTCAGTAAAAAAACGTTCAGATTAAATTGAGCTCAATATTTTTGGCGATCATATACATTTAGATTTAATTAAATAATTATAATAAAAAATACTAATTGTCATTTAATACAATCTGTTAACGAGATATTTATTTAGCTGTGATTTTTAGCTTATGCTGATTCCTTTCCACTTAAGAGACAATCCACTTTCGAAAGGGCTTATACCCTTTCGACGTGCTTCGCAGATGTACAGCCACAAAATACACGAGTGTGAACACGGTGCCGGGCCCTGGGCTTTGAGGTTGACCCCAAGGGGCAGTGACAAGGATGCCGGGCGACAGGAAGTGGTAACTACTAAATAAGCAGGTCCGAGCTGTGGGCGTGGTGCGGCCGATGGAACCGAGTGGAACGGAACTTGACCAGGGTCAGCAGTTAGTCCCGCCAGCAAAGCGCATGTGACAAAAGTAGGATGAGCTGTGGAAGTGCCACGGCGCAGTTTTTTCCTGCTGCCTTCCCTTTTCCGAAAGGGCGTAGACGTCTGGCATACGACGGTGGGCATACTGTGGGTATCGTTGTCAGCTTACCGACTGGGTTCTCTGCTGTGGCTGGCTGGGTTTAATTCTGTTTTCGGGTTAAGTAAGTGAATAAGTATGCGCTAAAATTCAGTCAACCGCATTAAGTATTTAAGCACTCAGCACACGCTCAGCACGGAGACTTACACACTCGGCGGCGAGGTATCGCATTGCCGCACATGGACGGCCCTCCCTTCCACCTCCACCATCCAGCCGCCTTGGCAGAACCGCTTGGTTAGCGTTTTTCCACAACAACGCATACACTTTGAGGTAGCTTTTCCGCTAATGAACGCATTAGGCAAAAAGGCGACGAGCGCAGCCTTGTTGGCGGCTTAGTTCCTGCAATGCTCGGATATTTTATTAAGTACTTAACATGCCGCTTTCTTTGCGCAGACACATTTAGGCTCCCCTGCTACTTGCTATTTGCCTGCGATTACCGACTCGCTACAGTTATGCGGACAGTACGCTGAATTACACAACGTTTGAGGTTAAGCGGATTTTGTAATTATCCGACTCGCAGATGCATCGCACAAGGCGTAAGGCACAAGGGGGAAGGGCCACCGGAGAACAGGCTCAGGTAAATGAAAGGCTGCGGGCTTACAACCGGCTCGGGTGTCTGCCTCTCGAGCTGGATTGGGCCCGCGTAACTCCTCTCTTCGATCTCAAGGCAGCCCCATGCTAGTGACTGGATAAATGTGCTGCACTTTAAATAGGGTACAGGCTTCCTATGTACATGTTATGCAGTTTTATTTACAGGAAAATATTACTTAAATGCTAAACTAATTACTCTTATTTGCAACATTTAAGACTTTACTGTAAATAAAATACTATTTAGCAAAAGCTTATGCCACATTTTTCTTAAATTTTCACTTGCAGTTGCAGTCAACAAATATCATATAATACTAGTCAATTTTGAATATATATAGAATATATACATATACCCTAACAGCTCACCCAACCAAAGCTATAAACATTACTAGGGGTGCAAAATATATGCTCTATATACACTTATATGTCAAACACAGTAGTGTAGCCAACTTTTACACATTTCCATATAAATTGACCGATCGCTCCTTGGGCAGGCTTAAAGATGTCAGATTTTATCATGTGATTTTGGTATAAAATTACATTAGCTACAGTTAAGTGTGGAAAAATAAAATAATTTTGTAAGTTTTCATATTATTTATGTGCTCAATGTATGTGCTTATGTGTCCAAAGCTATGTGCATCAAGATAAATGACAAATCTGTTTTTCAGTGGCACGCCCAGCCCAAATAGCCCGCCTCTTCAAGACTCTCCGATCACTCCGGTCGACTTAAACAATAAGTGTTCTAAAAACAAAGTAAAAATTAAAAAAAAATATATGTAATAATACATACAAAAGTTTTACTTTGGATCGCCCCAGTTTAAAACAACGGTTCGAGACCCGACAAACCATCTGCGGCGAGTGTGACTGCAAGTGCGAGCGGAATGGAGATATAAGAACTTAATAACTGCACCCAGAAAAAAAAAATTAAAAATTAAATTAAAAAATTATTTTTAGGAAGTGATGGCTTAAAAAATGGGTCATACAGGCAGGCTCCGGTTTTCACTTTTTTTTTCGTTTTCGTTTTAGACAAAAATCGTACGTTTTCGTTTTTAGGTGCTCCGGTTTTCACAAACTTTTTGTCATCGTTTTGTTATCGAAATATTGAATTATTTTATTGCTCAAACAGCTGACTTGGACGTTTTGAAGTAAACGGAATGTTTAAATGTCTTTACTTTTTTAATTGTTTGTTTTAAACCCAAATAAATGCAAAATTGTTTATTTATCGGTCCAAGAGCGTTGCCACTCTTTAAACAGGAAATTTTATACCTTTTTAAATGGTAAAAGTACCATTTAAACAATACAATTAAACTGTTTTATTTATTAAAACCTTTCTTATCTTCTTTGAACATAATTAATGCCCTACTTTTAATTTTACAAGCATTTCGACCAGATTGTTTGGTTCCACCAACAGTACGGCAGCACTGGCAACCAAAACGAAAGTTGTCGTTGCCGACGGCAAATATTTTTGCGAATTCGAGGTGGGGTCAGAAAAATTCTTTAAAAGTAATTACGAACTAGATTGATCCACTGATGGCGTGAAACAAACATCAATAGACCAGCAAGTCAACTATTTTTTTCCTTTTGCAATTAAGAACCGATTTGATGTAGAAAAAGGCATTTACTTTACATTTCGACAAGACAAACTTGCCCGTTTTTGAAAACGAAAAAGTCTTGTGAAAGTGAAAACGGGAGCACCGATTTTCGTTTTCGAAAACGAAAACGAAAGAATCTTGTGAAAGTGAAAACCGGAGCCTGCCTGATAATGCCAAAATGCCATATTTTTAGGCCATGGGATGCCTAAAAATTTTCTCTCGCGTGTGTGCATTTAATTCCCAACTGGTTCTAACATCCCTGGCATGGAGTGACGGCTAACGGCCAACTCTTAGATATGTTTTTGCTACGGATGTAGCAAGTCTCTACTGCAACAGTAAAAATAAATACTGTATGCATTTTGGAATACACATTTAATATTTTAAATGGTTGTATTAATATATAAAATCAATATTATATAAAAATCAAATTTTAGGCTTATATTGCCTAAAAATGAAGTTTCAGGACAAAAATTGCCTAGAATTTAGGCCTGTTTCTATTGCCTAAAAATATGGCATTTTGGACGAAAGTTGCCTAAAAATATGGCATTTTGGAAAAAAATTGCCTAGAATTTAGGCCTGTTTCTATTGCCTAAAAATATGGCATTTTGGACAAAAATTGCCTAAAAATATGGCATTTTGGACTAAAATTGCCTAAAATTTAGACCTGTTTCTATTGTCTAAAAATATGGCATTTGGGACCATTTTTAGGCAATAACTGCCTCGACTTCCGTTTTAGGTCAAATGGACTAAAACTTTAGGCAATTTGGCAGCTTTTTAGTCCATGAATTTTTCTGGGTGTGCCAAGCTTATCATCCGGTTTCACTCAAATTTTTAAAGCACGTCGGCATAAATGTAATAATTTAATATATATTAAAGCCGAGAATTATAAGCTTAGCTTAGTTATACGTTTTTCTGCGTTCAACAGATAAGAATGCTGTCACAGAATGTGGTAGCTCTAGTTCTTATAGTCTATGAGATCTGACCGCAGCTGTATACAGACTAAACTTTCGGTGGGTGCCCTGCCGATATCTTCTGTCTTGATCTTGTACTATGCTTTTCCCGATTACATGGTCTGTCCAGGACTTGTTCTGCTTTAAGCGTATTAACCTTGCATAAATCTTAACAACCATTGTCTCCCCATTAAATGGTAAGTTCTGGAGTTAACTTATTCAATTAAAGCCAGAAGCCTTGCTACATTGTTGCTCTAGTAATTATTCTTCATAAGTAAAACCGTTCCCGGTAATTTTATTCAACGGCTGGATTGGCCAGATTGCACGGCAATGCAAACGCTTTTTGCCGACGCCACTCACGAAGCAAGTTAAGTCATTACCGTGTGTGATGGCTTGCGTCATGCACATCCACTCGAACACGGCTATGATTTCCAGAAATTACAACTACTAATTGTCATAAAAAACCATTAACCACATTACCATTTATTAAATCAGGCAGGGAAGCGTGCCTCCTCCGGCCCAAATGCATTTCGCCGCAATTATGCCACGTAGCAGCGACGAGTGTCGAGTGTCGAATGGAGGAGGGAAAGCACCAAGTGTTCTGAATTTCCACGAAAATTTCATGTAATTATGGGCAGGGGCGGCCGCTTCGCTTCGGTGTATGCGGCATAATTTTTAATAAGTGCATCGGCTTCGGCGCCAGCCACTTGGCTGCCTCTGATAATGACTCGATCCGATCCCTCTCACCTTACCCCATTTCAATTTCCACTTGCAGCTAATTCAACAAACAGCAAATGTGCCGAGCAGATGCACGTGATGGGGCAGTTAGCTCCCTGGTTGGGCTACAATGTTGTAGTCAGCGGGTTGACACTCCCTTTTAACGCCAGGGTGTACGTGTCTGTCCTTATCTGCTTCCTTCGGATTTTGTCCGTCGCTCCTCTGTATGAATTTCATATTTTTATGGCTTCGTGGAAAGGCGCAAACTCATAAAATTTATAAACGCACACAAATTTGTACGTAATTACAATAAAAACCCATAAAATATGTCATAAAAATCCAAAATGCCCTTCGCCGAACGCACTCCCAGGAAGCCGCGAGGGAGCTTCTGAGTTTCTCAGCTAAATTTCTAACTAAATTTATTATTATGACACAATTTTTATGTGCCTTACGATTACTTTTTTGTCGTGTGTTGTCGTGTGGGTGTGTGTGAGTGCGGAGACTTTTGATAATTTATGGGTCGAGTTTTATTACATTTGATTTGTTAATGTGGCCATTTCGAAAAGAGCTAGCCAACGAAAAATTATAATAGTAAATAAGTTTGTCGTCGTCTCGGCCAAACCCATACCATTCTATCCGAAACCGAAAGGTGTGCGCGTGTAGCGCCAGATTTCCTGTCCACGAATTCGTTTTATTGTCTTTGGTTTATGACAGGAATTGTTACATGCTGATCATACTAATTAAAGACTGTGGGTGATCTTTAATGCTCCGTAGAAGAAAAGTTCCTTGAGGCAAACCCAGAAAGATATAAAATATTTGTTAGGGAATTTTGCATAAAAAAATGTTAGTTAGAATAAGATAAGAATAGGCAAAACCAATTAGAGCTTGATTTTAGGACTTCCAGCTAAGCCAATATTTCTTTAGAATTGGGGAATTGGAAAAAATTCCATATTTCTTCCTCAAGCACATTTCAATGCGGCAATTCAAGCACTTGATATGTGCAGATCAAAATAAATTGTTTACATTTTCCACGGACAGAAGGGCCAGTCTCAACTGTCCTTGCATTCTCCGGACGCGTCCTTGCCTTCGGTCCCGCCCCCTGTTTTGAAATAAAATACATCTGTCGCTGTCGGTGCTGCTGCTGTGGCTGCTGACAAACTGGAAACCATATGAGAACAATAATGGATTGGGTGTCCAGAGCAAATCCTGGAGATGCCGGCTACGTGCATAGTCCTCCTTTACGCTCAACTGCAAGCAAATGTGTGGGCAATAAATTATAAATTCGTTTGACTTCTGCTGCCAGCCGCCTGCTGCCTGCTGACAGCGGGGCAGGACCAGGGAAGGAGTTTGTGTCCTGTGGTCCTTCTCTCTTGCTCCTCGTCCCTTGTCCTTGCGCCTTCGTTGCTTGTCCCTTGTCCACATCCTGCAGTCATCCTTGACCGCCGCCCTCGCATTGAAAGCGTGGCCCTGGCACCTACCCGAGCCTGTGTGTGTTTGTCCGACCATAATTCACCATGACAAGCCAAAAACCATTAGTAAAGGCAATAAAAATGACAATAGAAGTCAATTTCCATATTGTGTGTTCCAGTTTTCGATACGGATTTCACATTGTGGACGTTCACTGTTGATGCAGTTTTTCTCCAGCATTTTCCAGCCGCAGCCAACAATTGGAACGTTTAATGAGCGTGTTCCATAAAATAGAACAATATTCAAAACGAACTCCCATTAAATGTGTCCCATAAATCAGGCTAAAAGTAGTTAAAGATATTAAGGCAATGACACAGGAGAAATACATCCACCCATTTTCGGCGCTATCAGCTGAATTTACTCAAAGGGGCGGGAGCCTGTAGTATAATCAACATAAAAAGAACACTGGGCTAAGGAAAAACGATATAAGTATCAGAAATAAAATTAATAATGGAATAAACTACTAATTACACTTCAGGCTTAGGAACAGTCATTATGAATTATGAACAAAAACTAGATATTTTAATTTTCGAGTTTGTTTACTCATAAATCTATGTATTTTTTTTTTTTTTTTAATTTATTATAAGAAACATAATCTGATACCCTTCGTGAGAGGACACAAAAACTCTCCTTAAATCGCTGCCAAAATGAATTTGTAATCTAAACCAAAATTTGAGATTATTAATACTATTTTGAGATTAATAATAAATTCGTTAATAAATATTTTTAATTTGTGCACTATTTTATGTGTTTTATTTATTTCTTATTGTGGCAAACAAAATGGATTGTATTCTTAACACATACTTTGAAGTTAAGTGAAGTATGTCAACTCATAGACCAAAATAAATATGCTAAACTGAAATTCCGTTGAAAATGAAAACTGTCATTCTTTGAAATGTTCTGTGTCATGTTTATTTGCTGTCATTCGATGTGGCACCAGTTCCGAACTGAGTTAAGTTTCAGCTGTAAATTGTATTTTCCAAAGAGTTTACCCTCCCGCCTTGCTCTCCACCGAGTCGAGAACACAAAAATAGCGCCAGGTCATGGAACATTTAGAAAATGAGGAGGCGGCACCAGAAACAAAGCGAAAAATAACTTTTTATGGGACTTAGGCCGTCTCGGGATATTTCTTTTATCGCATGCTTCACTGTTCGATGGAACGAAGGCAAGAGGGGTGCCACGAATAGCAAGCTGCGAGGAGATTTAATATTGTTTATGAGCCATCAGCCAGTCAAAGCGAAAAGAATTAAAATGTGCAACGATGTGAAGGAGGTTGAAGGGGCATGAAAATGGAAATGCCGCCGCTAACATAAATTATGGCATTTAGTGTGAAAAATGTTAAAATAAATTAGTCTGCATAAGAAGCGTTTTGGGGTTTTGAGAGGATTACGAGACTGAAGCTGTGGAAATTCTAACATAAATAAAACGTAAATTTTTGTGGTAATAATTTATATGGTTATATGGTTATATGGTTATTTGGTTATTTGAGTTCAAGTCTTGAAAGGAAATTAGTTACGGTTGATCTATTAAAAAAGTTAGTTAAGATATGGTAATATTACTTTTCAATTTGAATTTGAACTTGCACATAGAAGTGACTATGTAAATAACAACAGCATGATATACATTTTTTATACCCTTGCATGATATAATATTTTCAGTTAGAATTTTGCATCGGAGTAAGGGAGTCATTTCTGACCATATAAAGTGTATATATTCCGTCTGTCCGTTTCTTCCCATCCTAGTCTCTTTGTTTTAGAGCTATCTGAATAAAACTTTGCAAATAATCATATTTTTATTGCAGATTGTATATAAGTCGGAACATTCAAGATGTATTAGGAAACAGTAAATATACCTTTGGTATTTTCAAACAGAACAATCTATTTTGAGATATGGCGTATTTTAAAAACTCTGAATTAATGTCATAATTTTATTAAAGTCGGACTACAACAATCCGCATAATTTGTAAATATGAAATATAGTTAAAAATGTCAAAAATTTCGGGTGGCTATATCATATAGCTGTCATTTGAGAATTGGGAAAATTTGTTATTTTTCATATAAATTCCCCTTCCTCCTACTGAACAACAATTTACCGAAGACGAGGACCTTCTTTTAAAATATAGTTTCGAGAAATCCTGATTTATTGTATGAGTTATTGTTTCTAAGTTTATCCTTGGAGCTGATATGAGTGGAGTGGAGTGATATTATTTTCGAAGCTGTGTAACCCTGTTACCCTTTCAATATAAGAAATCTTCTCTCGTTGTAAAACAATAATCTTTCTTTCGTTATAGGACTGTAAGAGCCTTCATAAAATCTGTGCCAGGGTCGCTAGAGTTCGTAAACATGTTAATAAAACTGTCAAGAGTTCGAGCTCAAACGCAGCGGGATGTCGTTGTCAGGTCCTGGGCAGGACCTTGGACAGGACCTGTGTGACATGCATGCACAATGAGCCGGCTGAAAAGAAAGAAATTGCAGCAGGCCAATGGTTTGGTCGTAAATTTCCAGCCATTTCGGTTGTATTGTACTGAACTTCTATAAGTCGCTCAATAATAGGTGACAATAAAAATTTATTGCATTTTGACCACCATGAAATCATCGTTAGGCTGTGACAGCGCTGATTTCGTGGCCGAACAGCAGAGCAGAGCAGATCGGATCGGATAGGACGGGATCGGGGATGCGCAGCGGGAAGAGGTCAATGGAATCACCACAGGACATGAACGCGGACAGGGTCGGGCTGTCTTTCCGCCCACATAACTTGACTCCGGCTGGCCTTTTGCCTTTCTTCTTAGATGGCTCGCACACACACTCACGTATACACACCAGCGCATTCGGCTCGTTTGTCACATTTAACAGATTTGTTATCCTGTCGAGTTAATGTCGGGCACACAAGTCCCGTCTCGTCCCGTCCCGACTGTCGCACACATGTCCCTGCACCCCAAGTCCTGTATCCCGGATTCTGGATTGCGGATTCCCGAGAAGCGGTCGACAGGGACCTTGGGCTGGCAATAAAAACAAAAGATTGATGGCATTGGGCACACGTTCGATTTGTTTTCCTGTTGCTCAGCGGCCACCTCATGCCGCTCTGCTGGGGCTTGTCCTTGTGCCTTTTAGTGCTTTGTAATGTCTTAACATTTGACACATCACTGGGACTTCACTCCATCCCGGAGGCCACCCTTACAGCCGAGAGCCGTCAGCCATCCACTGAGGATATTGCTCGTTAGTTAAGGTTTCTAATAAATTTGTGCAACACATTTCTTTCCTTTCGGGGCTTGTTGTTCGGTTCGGTTCGCCTGCCCGCCGCCGCCGCCGCCGCCAATCCTCTGTCGTCGCTTGTAACATTTTTATTTGATAACATATTGCATTTGGCCCTTTCTCGAAATCTTTTCCTTTGCCGGTTCCGTTTCGTTTTGGGTTTCATCCTGCCCCGTTGTTTTCCCGGCCATTTGGGTGGGTTTCCTCTCTAAAATATTGGCTAGCAACGCGACCCAGCGTCTGGCGAGGGTCTCAACTGGAGCACAGTGGCCGAGTGATTTATGGCGTCTGTGCTGGTCATCCAACTGCATTTGATTTAGGTTGTAAATTGTTGTACTGCTTCCTGTTTATGCTCGATTCCCACATCTTTCCCTGTTTCGCTGTTTTTCACTGCCGGTTTTCAGCATTTTCGCTAATGAATTTATTGCACTTTCCGTGGTTACGATATCTGTGTGAAATCTTTTAGTTGCATTAAGTAATTTTAGTAATAGCGATAGGGATATACAAGGGAAATAAGTTTTGCTAAATATGTGAGGTTTTACAATTAATTTAGATAAATATTACCTAAGCCCAATTTTGTTTCATTTCTTGAATTATTTATTTATGGTCAACAATAAATCTCTGTGCTTTTTAAAAGTCACTCGGCGAACATTAAGGAAGTTCCTTCGCTTCTTATTCTTCCTTGGCTTCGCTCATTTTTTTCACTCATTTTTTGCGGTCATCACTGGCTTAGCTGGATGGAAGGTACGAGTCATCTGTGACAGGCGAATATTATCCCTCTTTGAAAGGAGAACGAAAGTGATAAACGATGGAGAGGCAGAGGCAGAGGCAGAGGAAGAGTGAAAGTAATGCCAAAGAGCCTGACACTTGGACGTGAGCGCACAAATAACACTTAACACAATAACAAACAAACTTTTCGACTAATGACAGTCCAAGTAGCAAACAATTTATCGGATGCCAGGATGCCAGGAAGGAGCAGCCAACTCTCGCACACACTTTCGCACCGAGAGTTCCTTTTGCCAAGTCATTAATCTTGTTTCGCTCTGGTCGGGAGACGGCGGGAAATCAGCGGGAGTTCCAATAGCGATTCCCAGCCATGTCGTCGTTATCCTTTCAAGCGTGAACACATGCGATTACGTCTTGGTGGCTCCGTGCCGTGTCCTTGTTGTTGTCGGTGTGTGTTGCCAGTTTCCGCATTTTCCTGCGCCAGGCGGCTGCCATGATTAAGTGCCATTTTGAAAAGTACTAAAATCCTGTTGGTCATGGCCCTGGACCTCGCCACACGCCACCCGGCCACCCCGCCATCTTCCGTACAGCTCTTACCCCGCGAAGCTGGCAATGTCAAAGTGTCAATGATATATGTTATACGCTTCGATAAGACGCCCTCTCCCCAGGCAAGTGGTGGGCGGAAGGGCGAAGGACGAAAGATGAACGGCCGAGGGCGCTGGGGTAGAAGCCCCATGTATTTGGCGCCCAACAAAATATTGCACGTGAACAAAAGCCCGGCTGGTGGAATCAGTGCACGTTCGCGCAATAACATAATAGTTGGACATATATCTAGCTGATTTCCCACCAAACACCCGCTGCTTCCTTGGAACTCGTATTTTTGTCGATATTTTCCCTGCTTTTTCCTTGGTTTTTTCTCACATAATAAAATAATATACAATTATAGGTTACCTCGAAATCAAACAACATCCCGGTCAACGTCTTCTTTATTTATGGATATGCCTCTTAATTTAGATTATAATTTAGATTATTAACTTTTCAAAGAGGCCTTATATACAGTACATTCCTTTTTTAAAAGTCGGATGTAAAAATACTTAATTATTGCCAATTACGGTAAAATATTTTACTGAAAGTTGTATATTGTGTTAATTTGTCGATTAGGCAATTATAGAAACTACATAATTTTATTTATTCGCCTTAAAAAAACAGTCTTTATACAATATAAAACAAATTTTAAATTCTCAGTAAAATGAAATATTTAATATTTATATATTGTAAATAAAAAGAATATAACGATTTTCTGAAATGGGTGCTGTCGTTATTTCCTTTACTCTTCTCTTCAAACTATATTAAACTAGTGAACTTAACTTACTTAACTTAACTTTTATTGCATTGTGAAAATGAAGTTTGCCATTATTTGATATGTATCTTTTAAATTAAGCAGAACATTTTGTATATTTCATTAAATTTATTTTTTGTTTTTTCTTTGAATAATAAAGTCTATATTATAAATAGTATTTAAATAAAAATAGCCAAAAGTTTAGTAACTTACACAACGCTGTGCCTATCTAAATTGATATGTACGCTTGACACTACTATGTTATAATTTAAAATGTACTATACTTAAAGCCTAGTACTCAGATTACTATTGGCATTTTGCATTCTCTTACTGCTATCCGTTGATCTGAGTACCAGGTCTAAACAAAAATACAATTACCAGTGCTGTGGAATGTGGTAATTTCCTTGTGTTACTATATCCTTGAAAAATACACAGTGTTAGGAGAGACCAGAAGGCACCGAAAGAAGTGGCAGTAATGCTTACAACGCATTGGTACAAAATCTGGTAACTTGGTGAAAGAGGTAGATTTTCAAGAACATTTCAATTTATAATTTCGTGTATGCCGTAAAAACAAATTGAGCACATTAAACGAATTTAGTAACTTTTATAGCGCGAAATGGCGAATAAATCTAATACAAAATAAAACAAGTAGGAAAGCTACAGTCGACTATGGCCGACTGTGAGAGACCCGGTATCCAAAACATTGCAGGCGACTAGAACACAAATGTTTCTAGGAACATGTTGAGCAACACCAAAAAAAGAAAAATGTTGCCAGCAAATGTTGAGAAACACGTACTGGCATTCTCAACATAGAAGAAGTATACACAGAAATTTAATTGTTTTATAACTTTCATGATTATCATTCGATTTTACTCAAATTTTCAGAAAACGTCCGCGAATAGCTACTTATTTATTTTATTTATTTACTTAAAGCCTACAATACCTACTAAAGCTTATATAACGTTTTTTTATGATTTTCGGGGTCGGAATTGGGCGTGGCCAAATTTTAAAACAAACTTGATCTGCGTGCAACAGATTCCGATATTGTCACCAAGTTTGGTGTCTTATTGTCTCTGAGATCTGATTACCAACACATGGCTTAATCGACTCGGCTGGTGACGCTGATTAAGAATATGTCGGGGAAATATTATCTTCTCCAGTCAGGACGACATCGTCTTGCAATTTATCAGCCATCTTTTCTATAAGTTTACGTTTGATGCTTTTATATTAACTGGATTAGCGCAGCGAGTCTCCGCAGCCGTGTTGCTTGTTCAGTAACCAAAAAGGAAAGAGGAAACGTCTATCCACACGTCAACTGTCATTAGACCGTTCATACCTTTTCCAACACTAGCAATGCATACGGAGCCACACTCGACTCTAGTTCATACACCTAGAGTCCCACTAAACCACACTAAACTAAACAAAGAACAGCCAATCACACAGTTCGCGGACATGTCAAACGTAGTACCGCATACTACATTCTCCCACTAATATATATACTTTATAGGGTCGGAGATTTCTCCTTCTGCCCGTTACATACATTCTCGGTTGGCACTAACTTTTTGGTATAAAAAATATAAACAATTGCACTGATTTATATTTCTAGGTCGAAAAACTATATTAAGTACTGTAAATATTTCCGGTTGTTTTTTTTAGATATTGAGGTTTTTTAGGTTTGGATGCCGTTGATCTTCCCCTAAAAAAAGGTACCTTCTCTTGTTAGACATAGATCTCACTCGCAAACAATTTGGCGAGCATCGATAAGCTTCGTGCATTATCTGGATGAAAAGCTCCGGTCAAGATCTACCCATTCCAGCAGCCTTCGTTCTTTCCTCTGCATCGGGGGTTTTAGCAGTTGTAAAGTATTTTGCCTCAGCGAAATCTCTCAAGTAGGTGCGAAATAGATCGTAAACAGCCCGTTCCCAGCGGTTCCCACAATTTTAAGTACTTTCGATATGATCGAGAGATCTCGGGCCAACAAGACTGATGATCGCATGGTGGAATACTCCGAGGCCGAAAAAGAGCACGGCGCAAGTGCGAGAGTGCGAGAGAAACGTAACCGGAAAAAATCAAAGGCAAAACAATGATCAAAGCTGTCATTACAGATCGAGGGGCGGTCTTTGATCTTGCGCCGCAATGTGGTTCGCTCGAGGGGAATGGGCTCCGTGTCCAGATTTTATGTTTTGTTTTTTATTTGATTTTCACTTTGTTCTATCAATCAGCGCCTACTACTCTGCGACCGACCAGCGAAATGGAGAAGGGTACGGATCGGTTCGGTTCCGTTCCGTTCGGTTGGGGATATAAAATGATCTTGAGAACATCGGTGTGCGTGTGTTTTCCTTGCTTTTCACGCAATAAAAACACATTAGCAACAACAAGCAACACGTTAATTTCGTTTAAAAATAAAATAGACGAAATAATTGCTCCTGGGGCTGCCCGCCCTTCCTTGCCTCCAAGTTGGAAAATCACATTTGATGGATGACTATGGAGGAAGTCGTCGCTTCTCGCGTCTGTTGAGCGCTGAGCGTTGAGCAAGTTGTCGATGCTTGGATTTTGTGGATTCCGAGAGTCAGCTTGTTTGTAATTTCCAGGCGATTCGGAATTGTAGGTACATTAAAGCATTTTGTGGATTTTCTGAAATTTATGCGGAATTTATCTTTCTTTCGAGCACTTTTCGTTTTTTTCATGCGGTTAATTTGTTGGATTGTGATTGATCTTTGACTTAGCATTTTGCCGCCGCCGGCAACTTGTTAAGGGTGTAAAAAGATTCTGATTTGCAGGAATGTAGGACGGAATGTACAGTTCATGTGGGCAGAATTGATAACCTATTAATAGTTAGGGATTCAAAACACAAACGATACAAAGACGAAGCCATTATAGTAACTATCAACGACAGTAGGAAGTATTATATTTAGCTAAATTCATATAACTATTTGTTTAACTAATTACTTTTACAACACCGATTCCATTAATTAAATATTGTACAGAACGGGTTTCTTAGAAAATAAATATAATAATCATTTACCTCAATATTGAAATCATGACACAAATTTTCAAAACTAACAAATGTGAGGTTTTAAAAAGACATTAGGGAATCAGCTTTTGGCTGTCAATTAGTTGGGAAAGATTTACAAGCTACGGGAAGCATTTCAGTAATTTCTATTTGTGTTCATTAAGAGATCCAGCGTTAATCCCACAGAAATGTCAACAGACAGAGCAGCGAACGAAAACAGCTGCAAATCTTCCTCGAAATTTGTAACCAATTTTCCAAAGCCGCGAATACGTTCTTTGGGGTCTTAACAAAGAAATTTATGGCATTGAAGAACCCCTTCATGTGCCTTCCTCAAACGCACTCGGGCTACAAAATTAGAAGCAGATATCCCGGACGAACAGAAGTTTTTCTAATAAAAATCACGTAAACTGTCGCCTTAATTTCAAAAGAATCGAAACGATTCGAGCTAGGCCCCAACATCACTCTAAATAATTTCAATTTAGGCACGATTCTCTGCCCCTGAACCATAAATAATGGAAGTAGAAGAGAAGACTCAACCACAATCGGCGGGTTGGCACTCTCTATTCTGAGAACCCCTTCGAGGAGCGAGAGAAAGGGCTATCAATTTATTTTTGATGGCAGGCCCAACATAAATCCCCTCCACGGAAACCACAAAGAATCACACAATAGAAATTTATGTAATGCCTTCGCAGAAGCGTTCTCACACCATCAAGGGGAATCTTGATTTACCTCGTCTTGATCTCGATTCCCGGGCTACCGTGGCGCAGACTTTCCTTGCCCATCGTATCGTGAGTGTAACCAATTGGGAGTGCTTCTGTTGTTAACACGGTTAATAAATCAGAATTGTCCAAACAAAGGTGTCGAGGTGGAGATACTTTGATGCTGTTTGCTAGAAGTCCGTGACCCGTCCCTTGCGTTCCCAGTCGCCATAGCGCGTGGGTTCAGGGCCCGCAGGTCCCCCAATTTCCCCCGTATGTGGATTGACGCTGTTGGGCCAGGGCACGAGGGGCTCCTTTTCGTGGGCCGGATGCGGTGCACCTTCGGGTAGAGGAGCCAGTGGTGCATTCGATCGCAGCTTTTCCCGGAACTTCAAGTACCGCTCGCTAAGTTTCTCCTTGGGTTTTGCTGGCACAACTCGCTGCCTGTTGGCTGGCAGCTCCTCCATCTCCTCTACCGTGTGGATATCAGCCTCCGTGTTAGATAAGATCCCGTGACAACGACAGCTCATGCGAAATCCGCACTGGGAGACTAATAAGCGACAAGGTCGTAACATTTTCCAAATTAACTGATTTGTCTATTGTCCTTTGAATAAGGTGTGCACTTCAAATTCTCAGAATACAATAGTTTGAAATGGAAGAGTTATTTCTCATGGAGCAGTAGATATGCAAGAGGATTTGGCATAGTTTTTAAGTTATTAAGTGTTATCAACAGCCGATCCATCTAGATATGTGTATCTATACGTATGAATCTGAATAGTGTTGGATAAATACTGCTCATTTGGGCGAACATGTTCACTTGCTCTTTTTTTTTAAAAGAGTCAACTCACTCATTTTGCTCACTTGTTCATTGCTCACTTGCTCACTTGCTCACTTGTTCATTACTCAGTTGCTCACTTGTTCACTATTCATTGCCTCTTTATTAACGGTTCATAAACAGACCACTGAGCACAGAATTTTAACGACTACAAAAGATCGGATATACATATGTACAGTGCGTCACAGCTTAAAGTATGCAGTGAATACTTTAAAGTTCAAACTTCCATAGCGTTGACTTTTTGCAAATCTAGGTTATTCCATCCGATCCAAAACTATAAAAGTTGGACCCGCTTGCAAAAATTATTGTGTTATGTATGGCGAAAGTACAAGGTAAGGCAAGGCGGTCGCAGCGTAGTGGTTTGGGCCTGTAAGTCAGTAGCCGGTCCTGGAAATTAGATTTTGTTAAACCTGTAATGAACAAGACAATGTTCCTTCCAATATTAAAGGACTTTTTCATCCAAAAGATCTAAGAATCTTGAAAGAAAAAAACATATTTCGTTAGTACCAAGGTAATCACCTGAAGAACAAGGCTGGCTTTAGGCTGTCTTAGATCGTCTCTATTTGCTCACAGGTAGTGGATCCACCGGTTCAGACCCAAGAAACTCAAAATCTTAAAAAACGAATGGTCAATTTAAAAAAAAAATATTCAAAAACGACACATTCCGAGCAAAAATGACTTAATGGAACACAGCTTAAGGTGTGGGTAAACATAATAACAGAAATCACTTAAGAATTAGTGGAACACATGCCGTAAAGGCTTAAGATGTGGTCAGCAAGTGAAAAAAAGGAACAACTGAGCAATAACGAGCAAGAGAGCAAAACTGAACAAGTGAGTAAAAATGAGCAAGTGAGCAAAAATGAGCAAGTGAACAAAAAAGAGCAAATGAACAAAAAAGATTAAAATTGAACAACTGAACAATAGAGAGCAAGAGAGCAAAACTGATCAAGTGAGCAAAAAGGAGCAACAAACTAAAACAAATAGGAAGGAACATGTTCACCACTCAGTTTAGTGAAAAACTCTTTTTTGTTCACTCACTCATGAGCAACCCAGTACTAATCCACTAAATTTATATGATTAAATAATAAAGAGAATGGAGATTTTATACGCAAATCTATTATGAACTCCAAGCTGATCAAGACTCTTACGATATGTGTCCATAATATCTAGGTTGCTTCAGCGTCCAATTGCTTGTGGGTATACAAACCACATACATATCCTACTATACTTAGGATTTGCGTCATTAATAATTTTTAACCTGACGTTCGTTTTCCCAATTTGTTGATCTAATTGGGAAAATCGAGTTATCTTTTCCCAAAGGGTTAATAAGAACGTAGCTGTTGAAGGTTGTCTTTTTCGCAAGACATTAGACTTGCTTTAGCCGACTGTCCAAACACAGTTTGACATGACTCCGGCCGACAGTCAAGATCAAATGTCAGTCTCTGGGAGAAGCCCCCGAGTCTTTAAGTCTTAGCTCGAAGCCGCAGCAAAGCGGTGGCTGAGTGACAAGGCTGACGGAGTCTAATGACTTTCAAGCAGCTGCTGTTGAGCTGCAACGGAGATAAACTTCCGGAAACGAGTAGCTGTCTAAGGCAGTTAGCTGTTCAGGCTGTCAAGCGAGTGCACTAAAAAAAAATATAAACAACAAGAGAAAACCCTATAATAGCATATTAAAAACATATTCTATACGAGAAAGAAAGCTAACTTCGGTAAACCGAAGTTTATATACCCTTGCAGTCAGCAATTGGATCATTGAAAATCGATCTATTTTGGTAATGTAAAAAAAAAATGTCAAATTATGTAAATTTTGTATATTTTACATTTTACATGTAGAATTTTACATTTTCATATAAATCGACCGATCCTTTCTATGGCAGCTATATGATATAGTTGTCCGATCTTATTGAAATTAAACCCGTAATTCTAGAACTATAAAAAACGACTATATCTCGAAATTTATAGAAATTCGTTGAAAAACAGAGAAATTAAAAATTTGTTTACATTAATTTCGCCATCATTCCTATGGCAGCTATAGGATATGGTGGTCCGATTTCGGCCGTTCCGACATATATACTGCGTGCTAAAGAAATAAGACTATGATGAAAATTTCAGCCCGATAGCTCAAAAACTGAGAGACTAGTTCGCGTAGAAACCGACAGACAGACAGACAGACAGACAGACGGACAGACAGACGGACAGACAGACGGACAGACAGACGGACAGACAGACGGACAGACAGACGGACAGACAGACGGACAGACAGACGGACAGACAGACAGACGGACATGGCAAGATCGACTCGGCTGGTGATGCTGATCAAGAATATATATACTTTATGGGGTCTAAGATGCCTCCTTCACTGCGTTGCAAATATCATGGCAAAATTATAATACCCTCTGCAAGGATATAATAATTTCCAAAAGAATTATATTAGATATAATCGATATAAAAAGGGAACATGAACTTTTATGAACTATTAAAGGTTAGCTAATTATTATCTTATCTGATTTATGTATACATAATTTAGTTAGTTTTGTATACTGGAAATAATGTTAGTTAAAAACAAAACGTGAATAAAAATCCCTTAAACTATTTGTTTAGAAAATCCTTAAGTATGAGATTAACTTTCGGGCAGTCAGCAGGCCTACTATTAGGCGAAGTTTCTCAGAGTGCGCGACACGAGCTTCCCAACTCATTCCCGTTCATTAATAATTAAAACTGGGCAGGCAGACAGCACCGGCATCTGCATCAGCAGCAGCATCTGCATCTAGATCCGCATCAGTCAGAGCCGTCAGATTGCCTGCTTGATCTGGAAGGCTTCTTCTGGGGCCGCGGCATGCTCCGATCGCGTCGAGCCCGACATGAGTTGGATTCGCGCCTCAGACACCTCCAGCTGAGCGGCGCGACTTCAAAGCCCTTAAATATGGCTTGTGCAGGCAATCGTCATCCGCGGCAGCAGCATTCTTCAGATCCCCGATCTGTCGCCTTGCATAACGTTCTCTGCAAATTTGTTCTGCAATCCAAACATCCCACTCGGAAATCGGGGCCGGCAAAGAGAAACATTAAAAGTTGCCGGCTCGCTGCTGTCAGGAGATTTGCCTTGGTTCGCTCCGGTTTGCCCGGCGACTTTCTTCCCGCCCGGGGATCCCCTTAACTCAGCTGGCACTGCGGGCTGTCTCCGCGGTCGAATTGAAATTGCTGCCTCAACGTTCCACGTCGGCATGACAATAATCTCGCAAATCTGTTTAAATTAAGCGAGACAAATGTTTCCTCCTGCCCGTCGGACTTGCCCGAGAATACGAGTATGTGGCCAAGACGACAGCCAGACAATCGGACCAGCTTAGGCTCCCCTCCATTAGCTCAGCGTGTTATTGTCCTTGTCTTCTTCTGAACTTGTCTCAGTTGGCTTGAACAAGTTTTGCTTTATTGTGGCCAACACGAACTGAGATATTTAATTTCTGACCCATCTGCTCAATAACTAACATAGTTAGCCTCTAATACCGCGTTACAAGTATAAATTTATAAAATTTATTTTTTTAGAAACACATTGGCATTGAAGTGTACTTATTTATGTTATTTTACACATTATGATTATATTTATTAAATATTTATAGTTTTTTTGTAAAGCAGTTTGTTCATGTTGAACAGAGGGGGGTCATCAATAGCTCCAGGTGGACATCACTGTGGACAAAATGTACCTTTTACCCGGTCCCAAGACGGGCACTAAGCCGCCATATTTTTGAAAACTAACTTCACTCCAAATAAAAAGCCGAAGCAAGAAGACGAATCTAGTTCCATCTCCAAGTCAATCAATTTTTTTGTAGATATATTTTCTGGGAATTTGGGATACCAGCTTGCCAGGCTCCGACATCGACACAGTTTTTATAAGAGAATTTATTAATATTGGTAATTAGGTACAAGTAGAATAATTATACTGTACGCAGTGCTTTACTTATATTTTAGAACTAAATTCCTAATTTGAATCGCATCGACTATCATTTAAAGGAAATCTTCATAACTCAAGGAACGAAATTCGAAATTGGTTTTCCTTTTTTACCTCAAGCTATGAAAACGAAATTCACAATAATTAAATCGTATAAAAAATACGCTCCTAAAATACGAAAGATATTGAAAAATGTTCTCTGGGAGCTGTCTTTGATCAGCCGTCAAGTGGTTTGATCGATTTCCACAATAATAAAAATCCACCGACAACTTGTCTATAATCAAAATCCCTCTGGGAATGTGTTGCCGCTGCATCTGCCGCTGCCTCAGCCTCGGCCGCTGCTGTTTTTGCGGTAGGCATCCATCAATCACAATGAAAAGTTTTTCTCGCACTGACTGATCTGGCCTGCCAGATCTGGCTGCGCCCACCCATAAATTTGTTTGATCCTTCCTCGCCGGATTTTACGGAAGAATCGAACATTTTCACACAGTAATAAAAATCTCAAACATGTTTGTAAAGTTGTTAGCTGTGGCTGCCGTAGCCCAGCAGCCCAGGAGCTCTGCCATTCCCGCTCTCGATTGTAGGCGGGAGCAGAACATATAAATTAACATTTTGACTGCCAACTGGCGCGGCGAATGATCAAAGACCCTCTGTGCCGTCATCGTTGCGTTGATCATCGTCACCGCTCGACGGAGCAGGAGCAGCAGCAGCAGTGCGAACATCATTCCACGTTTACGATCCATCAACACGAGCCATCAAATTGTATACAAACAAACGCAGCAAAGATCAAAAGCCACGTTACCTCCACACAGAATCTGTGTCGATGGCTGGGCTGCCTCGTTTCGATTCTCTGGCCTATCTATCTTTCTGAGATTCCCTCAAATTCATTAAAAGAGTATGGTGGTTGTGGCCTCTCGAAGCCGCTGTATCTCAGACCGGGATCCTCGTCCCATATTTCCCCGATGGCATATACATTTTTATCGTTTTCTCCCGGAAAACGCTCACCTAATTATGGGACGACTACGATTATTATTTGTCAAGTGAATGGGAGAAATATATTTCTTCTTTGATTCCTTCGTAAACATCATGATGATTTTAATAAAGAGGCTGCTGGTACTGAGAAATATTTATATTTTCCGTATCTAAAAAAAAAAAAAATGTTAATTTTAAATTAAAATTATATCTAGGTATTTGGCAATAACTTTTTGTACATAAATAACAACAATAATAACGCCCTTGAACTTAGTGAGTTTTGACTTTCACAATTAAAATACTTCATTAAATTTATGTATTTTAGACTAATGTGTGGACGTTGACAGAGAGAATTTTTTTTAATAAATAAGACTCAAAATGAAAATATATGTACTTAAAAAATTGCAATGTCCATATGTTCTCACATGATTTTTACTCAGTTTGAGTACATATTACACTGAGGTATTTATTCAGTTTGACCACATATGTACATTTTAAGAACATAAAATACTTATATTGACCATTTGATTACGTTTTTGAGAATTTTTATGCTCAACGAAATACAAAATGTACTTCGTTAAAGACCGAATCATTCTCAATATATTGAACTATTAATTTTTATTGGCATTGCTTATGTAAGTTAATATGGTGAAGCTAAATTCTGTAAGTATTTTTGTCAAAATTTTGAGTTTTTTTGTACTCAAAATAAAATAAAAGTACTAACCCATATAAAAACAAGTGAGAAAGCTACAGTCGATTGTGACCGACTGTGGGATACCCGGTACCCAAAGTATTGTGCATGAAATTAAATAGGACATGGACACGGGAAAAACAAAATGTTGATAAATGAAGCTGAGCAAATGAAGCCATGTTCAAAAAAGACAAATTCTGCAGCTGTACGCAGCTGCATTACGAATTAATGCTGCGCCCGAAAGCACGCAACACTTTTTTCGCTACTGCCTTGGTGGCTCAGAAGAAGAAGAAGAAGCACATACAAACTTTATTGTTTAATAACTTCCATGTTTATCATCCGATTTTACTCAAATTGTCAGAAAACGTCCGCAAATGCCTACTTATTTATTTTATCTATTAACTTTAAGCCAAGATTACGACTACAGGTTATGTAAAGTTTTTACGATTTTCGGGGTCGGAAGTAGGCGTGGCCAAATTTTAAAACAAACTTGATCTGCGTGCAACAGATTTCAATGCTGTCATGAAATTTGGTAACTCTAGCTCTTATAGTCTCTGAGATCTGTTGTTTCACACGGATGGACGGACGGACAGACGAACAGGCGGACAGACGGACAAGGCTAAATCGACTCGGCTGGTCACGCTGATCAAGAATATATATACTTTATGGGGTCGGAGACGCCTCCTTCTGCCTGTTACATACATTCTCCTTTGGCACTAACTTATAATACCCTTGTACCCTATGGGTACCGGGTATAAAAACCAAGAATTTAAATTTAATACGCGTTGTCTTGAAATTATACTAGGGAATTAATAAACATATGCGATTTTTCTAATATACGGGCGAAAGCGGGTTTTTTGTACGAAATGGTATAGAATAATCTATACTTTTTGCACACCAGTATAGAAATAATTATTAATTAATTAATTGATATAAGATAGTATTACACTTATACAATGGCTATGCCTGTATAGTATAGATCTTATACGAAATAGTATAAATAGTATACTAAGAAAAAAATACAAGAATTTATAACTTTTATACTGTATTATATTATGTATCAAAACGATTACGGCGAATGTATTATTTTAATACTTTCCAAAGTATGCAACTAAAAGACTTCTTAATAAGAAATTTTTAATACGCGAGAGTATAGAATTCATATAACAATAGTAAAGATTCGATGACGTTAAGAACGTGTAGAAACGTATAGTAATTGAAAAGATATAAAAACAATAAGAATTCTTTAAAATCTTTATTTGGCTTTAAAAATATATCCATTTAAACTTGGGAGTGTCGACATATTCAGTTGAGTGTCTGTGGGCCGGGACTTGCAGCTGTTTTCAGTGGGTGCGATAACCAAGGCAACCATGTGGTTGCGCCTTTCAGCACAATTCGATGCTTTACAGCAACGCTCCATCGTTAACAGCACTACGTTATTCTTTAACGTTAAGATAAATTTTGAGGGCAGCAAACGGATTTTCTTAACGGAAAGTGTATCTGGTATTTATCTTTTCCGGTCAGAAAGCTATCAGAGACTGACAGTTTTTACTGCAGAATACGTGTAAGTTATCATCCCTCGTATAAAAATTTAAATCACGCTCAAAAATAAAAGGCAAACAGTGAGTGTCATAACACTATTAGCCATATCAAATGTCACAGAATCGTCAGAAAGCTGTAAATTTATATGTTGCCATTTCCGGCACAGCGCAGACTTTCAGATTTAATGCCTGTGAACGGCATGTCAAATTCAATTTTACCCCTAAGAGCCGAGACAACGATGCCAAGCTATCCACCACCAACTGGTCGGCCGGGACCGTGACGCCGCTCTGGTCGTGTCAGGCAGGGAGACCCCAATAAAGTGCAATTAGCCAGATTTATGATTATCCCCTGTTATGCACAAATAATTTTTAGGCAATTCCATATACGCTCTGCGACCGGAGCACGTACGGACAAGTCTTCGGAACGAGAATTTATAACACCAAACGTAAACAACAAAGAAGACAAATCGCTTTATTCACGGCCGCCGCAAAAACCACCCCTTGGCACACCTCTTTGGTCGTTCCCTGGGGCTGTGAATTATAGGGGATATGTGTATGGGATATGTACACCATAGTCGAGCAAAATCAAATTGAAATCTGTTCGAAATTCGATACCTCTATGTGACTTTCCTCCCAATATCCAGGCAGGAGGTTAACCTTATTTTAGGTTTTGTGAAATTGTCAGAAAGACCCTCTTCACTTCCTTCAATATAACAAGGGCGTTGTTGTATTTCAGAGAAATCAAAACAATACTTTCGGATAGAACCGAAGAGGTATAGTTATTGGTAAAGTTAGGATTCTACTGTGAAAGCAAAATAAAAGTGTTTTTAAAATTCCTAATCAGAGCTACTATTAACAGAAAAATAACGAGAACCAAAAAAACTTTTAGCAAAGAACAAAACTATAGCATAAATATTCCAAGTTTTATTTCAGCTTTCTTTCAGTCTTTGGCTTGGATTTTATATAAATAACTTTTAAATTTAATTTCCTTTCTTTTGGTCCCACGAGCCTAAAAGCATGCGTTCGGATTTCTTCTCAAGTAAAACTTCTTGTTATTAATTCTTTACATGTTTCGGAATTAGCCTTTAAGGAATTATTAAGAGTTTCCAGTAAGTTTTTTATTCTTATCTGTAAACATTGGCTCTCATTGGAAAATATTAAGTAAGTTTAGGTAACGATTAAATATGGCAAATCTTAAAAATAAAGTTTTCTATTATTATTAATGGCATGTAAAGTGTGTCTACGATTTTATGTATAGCATTAACATTTAACATGAAAGGGTTTCCACGCTCCTTTTCGCAAGGCGATGTCAATGGTCACCCCATCTTATCCATTAAAGACCCCACACAATCGTCGTTTTGGTCGTTTGGTTTCCTGATGGTGATAAGTATTTTGGCTCAGTTGTTTTTGTTTGTATATGTTATTAATTTCGCGTAGAAGAGGGCCTGAAGTTTTTGCCCGCTCAACTGAAAAAGGCACCCCGAGAGCTGTCAATGTCGCTGGGGTGGATAGATGGATGGATGGATAAATGAAGGAATAAATGGATAACGGCCAGGGGAGGTTGGTAACACTGCCAAAGGGGCAAATGTTAGCGGGCGTGTGCTGTCAGAATTGACAAATGTTGACAAATGGTTTGAAAATAATATTTCTGGAGGAAAAAGGAGCACGAAGTGCTCTTCGCAGCTTACTCACTCGGCCGCCCTCTCCACAAGTATTAATAATATTTGCCTTCATTAGTGAGCTTGTAACCCGAGGCGTCCACATCCGAGTTGACAACCATTTGCACTTGTTGTGGGTCGATGTTTTTTGCATAGGCCAGGCTCGTCGCTCATTGTAGTCCTGTCAAATCAATCATTGTGTGCCTGTCGTGGTTCAGGTTATGCTTCTCCCCGGTTTTTGCACACTTGGATTTCTGCGTCTGTCCCCTTTTGTTATTGACATAAAGCCGGCCCATAATTTTTCATTGCATTGCACACGCATGACATTAATTTTGTTGACAGTTTTCTTTTATTTCTCACTGGCATTGTACTTATTCTTTTCCCTTCTGGCTGTCAGCACGCATTTACATGTGTCAGACGTGGTTTCCCGGGCGAAGTCGCTGGGACAGTTGAAAAATGTTTGACCAGGGGATTTCATCCAGGTTGCGTGTGTATTTTGTGGTTCCACAAAATGTTGCGTTTTTTTAATGAGTTTTATACCCCGTTATTGTACAGTAAAAAGGGGTTTTAACCACTCTCAAGCTATTCTCTGAAAAAATACACCGTGTATTTTAAGAATTTACCTGACTTTAATGATAATAAAAATAAGGATACCAAGAAAACCTTTAAATACTCCACACAAACAATCTATCAACAATTTATCTAGTATACAGTTTTACGGGAATGTTACAGAGGGTATCCCATAGTTGGGGCAATCAAATATAACTTTATTTGTGGTTTTTATATGCATTTATAAAGTTTCACCTTTATCAACTTGTTGCAGTTGCTTCGCATTAATTATGTGGCTGACTTGGGACGCATTTACTTCAAGATCGTTACAAGTGAGCTTGTTTAATGGAAAACAACTCAAGTTCCATATCACGCCGACAGACACCCATCTAAAATCCAGTTTAAGCAGCTCAAAAAAAAAAAAAACTTACAGAAATGACGGCTCCGACAGGCGACATGCATAATTTACAAGATTAACGATTCGAAAATTGATTTCAATGCCACTAAAAATGTCGAAAATAATCTGAAATACATATGCAGCCTTAAGGTTATACTGCTGGGATCGGTTATTTATTGTCAAGGTGTGTGTCGAAAGGGGACACCATTTAAGTCATTTAAATTTTATAGTGAGATAATTTTACGGCCTTTCAGCATCAGGTACTTAAGGGAATTCATGGGCAGTGTCTTATAGGGTCTCACCTTAATGACTCCACAACAAGTTTTAGTGGCGACTCTTTTGACTTTCCCCTTATTTCGGTCTCAGTCTAATTTTTAACGACTCGTATTCCGTAATTGTCACATTCCGTCAGCTACCAGAATTGATTTGGGCTTCCACCACAACGAGGCACTCAAGCTTTTGTTTCGTTTTTATGACAATTTTAGTGCAATTTTGTGGAAATAAAATGTATTCGTTATGAGTACCCCCTGAGACTAGAGAGGAATCCAGAAAGCAATTTCCCTCCGCTTCGCTTTGATTGCGTATCTGCCTCTGCGCTCCTTCTGTAAGTGTGTGTCAAAGTTTATATTTTTATTTGTTTCGACAGTAAACTTGATGTGTTTATGACACATCTTGACAGTAAGTAGCTGCCGCCGCCATTGCCTGGCTACTGTCAGTCATTTGACCTTTTTTCCTTCTTTTTATTGGACTCGCCTCTGTACGTCTCCGGCTGAGCGCCCACTTATGTTGTGATCTCAAAGCAGACACCTGAATGGACACACAGATACGAGGATGACTGGGTTCCCACATGATTGATAGTTGGATTGGCTCGGATTCAATTGGATTGTGCAGTTAAGGCATCAATAGAAACGACGAGAACAAAGGGGACTGGGAATCGGCTGCTGCATTATAGAGGACATAGCTAAATCACATTGCTGTATTTTTCACACAGAGCAGAGAGAAAGGTGGGGTGCTCCGACATTCGCCTTATCCACAATAATTATTACGTTTAACCTTGAATTTGGAATTCGACACTTAGATAAATTGCTACTAAAAGAACAAACTAAAGGTAAATAATACCCAGCTTGACGTAAGTTTGTGTTTCACTCGCAGGATATCCTCTGGGACTAAGTGAAAAGGTTAGGATCAGGAAACCGCAAAATTGAAAATAATCAAAAGTTTAAGAACAAAAAAAGGCGGGGCACAACTGAACCAAAGAAAAAAAATACAAAAGGAATATTAAAGACCGATATATCAAATGCTCTATAATGCTATCGTTTGGCAATTAAATTTGTCTTTACTATTCATTTTTGTCCAGATGCTTGATAGTAGAATGAAAAGATTTAATAGATAGATAGATGGTAATACTTTTATAGAAATTGCTTAAAATATATTTTGATATTTCCCAAGATAAAGCAGTTTCTTAAAATGTGAAACTATAAATCGGGAAATACTATATCTGTGGTTGGAATTTCTGGCAATACCCTCCGTAAGGGTATGAAAATCGTTCGGCGGCAAGCAAGAAACAAAACGGGAAGGAATGGAACGAACAACATATTCAATAACGAGACATGTCAAAAAGCCATCATAAACAGATGACATTTCCCATATTGAGTGGCGAAAGTAAAATTTAATAATAATACGACATCGACGACGGCCAAGTCAAAGTTGTTGTTGGGGTGGCGTTACGTAGCGCTGGGATTGGGGATCGAGGGTTAGGGGCGAGACACGGGAACTTCTACAAGGCGGCAACACGTCAACAACGAAAATTGACACGCCGACATAAACACTCGCACATGTTGTCGTGGCCCGGGGCTCCAGAGGCGGCGCTTCCCCAGCCACGCCTACGCCCGCCGCCTCTTGTGGCGCCCCCTGTCGAGCGGAATGTATAGCAAAAATGTCAATATGTTGTTCGGGCTTGTCAGGCCTGTCATGTCACGCAGCAGCACCACCGAATCGTATCTCAGTTTCAGGGAACGGTAAAACTTGCCTGTGACGGACAAACAGCATTAACAAATATTTGGAAATATTTACATAGACACCGGTTGGAATATTAAGAGCCAAATAATTAAATTAATTTTAATTATGTGGTCCTAATAAGGGCTTGTCCTTCAGTACATTTCCTTAAAATACTTCTATGGAGATAGAGCCAAGATTTTTTCACCGTCTAGCAATTATTTGTAAGTCCAATGGTTTTCCAATTTTTTTTTTAACTTTCGATAAATCCCATTTTAAAATGATATCCTCATTTTTTATTTATCCAATACTTAAAAATTAACTTTTAAGAAGCTTTAATTGAGAGCTCCTTGTAGTTTGTAAAATTTATTTTACCTTTGGGTTTTTTATTTTTAAAGCGTTTTAAGACAAATCTATTTCGGTTTTGGCAGTAAATTCTTACATCATTTTTGACATAAGTGCATTATTTAATTCGTATTTCTTCATCTCTGTTCAACATATTAAAATAAAAATATACTACCGTTTCGTAATCAGTTAATTTTTCCTTTTTCTATCTCAGGTATATTACGTTTCGTTCATCCTTTCATGGCGCACTGTACTCGCTCCCCACTCTTGCCAGCAAATGCCGCTTGCACGAATGTTTGTGGCACATAATTGAAAGCTAGCTAAATTAATTTCAATGCAAAAGGCGCCAACCTCGAACGGGTTCCCTCACTTTCACACAGCTCTTCGCTTCCCGCTGCCCGTCCTCCCCTTGCGGTGGCAACAACTGACTTTTCACACATGACTGACTGAACGACTTTGACTGGCAGCTCGTTAACCGAAGCTTCCACTTAGTTAACTGATAGTTAGCGTGGGCCAAACCTAACCATTTTCTGTTCACATTTCTGTAGTTTACACGTGTTGAAGTGACCCCAGGTCACCGGGCTCACGACCCAAAATACCACACGTATAAATTATAGTACAGCCAATGGTAGTTAGTTTGATTGAATTTACGACTAAGCTGAGTTACAAGTAAAGAAATTAGTGCTAAAAAATTATGAATCTTTTTGAATATGTAAACCGACTTTGAACTACTTTTTATTTATTTATTATTTGTTATTTATATAGTTATTTATATAGTTTGAGATTTCTTGTTTTGCACTTTGGATATTGTTTCTTATAGATAGTAATTTGAAATAATCTATAATTTCCCCTAGGCAAAGGTAAACAATAGCTATTTAGCTAATTATTCTAGATATTGTAATCTCGGGGGATATTTGAATTTGAGTTAAGAAATCTAGATACTTTTATTTGAGGAATATAATTTAATATATCTTTCATATACCAACACATTTTTTTTTCTTTCTTTAATAAATCTATAACTTCAGGTCCTTTTTTAAACGAATTTCTCAGGCAAATTTCTCTAGCATTCAAAGGGGATTGTCTCTATTTAAGTGAGCGGAAGTGATTGCTCATTGTGCTGCCCCTTCCCGTTTCGGAGAACTCGGTAAACTCAGGGAACTCGAACTGATCAGCTACCTCTCTAGGGAACCACCCTACTGTACTCTACTTCGTGGTCATTTAACGCCCTGTCATAATTCGTTTCCTGTTTATTCAACTACTTAAGAGTGACAGCGACTTTTGTGTCAACTAATAAAACCGAAAAGCGAAAGACTCGCAGCAAACTGAAATAAAAACGAGTCAGCGAATTTACGACCATCCTCAGACGTGTCCCTGTCTCGGGGGTTGACCAATGTCGGGGAACTGGAAGTGCTCGTACGGGTGTGTCCTTATGTGTATCAGTGCCTTTAGTGCGGTACGTGTGAATGGCCCTAACGAGAGAGCGTCTCCTGCCGTCGCGTCGGTCGTAAAAAACAAAAGGTCCACCCTCCTGCTCCGGGTTGCCGGGGATCGTAAAAACTAACCACCCATGGCTAAGCCCCAACGCTTTTGCTAAATGTTCGATAATTTTTGGCCGCAATTGCAGTTTTATGACATTTCATGGATCATATGTGACTCGGTCCATAAATTGTTGCGGGCTTCTCCGCAGCAGTTATCTCTCATTCTCTTATTATGTCCTGGCCCGTCGCTGTCGTAAACTGTCCGATAGTCGGCAGCCAAGTTGAGGCAGCTGTCGCCGCCTGTTCTTAATAACTATTTCTATTACACTTGCCACTCGCAGCACGCAGAGATTCCAGAAATGGGGGGAGGCCTTGGCAACATTTTCTACTTATCTCTGCAATGCTTAAGGAGGTGATCCCTGGGGCTTAAGGAATCCACTGTAGAAGAACTGAAAGTAAATCAGGAGATAAATCGTTGGCGCCAGAACTTTAATGTTAAATAATTAAATCTTATTTCGCTCGGATGATAAATTTAACAATATTGCATAATAGTTTTTAAATTTTGTATCAGAAAGAATCGTTATATTCAGTCGAAGCTATACTGAAGAGCTCAAGATGGTATAGATGGACGGAATACGCAACTCATCCTTAACTGAGTTCAAGCCTGAGCTGGCGCTCATAACTCTCAACTAATTTAAAATAATTTATAACGGGCGTTTGTCACATAAATCAAGCCGACTATAATCCTTTTGAACGGGGCGCTCGCACAAAAGGAGCTCGACTCCATGTCACTTCAGGATTTATATCTTCCTTTTTGTATCTCTCAGCTGAGCCAGCGTAACATCGAACAGAAGCCCTCAAACCCCAACTCGAAGTCGAAGTCGGTACCGAAGCTAAAGTCGAAGACAGAATTGTTGTTGCGGCTGTTGGAGCGGCCTCGTTTGATGTGCAAACATTATTAAAAAGCCAATAAAACATTTAAAAACAGCTTGAAATTTTTCATTGTTGAGTTGCTCCCCTCGCTTTCTGTTTTATTTGTGTTTTGCTTTTGGAAATTGAAAAAAGGGAATGAACCTCAAAGATTCGAAGACTTATTAATGCGACAACAACGATGCCACAGAGCAGCCCCGCAGACAATTTAATATCTTTTGAATCCCTTTGAGCTTGTACCGAACGCAGAGGCTGCGCTGCCTACCGAGAACGGTAGCACACGAAAATGTCAACAATCAGGGAACAATCACATTTGGCCTGCTGTCACTCTGGCAGCTACCAATATTTATTTTAAATCACCAACTTTCCAGTATATGCACTTGAAAAAACGTATACCTGTATCCAATTTATTAAGTTTTCAGAAAGAATATTTGAGAATAGTCAGAATAAGTTCTTGAAACTCTCCGCATGCTGAAAACCAAGCTGTCTAGAAATGGGTTGTTCTTATGGATATTTTTTGTGAGTTAACACAGAAGTTTCTAAACTTAAATTGCTGACATCAAATCAGATTTTGGTGCTATTGACTGTCCAAAGTTTTTCGGGTTGGTTTTCTGGGAAAAATATTGAGATAAAATAATATTTAACAAAACATAATTAAAAACCTAACTTAATTGAGTACTTGCCATCTAATATTCGAGACTCTAGAGAGTTCTTTAATTTGTTCGAAAAGATAATGCTAATAAAAAGATGCCATTCTTTCAGTGGGTTACCTGATTGGTTGGTCGCCAGCTCAGCGTTTATTTAGGCAGCTACTGTGTTTGTTTTTTGGCTTCCAATTTCGTTTGAATCCGCTGCTCAAGTCAGTCAGACAGTCAGTCAAAAAGAGAATACAAATATCTTTGACAGCTACTGTGTGTGGATCGTGACAGGGGCTAAGGAAGAGCTGAGCTACACCGACTTTGAAGTCCGCCTGACTTGAGCTAAGTTGACTTGCCCATCATTCGATTCATTTCGTCTTGCCTGCTTTTTGCTTTTGTCAAGTCATGTCTCGGAACTCGGCTTGAATCTCAGCTCGGCTCAACTCGACTCGAGGCGATTCATTTCCTTTTTGGTTATTTTAGACGATGTGTGACACACATTCCTCCTGCATAATACGGCGATACTTCAAAGGATACTCTCGAGCCCAGGCCTCCTTGGGCATGTGTCTGTCCTGCTTTGGTCGAACGAAACAAAGACGAAAAGAAAGGAATGGGCCAAAAAGACCACAGTCACTAAATAAATGCGCCTATGCCCATTCACAATTTAAAACAATGCCAACGGTCCAAGAGTGTCCTGGCCTTGGGGCGTTTTGTTCATATTCCCGGAATCAAATGATCTGCTTTGATAATTTATTTTGCCTATGGATCATCTATAGCTCTGGCTATACATATTTATATTAAGAGATCTACTGAAGAAATAAGAACCAGTTTCTTATTTTTCATTAACATTACACTTACCTAAAACAAGTAGGAAAGGTAAAGTCCAGCTTTATGCAGAAAACTATGTAGTGCGCTTAACCGAATGAACTGATGGACGTTACAAATTAATTTTACGTATGAGAAATTAAGCCGGTTACACCTCGAATTAGCTTCACCTTCAAATAGCAAATTAATGTTTTAAAAACAACGAACGTTTCAAAATTTTTTTTGTTTATCGCTCCAGTTTGAAACCATGGTTCGCGACTTAACTAACTATCCAAGGTGAGGGCGATTGGAAGCAATATGAAGATAAAAAGAATTTAATATTTCTAGAGGACAAACATGTAACTATTGCATATCTTTCTACATTTTTCCGAACATTTTTGCCTAGCTATAATTTCTTACTATTTGTGGGGCGGTAAAAAGCGTGGCCAAATTTTCAAACAACACGGATGTGCGTGATAATATAAAAGTGTTCTCACCAACTTGTTATTTCAGATGGAAAGACATACTGACGAATAACACCCTTTACCCTATTGGCACAGGGTATTTATACATGTTTTTTTTTTATTAAAAATAAGAACAACTTCTTTTTACGAATATAAATTTGTGTCCACACCCAAAAACAAAATACCTACAAGTGTTTGTGCAAACATAAGATGGGCAATCAAATATCAATCATACGCCAAATGAATAATTCATTCAATCGAAAAGGTAATACCAAAGTAAAGAGCGGGAACAGCATTGCAAATGCAAATTCCCATAAATTATACAATTACAAAATATTAAAAGCATATTATGGTTAATAATTTTCAACGCGTATAAGCCAAAAAACCAACATTAAATTGAATATACATATATTTAATATGCAAAATATAAACAACGGCTCCAAAACGAAAGTAACGAAATGAGACGCATGAGGAAAGATAAATGGTGCCGACAAAGTGGTCGCTGTCTGATCATTTCATATATCAAAAGACCATAAAAAAGAAACGGGCTCGTTAAGGAAAACGTTGAGGGTAGTACACACTTTTAATACTTTATTTTACCAAATTTATTATATAAGGAACGCATTTCAATTAATTTAATTCAATATAAGGTTAAGGCAAACGATATAATGCCGAGTTAAGGTAAATCTGGTTCTACCAAACTTAAAATATTTAATACCATTTATTTAAATGAATTTTACTTATTGTAAGTCTTTTCATATTTCAGTGTTAAATATTTTTATTGTACTTGCTTTCCAATTTATACATATATATCTCATTCTTGTCAATTCGAATAAGCTTTTGGACCCAAATGGTGGAAGGGTATCTCATTTATTTCTATGCACGAGGAAAGAGCTCGAAAGAAACGAGACTCCCATAAAGAGTGCCAACGTTTTCATAGTGTTTTAAATAGTTTACGATTATTGCAGGGCATCCCAGCCAACCGACCAGCATGTACCTAATACCATCGGGTTGTGATTAGTAAACTGTTGTCTGCTTTGAACTAGCCCGACACTTTTCGGGTTTTGTTTAGGGCTGGTGTTGAGGTTTTCCCGATGCATTTTTAATTAGGGTACGCAGACAGAAGTCTAAAGTGTTTATAATCATTGAATTTATCACCTGTGAACCGAGCCTCGTTACCAACCAATCAATAAAAGTTTCCCTCTCTGGCTCCGCTTTTCATTAAAACTTGTTTGTGGCAAACTGGAACTCAACGCGAGTTAAACGTCTTATGAATGCATATATCGTTTCTACATTTTATATCACGTCAATCACATCAAATCCACATCACACTCTTTCACAAATCGAATATAGTTGCTTGTTATGTGGGGAGATTGAAAATTTTAAAGTAATATTTAGTTAGAGTCTAATAGTAGTGAAAGCACTTCAGGACTGAATAAAACGTTATATTATATCGTCTGAACAGAATTCACCATCAGTAAAATGTACAATGAATTTAAACACATATATAACATGCTAATTTAAGCCTAAAGAGAGAGTTTAAAGGCAGTGAAAATTCGCAGGGTATTTTTAAGAATACTCCCCGGTATATCATTTTTTTTTAGCGGACTATAGTATTCTTATGGGGTGTGGTTAAGATAAAAAGGAAAATGATATTGAAACGAAATAAATCCAGAATTTACGTAAAGAGAAATAAAAAGTAAATCGCTTTTAAGCAATTTCCGCACTCGCACACTCTTAGCGACCCTTCAAAAGGCTCAAAATGGGTTTCTCTTAATTTTGTTCCTGTTGCCAACAATAAATGCAATCAGAAATCTAAAAATCTGCAAGTGCCTGCCTGCAGTCCTTGAGTTAATGATATACACTCACTTCAAAAGGAGTATGTGGCGGGTAGTGGGCTGCTCTGAAGGGGTTGCGGCATCATGGGTCCTGAAGAGGGCTCGCTCACCCCGATTTTTTTTGGTTTGAGGCAACATTGTGTCAAGTTTAAAAATCGCAAAGAAAGCAAAGCCATCGAGCTGAGCCCATTCAGAACCAGCTGAAGAACCCGATTTGGGTTGCGCACCCCTTGACGGATAATGCAAACACTCTCGCACACATGAGCCCGATAAGGGAGAATCGTATCCGGGACGCGAGGCTCTTGAGAGCTCGGTTTTGAGTGACTGACAACCTTTCTTCTATGCTGAATTGCAACTGTGAAAACAATTAAACTCTAGACATGAAAATATTTGCCCTCTCCATCTGCGCCATAGTGATGTAATAAATCCTGCAACAAAGCCCTAATGCCTCAGTTGACTGACGCTGGTCCGGACGCTCGCAGGCACTTCAAGTGTCATCCAACAGATACGTAAGCTGTCGGGTATACGGTTAACAACCCCTCCGAAGGGCTTGATGATATCCTCACTTATCCGATAAAATTTTGAAGGTATTTAATTTGAATTAACCCGAGGGGTAGAACGGTCCTTTGCCTCCGCTGGTCTCTGGGAGAAGTTCCCATGATCAGCACCGAAATGTCACTTCCGAGTTGATTTCGGACTTCCTAGAAATCGCCTCCGCTCGTGTATTTGGATATTGGCCGAGGTCAATAAATTAGAAAGACTCCGAGGGCTTGTCAGCAGCAAGATAGCCCAGCCCAGCAGCGGGGTTCCAGAGAAACCAAAGTCGAGACGAGGGACAACTTCAAAGGACCGACTCTATCGACAGGCCAAGGGAGAACCGAATCCATTCATATACACATATTGGCACACCAACAATGTGCAAATATTTTCACTCAGGCAAATTTCTTCATAATTCTTGCGGCACTTTTTTCTTGATTTCTTTTTTTTTTCTCTTTGGGACAATGTGGTCGACAATGGATAATGACCACTGTGCGTGCCCAATGGTGTATTAAATGGGATTTCTTGGGCTGCCGGCATCTTTTCCAGTGAAATGTAAGCAAGTTGAAACTTATACAGGTGTAAAAGGTGTTTTTCTTTCCTGTTCCGGCTTTGTCAAACAAACTAGAAGTCGGTAGATACTATTTGATGTTTTTTATACCCGGTACCCAAGGGTATTATAAGTAAGTGCCAACCGAGAATGTATGTAACAGGCAGAAGGAGAAATCTCCGTCCCAATGAAGTATATCACCAGCCGAGTCGATTTAGCCATGTCCGTCTGTCCGTCTGTCCGTCCGTCCGTCCGTCCGTGTTGGTAAAAAGATCTCAGAGACTATAAGAGCTAGAGTTACCAAATTTGGTAACAGCATTGGAATCTGTTGCACGCAGATCAAATTTTTGTTAAAATTTGGCCACGCCCATTTCCGCCCCTAAAAATCATAAAAAACGTTATATTAGCTATAGTCGTGGTTTTCGCCTTGAAGTAAGTAGATAGACTTAATAAGTAGGCAATCGCTGACGTGAGTAAAATCGGATGATAAACATAGAAGTTATTAAACAATAAAGTTTCTGACAGAGAGAGAGAGAGCTTTCCCACTTGTTTCATATCAGTTATGAATTCAAAATTAATTAATATCAAAATGATCATTGAAGTTTATTGAAAACCATGTGGAAAGGATTTTTTGTTTATAGATCAAGACTACCAGAAAATGCCTTCACGTCTAGTCTTATTATTTAACGACCTCATTTGTTTAAGCTACTTAATTTTTAAATATAATTTTTATACCCTTGCAGAGGGTATTATAATTTTGCCATGATATTTGCAACGCAGTGAAGGAGGCATCTCAGACCCCATAAAGTATATATATTCTTGATCAGCATCACCGAGTCCATCTAGCCATGTCCGTCTGTCTGCTGTCTGTCCGTCTGTCCGCCTGTCTGTCCGTCTGTCTGTCCGTCTATCTGTCTGTCTGTCTGTCGGTTTCTACGCGAACTAGTCTCTCAGTTTTTGAGCTATCGGGCTGAAATTTTCAGCATAGTCTTATTTCTTTAGCACGCAGTATATATGTCGGAACGGCCGAAATCGGACCACCATATCCTATAGCTGCCATAGGAATGATGGCGATATTAATGTACAAAAATTTTTAATTTCTCTGTTTTTCAACGAATTTCTATAAATTTCGAGATATAGTCGTTTTTTATAGTTCTAGAATTACGGTTTTAATTTCATTAAGATCGGACAACTATATCATATAGCTGCCATAGAAGGGATCGGTCGATTTATATGAAAATGTAAAATTCTACATGTAAAATGTAAAATATACAAAATTTACATAATTTGACATTTTTTTTACATTACCAAAATAGATCGATTTTCAATGATCCAATTGCTGACTGCAAGGGTATATAAACTTCGGTTTACCGAAGTTAGCTTTCTTTCTCGTTGTTTATCAAATTTATAGCGTATACGCGATACAATTTTTGAAAAGGTTCAATTATTAAAAAAAAGTAAAGCCCCTGGTATTTTTCAGTATCTTAAAATTATAGTGTCGAAAATATTTTTGCAGCGCCACGTGCCCACAGCCGACCTTTATGAAATGCAGTTGGAAAAGCGGGAAAGGAGCTCGAAAGACAGGCAGAGGGTGGCAAGGAGCTGCGGATAACTGACATTTGACTGTCAGATGCTGTTGGCTCTCATTCGTTAATGTCAGAGGCAAGAGTTAATCTCGCGTGCATTTCAAAACAGCGCAGACAGAGGCGAGCAGAGCGGTAGGAGAAGGGACTCTGTTGGGAAAGGGGAGCCAGTTGAGGTACGCACTGGTCTTTGGGCTGTATTGTAATCAAGGCTGGGTTTCTGCACTGCGCTCCTCCCCAACTCTGGCTCCCTCCCAGAAACAGCTACAGGAATGGCAGCGAAGGATAACAGAGCAGCAGCTGTCCAGGTTTCACTGCAGGAAACTACTTAATAAGCAATCAGAAATCACTTTTAGACTTTTTTACATAAATAAAGTCATTAAATACAGATATTCGATTTAAATTAATTAACTTAAATTTTAATTAATCTTTGTAGGTGTCATGAAAAGATAGAACCCCAAACAGTCAAAAAGATACGTCTTTTCCATTATCATAATTTTTTGTAGTATAATTTATAATTTTTTAATAATGAAGTAAATCTAATCAGAAAACTAAACATATATTATATTGTCTGGTGCCATAAAATAAAAGTCTGACTTAGCTTGTAGCACTATGATTACACGTAAAAAAATTAAAAAAATGTAATATATTAAATGACATGTTTATCAAAACGTTATACAAAATATATATAAAGTTACCAACCTCTAAAAATTTAAATTATTCTTAATTATTATTACGAATAATAATTTATTAACCTCTACTGAAATCTGTTATCAATTTTACTATTTTAGGAACATTTTATTCTATATCTCTCCTAGAAACAGACGCTAAAAATTTAATTATTATAAATAGTTCTAATAAAAAGTATAATTATAAATAAAAATAATAATACTTAAGCTGAAAAAACTCAAAATTTACAGTATTTTTCGAGAGGCTATGACTAAATCGGCTTGACTACCGATTGCGTTACACTGCTTAAAATATAATACCATCCGCAAGGGAATATATAAAAAAGGAAGCTTACTTCCAGTTGCCACTTACTATTTGCAGTTTATCTAAGCATATATTTAAATTGGAGAAGCTTTCCAATGCTAGTATTTAATGGGTTAATAAATCTGCATATTGAGTTTGTAAATTAAAAAATATATATTTATTTTTATTTTTTGACAAATTCTTAAAAAATGACAAACAGTTTTTTCCGATTTTTTCAAAATTTGATTGTAAATAACTAAAATTTTAATGGAAATTCAGAAAATAAACGGCTTTTGGCTATCACTTTCTTATTGGCTATAAGACGCTGTCAAGAAAACATAAATACCGCGCAGTTTTAGGGTACAAAAATATTTTGAAAAATATGATACCTTTTTTGGACAAACAATCATTCCTATGGCAGTTATAGGATATATTGGTCCGATTTCGACATATATACTACGTGCTAAAGAAATAAGACTATGCTAAAAATTTCAGCCCTATGGCTCAAAAACTGAGGGACTAGTTCGCGTAGAACCGACAGAGGGACAGACAGACAGACAGACGGACATGGCTAGATCGACTCGGCTGGTGATGCTGATCAAAAATATGTATACTTTATAGGGTCAAAGATGCCTGCATTGCAAATATCATGGCAAAATTAGAATACCGTCTGCATGGGTATATAAAGATTACTATGGGAAACCAACTTCGTTTGGCCAAAATAATCTTTTTCGTCTTTTTTCCGATTTAAAATAAAATTTACTTTAATTTAAAAAATTTCACGTTGTGACTTATTTCTCTCAGTTTGCTAGTGAATGACAAACTGACTGACGTACTGCCAACTGGCAGGCAACGGGTGCATCAGGACGCAGCATCGGCTGATGGATGGTTGAAAGCAATGGAAACAAGAGAGTGGGATGGGCGGACAGAAAAGGAGAGGAGAGATAGGTCGTCGGCATAATATATGAATGACATGGCAAGCATATGCCCGCCAGGATGATGATTCGGAATCCCAGTCGGGATTGAACCTCGAAACTGGACTTTGTGCTCTTCAGCGATGCCTTCCCCACCGAAGGAAAAGTGGAAATCCCATAATGGCGCAGGAGGTGTTATGGATGCTGGAACTGGTACTGCCACACAGCGCAGCCAATTGAATTGCAACTTTCGGACAAATGCACTTGTTGTTGGGCCCAGACATTAAATTGAAATTATTTTACAAGTTAAGGGAAGTAACGCGTTTCGTTATGAGGAATGATTTTTGTTGCTAAAATAATTTATTTAAGAAAAACCAACTAATAGTTGTTAATTATTTTTCATTTGTAGAAAACAACTTTCTAAATGTTGGTACCCTTTCTGGTACCCTTTTTTTATGCAGACTTATATAGTTTTAATGTATCAAATAGTTTGCCAATCACTTCCTTTCACTCTTGCTTTACTTATTTCACCCTATAACTACTAGCTATAAATAATTATTTTGACTTAAAAATCTATAACTTCAAGACTGCTTTCTTTAAAATCGTGTTGTTTTTTTTCGGATTTTAAAGGTCTATTAAGTTTTTTTTAATAAAAAGTATGATTTTAAATCATTTTGCAAACGCAACCGATGGACTGGATAATAGGTCTGACTTTGGAACGTTTTGCATTTGAGTTTTCCGGAAGGGTCTCTGGCATATAAACCATGATATAGTGGCAAAGTAATTTGAAATGAAAATTAATGACATGCAATCAGTTTTCGTAGTCGTCGTTATTTGTTATTTTGATGACTTGCCTTCTGCACACACAGTCTCGCACACACTCTTTGCCAGGCTTTTCTCTCGCTCTCTCTCGGCCATTTGTCAAGGGCGAAACAATTGGGAGCATGAAAATGAAATATGTCCGCCGTGCTGGAGTAGCTCAGGCTCAAGCTCCGGGAGTGACTGAATGAGAGGCAGGGGAACGAAAAAGAGAGGGTGGGGACTTGCTTTTAACCGCAATATGCTTAAGTTGCGGTTATTTATTGTCAGACACTGTGCGCACAGCGGACAACAGTCCGCTCATACCCTGCGATTACTATGAATGCATACCAGTCAGCCATAGGATGATCTTTAGACTTGCTATGTTGGGCATGGTTGGGCACTGAATTTTCAGTTTGGAGCCTTACAAGCAACGATTTTTTTAAAGAAATGATAATGGCTCTGAGAGAATTTGGAACGGACGGAATCGGACCACTAAAACTTACCTCTAATGTATCGGCATGTAACAAAGGCAATTTATAACTATTTATTTGAAAAATGTTCTACTCCTGTATTCAATACCTCTAAAATCTATACCTGTACAACCTTAATGTTTTTAAATCGCTTAAAGGCTCTTAGGATTTCGAATTTAGCTTTCTTGTTACGTCTGACAACAGGTATAAGAAATGCAAAAAATAAGTAAACTCTAATGTTCAACCAAATCATACATTTTATGCTGATTATCTTAGATATATATTAATAAAAATAAATAAATGTAATAAAATTAATAAATAAAAATACAAGTAGTACAAATGGGGAGCTTAAACAATATAGGCTTATAGATGCCGAATATTGAAAGGTAATTATTCAGCATATTGTAGGATAATAATAAAAAACAAAAGAACCTACCACAAGCACAATGAGTTCCAGGGTATACAGTTATTATTATTATTTTTATTTCAAACTAGGCGTTTATCCCTTTCAAATTTATCTTTCACATATAAAGCCCTTTATGCCTGATTTGTATCGACACATTTCGCCCGCATTTTGTATTCCGGCTGTCAACGCCAAAAGTTCAAACTGATCAGCTCCCGGCTCCTTTGGTCGCACTCGCCCTCGCAGCCCGCTTGTTTCCTCTTTCGGTGACTGACTGACTGACACGAGCTTACGTTTTTACTGTTATTCCCCCAACGCCCCAACTCGACTGATTGATGGGCGACAGCAAAAAAGTTGGCACTTGCTTTGCAGTGTGTTCTGCCCGAATCCCCAGAACCACCCGAGACCACCCACTAAACTGCCCGGCAACCCCCGGAAAAGTTGTTTTGGCAGAAGGGTCTAACACTAACCGAAATAAGTCATCGCGTGCAGGGCTGCCATCAAGCCAAAGCCAAGATTGATTAGTTATTGAAAAGACATCAGCCAGGGACTTGTGCTATTCGAGGAATAGCAATTGATACCCTGTACTCGGATTATTCTTGATGGGACTCTTCTATATAAAAGGATTCACTCAATACACTCAATTTAAAGAATTTTCGGAAAGTCGAGTTTCAAGTTATTGTTTATGTAATAAAGTCTTTATGACATTATTTTTCTTTAAAGGAAATTGTTTCTCTTATATAAACGTAATTCGATTTTCCTAATAATAAACCACATAAAATTAATTCTTGCAAATTTCTTCACGTTTATATTATTTAATTATGAAGAAAACAAAACAAAATATAAATAAAACCCGTCCGGCTATTATTATTAATAAATTATAATACGATTTATTTATTAATTTATTTTTTCATTCAAATATACTTCTCTCTGTGTAATCACTTTGGTGCCTTCCCAAATAAGCCATAATGATTTTTGATCGATGCGTCCCAGGCCGAGGACGTCAGCGGATCATTAACAAAAATGAAACTACCCCAATGCCAGTTCCTTTCCCCCTCCGTCAGCGATTATGGAGCGTTTCTCGATTCCTCGTGCATAATCATTTTCAATAAATAATTTTTTCTGCTACCCAAACTTCCCGTCTTTGTTGTTGGCGTTTCTCGACGCGTTTTTTTGTTGGCTGGCATAATGACAGCATGACAGGATAAATTACTGCCAAATGAATGAGGCAAAATATGTCTTAAGCGACACACTCGCACACACACAGACAGCCACGCCCACTTGGCGCTGCCAAAAGCCAAACATCAAAAATTATTTTGCCTCTCCCGACTGTTGTGTAATTTACCACCAAACGGCGTGGCGAGGGGATAAGGGTGCTGGCAACGCCCGCATGGGTGAAATTAATAGGCATAATAATTTTTTGACAGCACCCAAGGATAACGCACACACACAAAGCCACGGAAAGGCAACTCATCAGAGTCCTTTGCATGCGGTGGTAGAACATTTTTTCCTTCGTCGGAGCTGGGGAGCCCGTTGAGTGACAGGCAGGTTGATGATAAATGATGTCGCTGATGTTGGTCCGGGTTGCGCCCTGCTCCTGCCCTTGTCCCTCGCCAGGGAAACTTGCCTCTTGCCACGTCATGGAGGCAATCATTTGGGGGTCCCCGCCTCATATCCTTCACATCCCCATCGCTCTTCCCCGTGACAGAGACAGTCGTCGTCGTCGCCTGATTACTTTGATGACGTTGCCACATATTTGTGTGTTGGTCCCCCACTCTTTACGACCACAATTCATAAAATTTTGTGCACTCTCACTTACGTTTCAAGATCTACACGGTTCGGGTATATTGACTATAAGAAATTATCAGGCAGGCTCCGGTTTTCACTTTTTTTTTTCGTTTTCGTTTTAGACCAAAATCGTACGTTTTCGTTTTTAGGTGCTCCGGTTTTCACAAACTTTTTGTCATCGTTTTGTTATCGAAATATATAATTATTTTTTTTTGCTCAAACAGTTGACTTGGATGTTTTGAGAAGTAAACGGAATGTTTAAGTGCCTTTACTTTTTTTAATTGTTTGTTTTAAACTCAAATAAATGCAGGAATTGTCTATTTATCGGTTCAAGAGCGCTGCCACTCTTTAAACAGGAAATTTTTATACCTTTTTTAAATGGTAAAAGTACCATTTAAACAATAAAATTAAACTGTTTTATTTATTAAAACCTTTCTTATCTTCTTTGAACATAATTAATGCCCTACTTTTAATTTTACAAGCATTTCGACCAGATTGTTTCGTTCCACCAACAGTACGGCAGCACTGGCAACCAAAACGAAAGTTGTCGTTGCCGACGGCAAATATTTTATTTGCGAATTCGAGGTGGGGTCAGAAAATAATTATTTAAAAGTAATTACGAGCTAGATTGATCTACTGATGGTGTGAAATAAACATCAATAGACCAACGAGCCAACTACTTTTTTCCTTTTGCAATTAAGAATCGATTTGATGTAGAAAAAGGCATTTACTTTTCATTTCGACAAGACAAACTTGCCCGTTTTTGAAAACGAAAAAGTCTTGTGAAAGTGAAAACGGGAGCACCGAATTTCGTTTTCGAAAACGAAAACGAAAGAATCTTGTGAAAGTGAAAACCGGAGCCTGCCTGTATATTTAAAATTAAAAAAAAAATATGTTATATATCCAATTATTTAATTAGTTTCAAAACCGACACTCTGCTTTATATGTTCTCATTACTTTTAACGTTTTTGTACATTTTTTCAGTTAAGTGCCGATTTGAAACTATTTAAATAATTTTGAGAAATTTGTTGAGTTGAATGTGCAATCGTTACTTTAATCTCACCTCTTTAAGAGGTGTTTTTGTTTGATTTATTTAGAGAACATCTTTATTTATCGAAAAATATCATCTTTGTCAGTCAACATTCTCTTAGAATTTCTCAATTAGCCTTGGCTTTACTTTAAAAACAGTATTTTTTGAATTTATGGTAGTTTAGTTTTTTTCCTGTTCATATTTTCCCGACATTTTTGTTAATTTGTAATTTCGATACCGAATGTCTGCTGTACAAAAAAGTGAAGGCATAATCTCTTGCTTCTGATCTCCATTAAAAAAATGTTTTGAATACATAAATAGATCTTTAAGTTCATAAGATAACATATACATTGAAATAAGTCAAAAGCACATAAAATATTTTCAAAGTCTTTGAATATCACACACCAGTTAAAGTTAATTGTTAATTGTTGAACTATCAGAATAAGGGAACTCTTAAGAAAGTGAATTTCGTGTTCCTTTAAAAGGTTATTTACTTTACTAAAGCGGCTGTTACTAGGAAGTATATCTTTAGGGGTTCGAAAAAGCTTAAGTAAGAGGGCTCAATCACTGTTGAAGTATTTGCACAAAGGTATTAGTGATTTTCCATCATATTATAGAACTTTCTTGATCAGTATTTTCTTTTGGATACTTCGACGTAGAAAATTATGTTGAATAATTAATTGATGAAATATTTTTGTGCGAATGTCGCTTTGACATTGAATAATTGCCTTCCTTTTGGGCAAATACACTCACGTGGCTGTCTTGTCTTTTGCTATTATCTATACAAAAATAAACGTACGCATACGCCTGGAAAAACATAAGACGGGAGTCTATAAGATAAGTGCCGAGTCATAAGGATCTAATCAATCAGTGGCGATGTGTCAATTTAAAGTGTGAGAAAATTGCTGGGGAAGATGAATGATGATGACAGGACGGATCATAATGGAAAGAAAAAGTAATTAGTGTGACTCACTGATTAGTGCGCACATTAATAGTAACCCCAAAATACTCTCTGAAAATTGTACATACTTTTTAGTGATTTTAGTTAAAGTCAATCTCTCAAAAGTAAGTAAAAGCTACAAAATTAACCCAATTTGAAGCTGGATTGTTTAATTATTTTAAATTATGCTGGACTCGCTTTTAAGCGGAACTCGGTAGGTAAAATGTGAATACCTGCTTAATTAACTGAAATCTAAGTGGAAATGTCACATCGCTCACTGCTGTGGTGGATTTTTGACCCTGGCATAGAAATTTAAGTCCACAGCCATACACAGGCACGTCAAACAATGGATTCTGTTACGAGCCTGAAATGGCTCATAAATAAAACCATTGAGTTAAGCCATAAATCAAACACTTAATACAATAGTTTCCGCTTTTATTATTATGTGTTCGCTTTCAACTTCCCAACTACGCTGTGCACTCGCATAAAATTGCCATAAATTAAAATAACAGTAAAATAAACCACCGAGTGCAGAGTACTGCAGGGAAAGGAGTTACTGTGTGTGTGTGTGGTGTGCCATTGTGAGGCGGCCTAAGCTCGCAAATTAGCATACAAACTGTCTGGCAGAAAATTCGCCATTGAAAGAGACCAGGTGAGTCGCACGATAATATTAATATGTACCTCACTTAATCATAAATGCCCGGCGACATGCAAAAACCCCTATTGCCCGCTTAGAAGCAATTGATGTCTCGTACACAAGCAAAAATAAATTAAACTAAAACATTGTCGCAATTCTGACAAAGGGATTTTTATAAGCTGATTTTCATTTTGTAAATGGTTGGAATCGAAGCACTCAAATTAGAAAACTACGACTTTGCTAAATCGACTCGCCTGGTGAAGGATGAACAAGAATAAACATACTTTATAAAAGCCTCTAAAACATACATTTTAATTTAGAACAAAGCAATAATACCTATTATCCTATGAGTATAACTTTGAATAAAATTTAGCATATAAAATATATGTATAATATTATAAGCTTTCTTTTGATAAGTTCTCCTTTTTCTTTCAGTGCTCGTACTCCCAACCAGTTATTTTTTGTTTCAGTTGTTGGTTTTGCTATTCTTTACGAAAGCTCAGTTGGCAGGTATTTGGGATTGGGCGGCTCTGTTCCAACAAGTTGCATGCCGCTAACTAGTTAATAATAATGCTTTGGACAAAAAGTGGCAACCTGTATGACGTGACGCGTTGCATGACATGCATGCGGCTGGGTGGCGACTAGCTGTGCGGGGGTTGCCTCCGCCACCCCGGCAATACCCAGACCCAAATCGAGTCCGACCCAAACCGAGCCGAGACTAACCCAAATTAGAAGCTTTTCAGTTTTTGCCCCGTAATTTATGACCGGCACTTTTCGAGTCAATTCAGCCAAGCGTTAATCGTCGTTTGACTCGTTTTGCCCGTAGGCCCAACAATGCGCATAGCTCGGAGAACACTACACAACACATCTCCTGTTTGAAATTATGCCAAGAACCTTTGAAATAATTGTATAATTATCCTTATTTCTAACTTAAATAACCTGGTTGATCTTAGCTTATGAAATAAACAGAGAATGGTTTATATTCTAAAATCATTACTTAATGTTTTCCTTGCAAAGCGTATACAAACAATGTTGAAAGATTGATGTGCTTACCATGGCCACTAATATAAGATAGGAGCATTCAAAAGCTATGCATGTAACGAATTAAAATTCATTAGGTATATGGTCAAAAACAAGATCGGTAACGTTACGTTTGTACGCTTATTTTTGTTCATATTTCCATAAATGAAAAGCAAAAATTATTATATATTATATGTATCTGATTGTATACTGCAAGACTTATATTTTGTATCAACATAATTTTATTCATCCACCCTTCTCTCAAGAGTTACAAGAGTTAAAATAAGTCGTTCACGTTCCAAAATTTTGGAAGTAAATTTGTAGTTTACTGTATTCTTTCGGTTCAATCACCGCATCGAGCTATTCTGTTTTTCTTCCTGCCTATTGTTTGAAGTTTATGTTTTAAAGAATAGTTATACATATAATAATAATAATAATAATAATAATAATAATAATAATAATAATAATAATAATAATAATAATAATAATAATATAATAACATTACTTAAAATCCTTTTTTTTTTCCTTCGAAAAATATACAAAATGAAATTTTTATGCTTTACTTTAGTTTTCGATACATTATGTTATGTTCTTATAGACAAATGACAACTGGATGAAAAATTTGACCAAAAAACCATTTCTCTGCTTGGTTTACTTTAACGCGTTTTTGACCATATGCATTTAAACATTAATAAAATAGGAAAAATTGCTTTTCTTGTTGCGAAGTGAAACCAGTCCAGATCGGCACAACTCGACGGCACTGAACGGGGACAGGGACCCGGCACTTTGTCGCATTGTCGTCTACATGACTGCCCGCCTGCCCGGGTCGGCGGCTACTGTCCTACTGTTATGAGTATTATTATTGTAATTTGCTAGCTCCGACCCCACGTTGACAGCGTGTCATTTCGAATCGTTTTGTTTAGTCATAGTCACAGTGGGTCCCCTTCCTTGTGCCGGCCCTCGACTTTGTTCCTTCGCTTCGGTTAACTGGTTCGGTTGGGCTTTTCTTTTTTCCTCAGTTTTTTTAAAAGGCATATTTCATAATTAATTGTGAAATTATACACTGGCATATGCATGCAAAAATAGTTGGACAGTCATAATTTTCATTTGGTTGTCAGTTTTTGTTTTACCCTTTTTCAGTTTTTATTGCAGAGTTTACTTGATTTTAAGTTGAAAGGAACAATAAGGTTTACTTAATTTGATCCTAGCTTTATTCTTCAGTCTTCAGATATTTCCAACATTTATCTTAAATGGGAATTAATTCTAAGGGAGATCCCAAAAAATTGTTTAAATTAACAATATACCAAGTATTGCGAACCTTGCCGTATTTTAAAGGCAACTAAAATGATTTCGTAAACCTAAGACCCTTAAGCTACATTTCTTTAGCAATTTTACTGCTTCAACTCGAACAACACGCACAGATCTGGGACCGAGGCCCTGGGCCATATCAAAGTCGCCTGTCCAAAGTTTGAACTCCCACAATTCATAGAAATTAATTGGTTTTCATGGAGGTGGCGGTGTCCGTGTTGCGGAAGGAACTACTTGCGGACAGCGAATGTTGATGGCGATGACGACAGCGACAACTGTATAAATGTTTCTGAAAGGTGAAATCATGGCCGGGCGGCACAATGCAAATCAGGAAGCGAGCTGAGCACCTGCTCAAAAAACTGAGGGCAGCCGAAGGAACTCAGGTAAGTAGTATGCGCCCGACGCCTGCGACCAACTCCCCACTGCACAGTAACTGTCATTGCCTTGTAATGGTGGTTGGCCTGGGCTTCGGGGAGGGGATAACGTGTCAACTGTCAATTTGTATTTGATAAGCTGTCACTTGGCCTCCCCCAAGGATTCGTATTGCCACACACACAAATCACAACAAATAAACGGCAATTGACAGTGACAAGCGAACGAAGAAGCGGCAGTCTGGTTACAGTGAACACTAGCAATGTGTGAAGAATGTTCCTGGACTTAAGACTTTGCTGTTTAATTTTATACATTTGCAAATAATAGATCATTTGTTGAATATATATTCCAAACAAAAAAATGGTATGGTTATTCAAGATTTTCAGAGAATATGTGAATTTTTCTAAAAAAAGTTAAATCAAATCTTTAATTCTATTGTTTAATTTTGTTGTTTAATAAACAGAAATATAATATCTAAAAAATTCTGATGGATAAAAAGTAAATTAACTAAATAATAAATTACGGAAAGATGCCTCGTTTAAAATGATAAGCAAAGTGGAGCATTTGAAATAGCTTAGCTGCTAAATATACCATTAAATTTTTCCTAATTTGATTGAAAATCGATACCACAAAATGTAACACTTATATATATTTAACCAAACCAGAGGCACTTAGTAGTATCCCCTCTTAGCTCAAGACGACCAGGGCCAGGGTCACACTCAGCAATTGAACTTTGTCATTGGAGGCGCGTTTCTCTAGCGGACTGCTAAATGCTCGTGTCAAGAGAGTTTATTTGTCTTACTTATTTATGTTTATGTGCTCTCCTCGGTGCCCCTCTGCGTTCCTTAAACGATGCTAAATTAGGCGCACGTCCGTTTCGGGACGGGATTGGGACTGGGGCGGGAAGTGGGCTGTTGAATATATGCTGTGGGATATATGGGATGTGGCGCAAGGGATATGGGACCCTCGATCTGCCCACACCCTCTACCCGCTCCCGGGCAGCAGCTGTGCCTAATTTATTTCGGTGGACGTGCCCCCGTTTCGCCTGCGACTGCCGCCCATCGGCTCGAATCAAACCGGAGCCCAGAACGAATCCCACAGTTTGAAGATTTATTTCATTCTGAAGAACATTAAAATTTTACAAATTGCTCAAATCAAATAAATTGCCGCGTTTATGGTGATAAATTGTGCTTGGGGCCAGCAAGTTTTTGATTCAAGATGCGTGAACACAACTTGGCAATCGGGGAGGGAAAACTCGAGTAAGTTAAATGCAGTGTGAACAAATTAATGGAATCGATGTTTCTAAAAGGGTTAATTTGATTATTTTCTGTAATATATATATTCATTAAAGCCCTATGCGTATTTTTATACCCTTGCAGAGGGTATTATAAATTTGCCATGATATATGCAACGCAGTAAAGGAGGCATCTCCAACCACATATAGTAAACATATTCTTGATCAACGTCACCAGCCGAGTTGGTCTAGCCATGTCCGTCTGTCTGTCCGTCAGTCTGTCCGTCTGTCTGTCCGTCTGTCTGTCCGTCTGTCTGTCCGTCTGTCTGTCCGTCTGATTCTCTGTACGTCTGTCGGTTTCTCGTCTCTCAGTTTTTGAGCTATCGGGATGAAATTTTTATTTTTTTGTTTTCTTATTTCTTTTGCAAACGGCCGAAATCAGGCCACTATATCCTATAGCCGCCATAGGAATAGTGGCGAAATTAATGAAAAACAAGAAAGAAAGCTTCGGTAAACCGAAGTTTGTATACCCTTGCAGTCTGCAATTGGATCATTGAAAATCGATCCATGTTGGTAATGTCAAAAAAATATCAAATTATGTAAATTTTGTAAATTTTACATTTTACATGTAGAATTTTATATTTTCATATCAATCGAACGATCCCTTCTATGGCAGCTATATGACATAGTTGTCCGATCTTAATGAAATTAAAACCGTAATTCTAAAACTAGAAAAAACGACTATGTCTCGAAATTTATAGAAATTCGTTGAAAAACAGAGAAGTTAAATTTTTTTTTACATTAAATTCGCTATCATTCCTATGGCAGCTATACGATATAGTAGTCCAATTTCCGTTCCGACATATATACTGCGTGCTAAAGAAATAAGACTATGCTAAAAATTTCAGCCCGATAGCTCAAAACTGAGAGACTAGTTCGCGTAGAAACCGACAGACAGACGGACGGACAGACAGACAGACAGACAGACGGACATGGCTAGATCGACTCGGCTGGTGATGCTGATCAAGAATATATATACTTTATGGGGTCGGAGATGCCTCCTTCACTGCGTTGTAAATATCATGGCAAAATTATAATACCCTCTGCAAGGGTATAAAAATATTATTACTTCTCTGTTTTTCAACGTATTACAATTATTTTCAAGATATACCGGTTTTTTACGGTTTAAAATCAGACAACTATATCATATAGCGGCCTTAGAAGCGATCGGTCAATTTATATGAAAGTGTAAAATTCTACATTGAAAATATTTTTTTACTAAAATGTAAAATAAGTAGGTAAATTTTATACAAATTTACCAAATTCGATATATTTCAATTATATCAAAATGGATCGATTTTCAATGATCCAATTGCAGACTGCAAGGGTATACAAACTTCGGCTTACCAAAGTTAGCTTTCTCTCTTGTTTTTATTTTTAAATGATTTTGGTACTTTCACTTTTTTCGATTTAAGAATACAAACGAAAGAGCAGACAGTAATCTACTCGGAACCATATATAAGGATGCTTTACGTTACAGATTATTTATAAAACTCTAGAGCTCTCAAAATATAGAGGCTTACCAGTCAGCAAAGAAAGTATTGATGGGGAATCTTGGCTAGAATCAGAAACATATAAGTTTGCTAGTCGCTCCCCGACTTTTGTGGATTAAGTCAGCAAATATTAAAAAAAAAATTTTCATAACTTTAAACAAATTAAAATTAATTTAAGAGGGCCTTCCATTTGCTGAGGAAACTACTTATTCCGAAGCCGACATAATTAGCTCACATCTTCAACCCTGCCTGTGGCCTGCGCCCAGACATACTCGTATTAAATATAATTTATGGCTACCTCCAATTTATTTTCAACGCCAGCAGAACTATTATAGTGTTTCCATCTTCACTTAAGTCCGCTTCCGATAACGATAACGATAAGTATCTGGCGTGTATATATAACGCTGTTCACCTAAGTGACTCTTTTGCATAATGAATGAATGGACGGAGTGAATGTGAATGTGAGTGAAGAAGCCGGGCGTAGAGAACAAGAAGAAACTTAATGACTTGACATCTGCAGACATGGCCACCATAATACTTTGTATGTAAATTTCGCCAATAAAGTAATTTCTTTTAATGAGCCGCGGGCCAGCTAGGGAGCCGCAGAAGAATTGAGAATGGGAGGGCCATTAAGTATCGCATAAAGTAACAAAATGAATTAGGCCCCGACAAGATGATGATGATGGCATGGTGGTGGTGCCGCGGTGCCACGGTGCAGTGTGATGGCGATGGCGATGGCGATGGACCCATGCCCACGGCCCCTATCAACTCGGTAGTCTCGATGCGCGGAAGTAATTGAGTTAAATATGCACAAGATGACAGCATAAATTATGCGCCTCACAAAAAAGAGTTTAATGTGGTCTTGTGGCAAACAAAGGGACGGCGGGAGAGGAGAGGCAGTGACAAGAGGCCCGCCTAACAAAAGGCAACAAATGATGGAAACCTACTTATCAAAGGCCTGGGAACCGCACCCAACGGAACCAAACTCAGTCCACACAGCACTCAAGATCAAGATCCCAGCCTTAAAGGGGGTTGCAATCTGCTTCGACTGCTGGCACTTGAAAAAGTATGCATAACAAATTCGATAATGAACTATGAAATTTTCGCCAGATTGTAACCCTTTTTCGCTATTGTCAGGAGTCCCTGCCCCACATGTCACAGTCGGAATTTATTTTGCTGTCATAAATTTTGAAATAACAATTATTGCTATTTATAGCTGGCAGAGGGAATTCTTGGAACGGATTTGCATAATAAATGGTCGTCCCAGAGGAAGACGTATTTCGTCCGTCGCATTTTCATAAATTCCATGAAAGGCTATGGTTGAGGGGTTAATATCGAGTAGACAGAAATATAAGTTTTGAGAAAATTGTAGCCACTATATTCTTGCTACTATATTCTTTAATTCTTCTTCGCGTTTTTCTTTTACCTATTTTTCATTTGTGTGTTCTTACTTTTGATTCTTTAATGAGTTTCAACATGTCTTATTAAGTCTGGATTTTAATAAAAAGGGGAAAATTTAAAATCACCTGAAAATTGGCTAAGATTATGGTGTAGATATTTTTTCAAGTTCAATAATGTGAACAAATTTGCGACGAACAGAAAAACTAAAGCCAAAGTGCTTAAAAAGCCTCAACAACTCAAAACATAATAAAACTTACAACTTCCTTATTCTAATACAGTTTTCCTTTTAATATGTCTCAATTTGGTCGTCTGCTCTTTGAGCGACTTAGAGGATGTCGGTTCCCAATATTTGATTTAGTCTTTCCTATTTAAAAGGTGTTTCCAGCATGCTTCTCTTGATATGGGCATATTGAAGCATAAAAATAAATCAACTGTGAAAATTGTGCAGTCCCGGCCATAAAGTATACATTTGTTTCACAATCTAAGAAAAAATATGTCGGAAATATGCAAATCTTCCTCAGGTTTTTCTTCCCAACAACCTTCCATAATTTTCATCCGGAAAACTCTACGGCTGCGGTGTGTGTGAGAAAAGTTGGGAGATGAAAAATCTGTGTGTAGGTAGGAGGTAAATTTGTCGCTGCCGCTCGCCCGGCTTCCTCACCTCGGCCGTTTTCCATTTAAATGTAAATTAATGGTCAGTTAAGCTGTCAGCCACGGCCCGAGTTTGGGTCTCATTCAGTCTGTGCTGCGGCTCTAACGATTCGGGTGGATGATGGGAATTGCCATCGCAGCACATCACAGATTTGTGGTGTTAATTTGCTGTGAAATGTTGACTGACCAGTGGCCGGTGGACCAGTTTACCAACTTACCAGTTGATGCCATTTGCCTGTAATTAATTGTCTGTGTTTAATGTGGGTTAATTTTATTTATGGCCAGCTCGTTATTTACATTTACGGAACGAAAGAAGCACAAATCTTCGCACGCCAAGCAATTACAAAAAAAGTATTTCAGATTTCATTCCCATTTTTCTCTTGGCTCCTTCATTTCGCCCCAGAAGTCATCCTCTTTGTCTCTGTGTGTGGCGTGGCAACACTGACAGGACACTTTTGACAGGCCAGAGACAGCAAGGACTAAGCTTCTGCTAATGTCAACAGCAAACAGTTCAAAGTGTGCAAGGCTAAAACCAAAAGCAGCCAGAGAATACTCTGTAAAACGAACCAGCTCAACCAACAATGGTTAGTTGACGCATTTTAACAGCAGAATTGCTTAAGCTTACCAACAGCATCTTTATTTGATTGAATAATCTTGAAAAAGGCATGGAACCAAATATATGGAACCAATACAAAATTTTATTTTAAAGGTGTAACCCTTGGGGACTAGCATCATCGACCTAAGAACCTTGAAATTCTGCGAGGGAATACATTTTGGCGAGAGCCAGGTTATATTACATCCCGCTACTGTAGGGCATTTGGAAATATAAGACTGCATTGTGGAAGCGCAGGAGGGGAAAACAAAAGCCAAACAATAAGCAACATTAAAAGTGGCACTGGCAGTTGTCTCCGGCTCCTTTCTGCCTCTGACAGTTGTCAACTGCTGTTGGCTGCCTCCTTTTTCGTAACCACGTTACTTGGGCCACCGTCCCTGCCCTCGGTCCTCAGCTGTTTTGAAATTTTCGTATTTCGTTATTCTCCACATATTTCCTCGAGCTATTATTATTGTGTGTGCACCGCTCCACTTATGACATTCAGCATCAGCCGGAGCTCACCTTCTCTATGCGATTGCCCGGAAAATCTAGTTCAACTCCTCACTTACCTAGAATAAACTCACAGCATTGTTGTCTTCGGCTGTGATCATAAATTTCCTTTTAACCAGTTTTGCAGCGGGGGGAAAATATCATAAAATTCGAAATGAAGTACGCTCGACATGCCTCGGACGCTGTAAAATTTATGTGACAATTTTGTCCAGAATAAATGACTGCAGACCGGCCATAGGAGGATGCCCCATATGCGTATGTGTGCACTCAGGTTTGTGCTAGGGTAGCAAATGGGTGTATTTAATACTCTGTATTTGAAAGAAATAAATAATATATGAAAAAGGTAAAGCTTAAAGGTAGATATATATATACAATAAGTGGTGTTCATATTTCAACACAAATCTGTAGCTTAGAAAGGTCAGAATCTACGGTTGAGTTTTATTTTTCCCGCTAAGCTATCGGGTTTTAAAAAACTTTTCCTTTCAAAATTGAAAATTATACCATTCTGGTAACATAAAATAGCTTCACATTTTACCAAGAATTTTCTGGTTTCTACAGTCCCTGTCAAAAATTTGGGGTAAAATAAAGTTCCGACTAAGAAAATTTGTTTCGCTTTCCTGTAAATGTGAGAGCTAACTTTGACTGGCAGCCAGATTCCCTGAAAAATCTTTCCGAATCGGCAAGAGATTTTCTAAATCCAAGCGATGAAGAGATTTACAGTGGGCTTAGGTGGTTCCGAAGCAACCGGGTGGTAGCGCCTTACACCACAATTCCATGCTTTGCAGCAATATTCGATAGTTAACACCGTTCTGATGTTCTTTCGCGTTTTGATAAACTTACAGAAGGGCAGAAAACCGATTTAGTGATTATCTTTTCCGGACAGATAGCTATCAGGCACTTTGGCAGTGAGAGTAGAGAGTCATAATTCTTAGAATAAGTCATTCGTTGTAAGATAAAAAATTAGTTGTAAAATACGACTTTTGTAAATACGACTCAAAAATACGTTAAGCAATAATTGTGTAAATATATTGTAATAAGAAAATATCTAGTAATTAATTTTCTTGACAAGGCTTACTAAATGTTATTAAAAAATATGACACTTATTGTTAAAAGTTTTTCGATTGTAAGGGTATGGATGATTCCTAACGTTTGTCTCCATACTCAACGCCTCTGACTGTTTTTTCATAGAAATTAGTTGGGTTAAAAGGCAGGCACACACGATAAACGAGAAAGAAGATGGAAGGACCGCTGCAAGTCCTGGCCAGCATTTGGCTCCGGCGATTGCCATTCCACAATGCCCACAAAGTGGGTGCCCACTAAAAACTAACCCACTGAAAGTGAGGCCAAAAAGGGGCCCTGTGGAGGTTGCGGCTTGTGGGCGGATTGGAGGAGGGTTCGGCACTTCAGCACTTGGTCTCCGTTCGCCTTTGTCTGTTGTCGGTCATGTTGCATAAATCTCATTTTGGGCTTTATTTACTCGCAAAATGTTCACGTTTCGAGCTGCTCCCTGTTCCCTGCCAGTGCAGCTCTCGCTCTCTTCCCTGTCTGGCAAATAAATTCATTTAGTGGCATTTAGTGGCCCCTTTCACCTTATTGTCCGAGGGCCATGGCCATCCCACCCCTAGGAAAAATCGGGCCCAGGATATTGCGAGTGTCCCATGTGTGTGTGCATTTTATGGCCGTCCCTGCGTGTTTGCGGCCAAACATGAAGTGAAAATTACACACACACATATGGCAGATGTAGCGCAATTGTTTTGCCCCCAAAATGATGACGGAGGGCGGTGTGTGTTTCCGGAGTGTTGTGGCTGCTGGATTTGGCTTTAGTCGGCAGTTAATTTTCATATTTTCTAGCCGCACTCACATACCAACCCGCTGCCACCCCTCTGTGCTGACATTTAGTCGTAAATAAATTTAACAATTTATTTAGATTGCAATGACAGGCGGATGCTATTAAAAGCGAAATTTATGGGGTCCTTTTAGCGCTCTTCCAAGGGGGGTAAGCGGCGAATGAAAGATGCGCCAGTGAACTTAATGCAGCCACAGAAGCTCTGGGGAAAGCTAACAGAAATGCTCCTGATTGTACACTCACCAGTGAATTCTGAATACAAATTGAATAAAAAATCTAAAAGGGAAGGTCCGATTTGCGAAAACTTAGTTAAAGACAAGTTGAAAGCTCTAAAAGTCCGCAAAGAAATCAGCTAGAAACAGACGGACAGAAAGACAAGGCTAAATTGGCTTGAATAAATTGGTTGGTCAAGAAAATAAATGCTTTTTCGGGTCAAAAATTTCTGGTATTATTAGCTCTAAAATTTGGATCCAGTTAAAAAAAAATAACAATATCTCTTATTATTATGTAGTTCAATCACACGACATTTGTCTTAATTTTCTTATTTTTCCAATCGCTTTCGGCTAAAAAAAATTACAGCCCTGCAGCGATTTGTCTCAGGATTCAAATTACATTGAGGACAGGAAGTTGAATATAAAGACATTGCTGACAGGTGCCGCTAAAACCGAACCACTTGACCCAACAAAATCTCATGAATTAGAAATTTAAACCTGCTGCGTGACATATTTCCGACTTAAGTAGACCACTTGACTGTCGAGCAACAAAACAAACCCTTAATAAAAGCAGCAATTCGTTTTATTTTTGTTGTCAAGGAACTCGTGCAACCGGAAAGCAGAGATGTAGGGAAAACTGAACGGTATTATGAATATACTACGGATAAACTTTATTTATTGGCAGTGTTTAAGTAACCCCAAAAGTGATAACCCATAAGATAGCTCGAAAAGGGTTAAACTATTTACTGGGACCAAGACCCTTTGGCATTTCTAAAAAGCCGGTTGAAGGGCAGCCGTGCATTAAACAAACTTCCTGCATAATACCAAACCCATGAATCTTGTCAACCGACACCCGCTTTCCATAGGCATAGACGAAAATAACCCCCGTTTGGTTTTGGATATACTTTTGTTTGCCTGAAATTGACTGATTACCCACAAAATTACCAACATTTATTGTGCGTAATTTGAGACATTAATAAAAGTTCCAGGTCCTATTTGCTCGCCTCGGGTACTCTGCCTTGGCGGTAGTTTTCCGGATGTAACCCCTTTTCATTCGGGCGACTGACAGTTGGCTTCTAGCATTTCAAAATTTGTAACATTTGTTTCCCTGAAATGACATTTGCTAATTAGCCCCGGGATTGTTCCGAGTTTGTGGATGCTAATTAGGTTTTATGACCTCCGCAGGACATCGAGTTCAGTCCTGGTGGGAATACTTAAAATTCAAGAATGTTTTTTACTTATTTATTTTATAAAAATTGAATATTTGCGGTAATAAAAATGTATATATTTTAAAGCGAGTTCCAAAGCACATTGCCATGTTGATTTACGACTTTTCAACTAATTCTAGCATCCAACTTGTGGTAAATATTTTTGAAAATGCAGCTAAGGGAGTGTTGCAGAACTAATTGAACTTCCAATATATTATTCCTCTAAGACTGACCCATTTTTAGGGGCGTCACATTGCTGGGTACATTTATATTCCGAAATCATAAATGGTACTTGTTGGTCTCATCCAACTTTTCCCGATTTTTTCTGACAATTGGCTCGAGTGCGTAATATATGACCGGACCGATTCCAAGTGTTGACGGAAGTTGTGAGAACGACTTATTTTTCTTGGGGCCCTCTTTGTTAGAAATTCGAGGAACTAATTGAGCGTGTCTCATGAGGCCTCGACACTTGAAACAAACGGAGACGAGCCAGAAGCAGCAGCACAAGACCCAACAGACTACCGAGAACTCAATTTACTTTTTCATTAAGGCGAGAGTTGAGGAAAAGATGAGAAAGAGGATGAGGTTGAGGTTGAGGCTGAGGCTGAGGACGGTTGCTCAGGATAGAGAACCCGAGGTGGAGGGCACTTGAGTGCAGCTCCAATTATGGGGAGAAACTGACGTCAGCTCGCGACTCGACTCATAATGAAAACATTTAACCTGTCGTCGTCAGTGATTCAACATGAAAATCATTCCTTGGCGGGGGGATTCGCTTTTCCCTCTGTCTATCCGCTTTTCAATTATTCGAGAGATGCCCAACGCCAGGGATCCTTTCGAGGAAGCGGAGGCAAGCAGGCACGCTGGCACGCTGGCAAGCTGGAAAAAGAAGGAGCACTTGAGTGGGAATTGACAGAGGGCCGGGTTTCAAGTTGAGTGCATAATACACCTTTCCTTCTGCGCGGGCTCCTTGTTGTCATTAATGAGACGTCTTCCTCAGGCTCTGCGATTCTCAGACGATTCTGGTCCGGATCGGGCGTTCCTTTGGTCCCGCTGCACAGTCATTTCCACTTCAGGTTGTCAAAGACTATGGCCGAAGCCCCTCGTCATCTTTTGTGGCAGGCCATCCACCGCAGCCCCTCGCCACTCGCCACTCACTCCCGTTTCTCGCAGTGTGTGTTGTGGACGTTTCGGGCATTATGTCGCGCCTACTCTTTCCGCCTTGCGCCCTGGATTAAATGAGCGACGCCGACGTCTTTCCTTTGATCTCACGCTTCGATTCTAATTTGATTATAAACGCACTCTATCGCACACAACAAAACGTCCCCACCTTCTCCATATTTTCGGTTATATTCTACTTCATTTGATACCCAGTAGTTTCCGCAGATATTAAGGTATTGGATATTATTTAAAATTTTACAACTTACAAATCATTTTGATTTTTAAATAAAAAATTCGGTATTTAATTTGAAATTTTTGTTACAATGTTACAGAAGTTAATTTAAATCTTAATATATATACATTAGATATTAGTTTCAGGGCATTTTTATTATTTATTATTATCATGATATAAAATATATATAAGTCAGGAGTACACCTTGTTCGCATCCGAAACGTCTTCATTTTCGTTTTCTTTCCACTCGGCACGGCACACTGGCAAACCTCCACCTCCTTCTGCCACTCGTTCTCACTGCTGCCGATGAGTGCGCGCCGCGGCTTACTCAATGACGCGTTGAAAGTGCCATAAAAAAGGACATGAAGTCGTCCCAGCGAGCGGGAGCAGGAACGAGAGGCGAGACAGCTGGCAGAGCGGGACAAGACATCGCCCGGGCCCTGAGGGCACACAGGGAGGGAGAAGTCATGGCCGGGGGTTAGGTGCTGACAGCATTTTAAATGAAATGAAAACGAGATGCTTTCACTTTAGCCCACAAGCAAATGTCTCACTCGGGTGACTTTGCCCCTCGCCATTCTGCGGTCTTGGATTGCCAAAGTAAGCTGAAGTAATGTCAGCGACCTACATGAATACTTTGTCCTGGAAGGAGCCCGAAATGTGCCCCAAAGTGGGGGGATGTGGATAAAAGGCTTGATGTTATGGCCTGTTTAAAAGCCGATTATACCAAAGGACATACCAAAGAGTGCTGACTGAAATCTATCAGTGCGAATGAGGTGACCAGCTGGAGACAGCCCTAACTGTAAGAATTTAATGAAAATTTGAACTTGAATTGGAAATTAAACTACCATTATATTGATTTTTAGCTATAGTTGTTGTTCAATAGTAATTTCAGAAAGCATGTACTTAATATTTATAATTATAATAAACAACCTAATTATCAAGTAAGAAAGCAACTTTTTTCATGTTCCAGAATAATAAGTGAATAGATGCGATATTAATATAAGCTCTCTCTCTATTACATTTTTATAAAAGTCCCACAAAATATGGTTATATGTATATGTTGCCTTAAAGGAAGGCATTATAAAATTCAAATTTGGATAACAGCTCCTTTCAATCTCGTTTGTTGCCTGAAGCTAAGGGAGCTCTTGATTTGTAAAACGCACAAAGGGACCGACTTTACAGACAAGACGCTATAAAGGGTGCTGCGTTCGACGATTTTCAGACACGTGACGATAAGCGGAGCTATCAATAAATTAACACTGAAAGCGGGGAGAAGCGAGCGAAATGCGAATGAGTAGTTAACGCTAAGAAAGCGACTGAATAGCAAAATGCCCGAGAGTCGTAAAGGACCCTTGTAAAAACAAACATGCCATGCATAGCTGATGAATCCTCCGAACGTGAACAGATACGGAAAAATGAGGCAAAAACCTTGCGCAATAAAAACTAAATTATATCCTTTGAAGTTCAAGTGGCGGCGAAAAAGAACAACAAAACGCTGTGAGCAACATGTTGGCCAGACGTGAAGTTCCAGTCAGACCATAAAGATCCATCCAACACACACGAATCCGAGAAAAAAAACGTCCACAAAAGCTGGTTAGTCAACGGAACCGACACTGGAATACCCTATTCTGTGACATTATTACTTGTCTCAACTTCTTAGTTCTGATCTAAGGGATATTTTTCGACCTATATATGCAAATAATTTAACAAAATACGAAACAGGAAAAACATTTCCATATTAAATACGTATTTCCAACAGATAAATAATAACGCAGTTGAAATATTAATTATACATACTTTCATGGCTATGCAAACTCTTCCGAGAAATTATTATTACCCGTTGACAGGGTATAGGAGAAAAGGAGCAGCGGGTAGAAACTCTGACAGACGTCGCCGACCCACGCACTATTTAATTTAGTACAAAATTATTATGCGCAACATTAGCACTCGTCTCGGCTTGCTTGGGTTCTGGGTTTGGGTTTTGAATCGGAGATTGGGGTTGGGGTCTTTCGTTGAGTTCGGAGCGTGAGGTGCCTCAAATGAAGTGTGAATTTTGCTCTCATCCCGGCATTCTCGGCCAAGCAAACAGAACACACAAAAGGTGCCGACATTGTTGTTTCATCTTTCCCGGTTTTGAAAACAGTCATTCCAGACATTGTGATTATAGTTAAGCATCACAGATAGTCCGGTTTATTTAATCCATGCTAATAGTCAATAATTTAATCAAAATCAAAGAAATAGAATATTCATATTTTAATTGCATTGCACTTCAAAATAAGTAAATGTTTATTTAATTTAAAAACAGCTTCATAATAAATTAAGAGACATAAAGAAATAAACAATAAAAAATCCCTTTTATGTTGTAATATATATTCTTTTTGTAATGTTTGCTTGAAACAAATTTTTTCAGTGCTTTAAATGGCGATCTATTTCATTTTCATATGCTTGCTGGTCAGCAGGAAAAAATGACAAGATGACACCCTTCGGCATGCCGAACTTTATATACTCTTGTAGAAATTAATTAAAATAAAATTAAATAAATTTATTTTTATTTTTAAAACCAACGAAAATCGGCTAGATTGGCCCGATCGCTTCTATGGTAGCTATAAGATATAGTGGTCCGATTTGGGTGAAATTTAAAATGTATGGCTATTATTAAATTAAAAGAACATATATGGTCAAAAACAAAGTCGGTAAAGTTACGTTTAAACGCACATTATTGTTCATATTTCCATAAATGAAAAACAAAACAAGTGGGAAAGCTACAGTCGAGTGTGACCGACTGTAAGATACCTGGTACCCAAAGCATTGTGGGTGAAATTAAACAGCACATAAACATGGAAAAAGGGAAATTTTGACAAATAGAGACAAATATTGCTAGAAACATGTTGAGCAACACTCAAAACAGACAAATGTCGCTAGGAACATGTTGGGCTACTCTCAAAAGCGACAAATGTGGCTAGGACCATGCTGAGCAACACCCAACAAAGACAAATGTTGCTAGGAACATGCTGAGCAAGTTAGGTATGTGAAGATGAGGAAAAACTACAAAAAACACTTTTTTTATTCGAAAATATAACAAACTGAGACCATTTTAATGGTATCCTTGTTTTGGTTTATTGGTTGTTTTTGTTTTGGGTTAAATCAATAAGAATGTGAAAAACTTAAAATACTTTTTATTCATTTAAAAACACAAAATGAGATTTTGATGCTTTACTTTAAAGTTCCGATACTTTAGGTTATGTTCTTATATACAAATGACAACTGGATGGAACATTTGAACAAAGAAAACATTTTTCTGCTGGGTTTACCTTAACGCGTTGACCATATAATATTTATTTAAAAACAACGAAAATCGGACGAACAGATAATACTCTGCAAAGGTATTAAAAGATCAAATTATGAATTTAGATCTTAGACAGTGTCTCAAATTCAATATATATAAAACAGTGTTGCCCATGGCCCCGACTCGCGAGTCAGCATATTTCTCTGCCGGTGCTCTCCAGAACAACGGACAGTATACGCACATTGTTTATATTTCAGCAGTGCTGACAAATTGTAAATTTGAAGCTAAACCTAGCCTTTTTTTTTGCCTTAATAAGGTATTTGTTTAGTTACACTTAATATTAAAATAAATTTGATATTTTTTTTCTCATGTCTATGAAGTCAATGGGCACCACTGATTTAAAATATTCCACTCAAATTTTTTGATGAAGGTTTCAACACGTACACGTAATTTATATTTTTAAGTAAAATACATATCGTTAAAAAATATGTTTCTCTTATAGTTTGTAGAGATGTAAAAATGGTACAAGATTTTCTTATAGATTCTATTTCGTTAAACATAATTAATTTTGAATTATCCATTACATGAAATGCCATTTTAGTTAAATTCTGTCCAATACTCTTAGGATTTGTTTGTCTAAAATACAGAAAACGTTGAGTATACCATATATCATAATCAAATGGAACGAGCGGAGGAAACCCGGTTCAAAGGCATCCCAACACAGCAGCATCGGCAGGACAACAAACAAAATATTTATGGCCAAACATAAAAATCTTTATGACCTTCCCGATTCAATCAGAGCAGAGCCGGAGCCGGAGCCAGAGCCGGAGCAGAGCCAAAAAACAACTGAGCCTGGTCCCAGTGCGACTGGCGCTTCCTGGCACATACAGGATATAGCCATCCATAAGGTGTTTCCCCTCCGCTGCCCTCCTTACCTTCCTACCTACCCCATGTGTGCTTGGCTTGATAAAGAGAGCATAAATTATGGCCCTATATATCATGGAAAATCTATCGACAACGTTGAATTTTTATGACCTCCCGAGGAACAACGCAGTTTAACGAGCCGGCGAGAGTCTGGCCATGTTTATTGATTTACTCGCTAATTTTTCAGCCCGGCAAAGCGCAAGGAGTGCGGTCAATCAAGGACATCCGAGGACGAGCCCGTCTCATCCGACTCAGATCCCGATCCCGATCCCGGCAGGCCATTGTCCTTGATTTATGGTCCGTCATTCATTGCCAGCCACCAAAGTTGACACTTCTGCGTATATCCCGCTGTCGGTCTCGGTCCAGGCATTGTCCTGCCAGTCACTCCCCTCACAGCAGCCTGTATCCTGACATTTTGACAAATAATTTTATTGATGCTCAACTGAGCAACCTCGCTGTCTGTGTTTGGTTTTTAATTGTCGCTCAGCTGCGTTGGACGCACGTGATAATTGCTCATTTTATGACGCATTTATCAAAGTACGTTTCGAGGTCTCGTCCTTGGCATTGTCCTTTGTTCGCCCAGCCATCGCAGTTGTTGATTCTTCGCATCGTGCTGGGTCTGTGCCTGACACAACGATAGGAAGCGAATACCCCCGTCCCGGTCTGAGATCCGACAGTCACGCGTCATTTATTTGGCCGTGACAGTTCCACTCCTGATTGCAGTTTTTCCTTCTAAAGGAATCACAGACACTCCAGCGAATGTCTGGTTGTCTTGGCAAATTGAAACCAGTCGCAGTCTAGGCAGGATCGGACCTGAGAAGTGTTCCTTGGTCTAAAAATAAGTCAAAATATATAATATTTAATATACAAAGTTAACATACGTTTAGGAAAAAATATATTTTGTTGATCCTCTGGTAAATACAAATATACCCTCATTTTCCCGAAATCTTTCAGCGTGTTTTACCGTTTAATAAACATTTATTTGATTTATTTCGTGGACTAAACCCTAATCAATAACCACCGTACATCATTTCAGTGCCATTCTCCGTTTGATCGGAAGCTGTAAGCAATTAATACCTAATACCCAAAATGGCAATAAAAATGAAAGCCATCGATTTATCATTTTAGAATCCTGCACGTGTCAACTTGTGTATTCTCATTTTTTGCCTGCCCTTTGTTAGAAACATTTCTGTAGGGGAGCCTTGGAAACGATTAATTTGCTTTATTAAAATACCCAATGAAGCTGCTCGGGGGTGTTGAGGAGGGAGGGAGGGAACACAACCCGCAGTTGGCAAAAAAGGGTCCTTTTTTTGGTGCATTACCGTAAAATTTCAATGTCACCATTATTCCTTTCCTTTTCGGGCAACTATTACGAGATAAATCGCTGTCGATAAATTATCGACAGGCGGCAGGCGGAGCTCGGACTCGATTCACAGCGGGTTTCACATTCCCTGACTGCATCCCCTTCGCCGTAGAGTTCGGGATATATTTTTTATTTTTCTAGGGATCCGTCGCTTCGTGTGCCTGCTTAGTTCACTTTCATGCTGTTGGTTCTATTGAATTTATTGCAGTTTGTTTTTCAATTTTATAAATGGCATTTTGGCCCTCCCCAGTTCGGAAGTGAGTTATTGTCTTGCTGCATGGCACGTAGACCCATTCAAATCGGAAGTAATTATGGTGGAACATAGGCAATATGAAGAAGGGTAGCCGGTATTATGGATTATAAACATTCTTTTCTGGAGCTTTAACGAAGCGAAAAATACGCGAAAATTAGGATGTATTCACATCGTGGCAGATTTTAAATAATTCTTGGGAACAATAATAAAGTTAGTTAGTTAGGTTTAAGTTTGGTACGTTCGCTCTAAATTGTATAAATAATATAAAAACCGCTATCGTAACATGGAAAGTATCCTGATATTAATTTCCGGGTACTAAAATAAATATTACTGAATCCCTAGCGGGATAAAATATGACTGCTCTGATAGCTCCCCTTTATGGGCCGGGGAAAGGTTCTTCAGATGGCGAAATAAAGCAATTATCGTGCTGCGGCAGGGGTTCTTCCTCGTGCGTAAGTCAACTGAAAATCCGCAGACAGTTAAACGACTTTCCCTTACCAATGGCACCCACTTCACGGATATATATACCTTCATATTGCCGGAGATAATGTCAAATTTATTGCATTATTTTTCTCTCCTTTTGCTTGGGAGTTGTTGTGCATGCGTGACCCCCGCTCAACAGCACCCGGCCCCGTCCCCATCCCTCTCCTCCACTGCCAGAGGCCACAGCCACCCACCATCCCCGTTACACCCACCCTCTGGCCCCCAGCTCCTGCTGTTGTGCATAAATCAAAAGGTAAATGTCTGCATTTTTATGACTGCGCCGCCATCGTCGTCGTTCATCGCCGTTCGCCTTTTGCGCTGCTTCGCTTTTATCACACAAACATTTCTGTGATAATAAATGCCATAAAAATGAAGAAATATGTGGTTAATTTTATGTGCTGCCTCCGCCTGCCCTCCTTCTGCTGCTGCTTCGTGGCTTTAGTACACTTCCTTTTTATATTCCCCATATAAATGTTTTCGCGGCTACAAATTTCTCCCACTACATCTGAATATCTCTTTCCGCTTTCCTTTACGATTTCAGCGAGGATGTCTAGGGTATATCGACTCTTTGACATGGCTTTGTTGTGAAGTTTCAGTAATATAGCAGCGTTGCACTAGAATTCCCAACTGAATCGGCCAGCAAATGGTTACTGACTCCCTCCTGAAAAAGCTGTATCTTCAAGCAAACTGCTTTTCCTTGACAAGACATAATATAATAACATAATATTAATTGCGTAATTTTTGTAAAATTTCTTCACTTTTATTAAGCTGTCTTAAAAACTTTTTGTTGCATAAAATTAAGTTATCAACGCTGAAGTGTTCCAGAGTGAGCATTAAGTTGAAAGCAAATCGCTTTAGTCACGGTATCAAGGTGTTCCGCACTTCCGCATGGCATTTTCCTTGGCTTCGTGTAATTTATAATATTTCTGTATTATTTATTTGACGCCCTCCTGCCGCCGTCCCGAGTCTGCTCGTCCCACTCCCGCAATTTGGTAGTAAATAATTCACATACAGGAGCAGCGAATTTATGACGCTGACAAAGTGGCCATAAAAAATAACAAATAATAAGGGAATATGCTGGCGAACGTGTGTACTGTACTAGCACTCGTATATACATAAATACATATTTATTTTGGCAACACTTTTTTCGCTTTGTTGCACGCAAAACCGCAAATTATGTCTAAGCCGGATTGTAAAGTATCGCAGCACGCTCATACCTAATAAATCCATCATTTTCGCCGAAGGTCGAGTGAATTTTCCTCTACCTGTTTCGGACGCCTCGCAGGTATTTTACAGCCGGGACTTAGCCACGGAATTCCCGTAACAAAATATGTTTTTAAATGCTCTTAATCGGGATTAAGACTGCCGCTTCTTGGTTTCGGCTTATCGCCCATATTTACACGGATTTTAATTTACTTGTCAGGGGCTTTAAGGGGTATTCGAACCTCTTGGCTGGCGATTAGGTAATATGCTCTAATGGACAGAATTTAGAAAAATAAAATCACCCCAAGGCCTTAACAAAGATTTTTAATACTGGGATTTGAATTGGAATTTCTGTGTGAGTTTAAAATGTCGATTAGTCCAGCTGGGGAAATCTTGAGCCAGATCTCGGTTAACCCAGCTGATTAGACGGTGATGATCGAGATCACAGCCAGAGTGATGCATACATATGTATGTATATCCGTTCGAGTTAATATGTTATGTTTTATAACTGAGCAGTATGAGCTGTCTTTTACGTTTAAGAAAAGTTAAATATTGAAGTCAAGCTTTTTATATTTTCATTTGGTTTAATTATAGCATTTAGCTGTATTTATGTATGTTAAGAAAATTATAACAAACTTTTTAAGACATGAAGTTTTTTCACTCAGAGTACACAGTTTTTGTACACTTGCAGGGTATTATAAATATCTCCGCCCCATAATATAAGTATATTTTTGATTACCAGACGAGTCGATCTACCATGTCCGTCTGTCTATTTGTCCGTATGTCCGTGTGTCTGACCGTCTGTCCGTTTCTATGCAAACAAGTCTCTCAGTTTTTCAGCTAACGGGCTTGATAGTCGTATTTCTTTTGCAGTTAGTATATACAGTGTGTCAAGTAATTCCTTCCAAAACGAAAAACGTTCTATGCATTTTTTAAGGATAAAAAAACGTAAAATTGTTGAAGATGTCAAATATAATACTTATTAATCTCACAATTAAACTTCTTTTATGAGAAAAACTTATAATTTGATTCGTATATTCAAAATAATTTTTTTTTGTTACACCTAATATTAATTGCGTAATTCTTGTAATAATTCTTTACATTTATCTCTGCCGTAGGCATTATTGGGCCAAGTTAAGCCGATTTTCGCTGTTTTTAAAGATACGAGATTAAAAATGAATATATGATCCTTTATATTAGTTATGGCAATACATTTCAAATTTCTTAAATTTATCTGCTAGGGTATATAAACTACGGCTTAACGAAGTTAGCTTCCTTGTTTTTTATACCCTTGCAGAGGGTATTATAATTTCGCCATGATATTTGCAACGCAGTGAAGGAGGCATCTCCGACCCCATAAAGGGTATATATTCTTGATCAGCATCACCAGCCAAATCGATCTAGCCATGTCCGTCTGTCTGTCCGTCTGTCTGTCTGTCCGTCTGTCTGTCTGTCTGTCTGTCCGTCTGTCTGTCTGTCCGTCTGTCGGTTTCTACGCGAACTAGTCTCTCAGTTTTTGAGCTATCGAGGCTGAAACTTTCAGCATAGTCTTATTTCTTTAGCACGCAGTATATATGTCGGAACGGCAGAAATCGGACCACTATATCCTATAGCCGTCATAGGAATGATGGCGAAATTAATGTAAAAAAAATTTTAACTTCTCTGTTTTTCAACGAATTTCTTTATTTAATTCTTTAATTTAATTTCATTAAGATCGGACAACTATATCATATAGCTGCCATAGAAGGGATCGGTCGATTTATATGAAAATGTAAAATTCTACATGTAAAATGTAAAATTCACAAAATTTACATAATTTGACATTTTTTTTTACATTACCAAAATGGATAGATTTTCAATGATCCAATTGCAGACTGCAAGGGTATACAAACTTCGGCTTACCGATTAGCTTCCTTGTTTTTAATTAATCTTAAGGCTTTTATATTTATTTTTTAGATTGCATTTAGACGGATGATGGATTACAATACACAAGTCTCAGCGGAATAATTGTCTCAAAACTAACAATTTCACTAAATAAGTGATGTGGCTCGTAAAAAATACAAGTTTATAAATTAAGCCTGATAAATAAGTGCTAACTGGAAAATGCAATCCGAAGGCGGCCGATTAAAAAATGCAGCGAAATTAACCAAGCCATTAAACTATTACCAACTTTCAAGTCGCCACAACACACTCGCTGGATGTAGATTAATTAAGCCCCCCACACACACACAACCATGCGAGGAAACAGGAAAAATTGCTTGGAAAAACTTTTCGTCGCGACAACAAAACAACGATTTCCACTTAAACAGGAGCCACGAAAAATGAAAAAAAAAAGCGAGAGGGGAAAACCAACCGCAGAAGTTAATCGAAAAACGCTAAACAAAAGCCACAACAGCTGTGTGTGGGTGAGAAAGAGCGACAAAGGGGGCGGGCGAGCGACAAACAAATTAATTTTTATATGACATTAAAACGAGCGAAGCGAGGCGATGGAAATGGCTGAAGAGTGTGTTTAAGTGTTGAGTGGTTTGCTTTTCGAGCAACAAATCTCAGTGCGAAGACAATGAGGCCTCTGCCGCCGCGCTGCTCCGCTCTGCTGCTGTTGACAGCCCCATCAAGCAAAAGAGGCACAAAAGCTGCCTCTGTGCCCCCCAAGAGAGAGCAGAGAGGGAGAGCGCGTGACATATGGGCGAAGTGATGCGAGAACAAAATTAATGTGCTGCCGACCCCACGGAGCGGCGCTCTCCGCGCTCAACTGTTGCTCGCAACGAGTGTTGCCGAGGTGCAGCCAGAGAGCGAGAGAGAGCCAGATGTCTTTGGCTTCCATTGCAGGGCGCATGCGATTGTGATTGGGCAAAAAGTACGCCATATTTGAAAATTATACGCAGTGCCTCTCGCTTGCACCTAGCATGCCGTGCTCCTCTAACGCACTTGTGCAGCGCTGCCAACCAGTTTTGAGCGAGCGTGAGAGCGCGGCAGCGCGAGAGAGCATGGCGGCGAGAGAACATCCGGCGAGCAAGGGGCTTCACTTTGACAGCAGCTACGTCGACCGCCGCACTCGGTCGATTCAATTCGAATTTTGCCTTCGCCGTGTTCAGACGTGTTCGGAAAAAGAAAAACCTGAAGCCCAGCAAACGCAAGTGGAGTGAAGAGAAAAACAAAACAAAAGCAAACCCAAGTGAAAAGCAGTCAGTCACGAAAAGTGAAAAAGTGAAATTCGGGCCCAAACACCATTTGCCCAGCAAGAAAAGTGCTCAGCAGATCTCTTCTGCCCAAAACTAAAGTGTCGCATTACGTATACGCAGTTCTTGGATTAATCGCGCGTTCGCCGTCGCATTTCTGTGGATTACCTTCGGCGGCAACGCACCTTTCGTGGATTACACATAAACCCAACTAGCGATCGCCGAAATGGTGGTTTTGGAGGGAGGCGGCGGTGTTGTTACCATTGGTAACAACCAGTACCTTCAGCCGGACTATCTGGCCCCGTTGCCAACAACGGTTAGTATTACAAAAAAAAACAGTTCAGAGAAATATTTTAGAAAATATTTTAAAATAGTTCTAAGATCTAAAAAGAAAAGAAAATATACTTAAATTGAGGCCTAAAAATAATGGAAACACCTTTCTTAGGTTTTAAAAAGCAAAATTTCTTTAAAATAAAATTATTCAAGATACATATTTTTATTAACTGTTTTCTTTATTTTTTATAAGGAATGAAAATACATTTTCTAAATATGTTGTTTACTACATCAAAAAAATAATGTAGTTTTTATGAATTGAAGAAATTCAATAAATTTCTTAGCTTAAGAAAAACTTATTTTTTCTTCAGACAATACTGGTAGTTTTTAAAAAAATAATATCAAATTAAGAATACCTTATTTTCAAGATGCGAATTCGCTATTTAAATGTAATTTGTGGATGAAATTTAACTGTTCACAAAAAAGAGATCACAGTGTTGCACTTAAAAAAATTTTAAATGAAAAGTGTATAATAAATCGAACAATATAAAGTCAAATAAAAAAAATGATATGAATGCTAAACTATGCTAAAAGATAAAAAGACTTACACCAACCTCTTCCCTTTTCGTTTTATTCTTAACAGATGGACGCCAAGAAGAGTCCCTTGGCTCTACTCGCACAGACCTGCTCCCAAATCGGAGCCGACTCGTCGGCTGTGAAACCGCTGCTGGCGATGGACAAGAACAAGACAAAGCCCGGGGCCTGCTCCTCGTCGTCGAACTCGTCGAGCTCCTCAAGCAGCGCCGAGATCTCAGCGGCCAAGTCACCCTCCGGCCAGGCCAAGTCGCCCAAGTCCAGCACACCGATCAGCGCCACCGCCACCAGCGGGAGCACCATCGTCCCCACCACCGGCGAGATCAAGCTGGCCTTCAAGCCCTACGAGACGAACGTGCTGAGCCACCAGAACCAGAACTCCTTCAAGAGCAGTGCCTCTCTGGAATCGTCCGCGGAGCCGACTCGCCCCAGCTCCAAGAACTCCTCGTCCGCACAAGAACGAGTGCCGTCGCGCAGCAAGTCCAATGCCACGCCCACCGATGGCGGCAAGGCGGAGGCGAGTGGCCACGATTCGGCCAGCCGTAAGACTGTCTCCCCCTCGGGATCGGGATCCTCGCAGCGCGGCGCCAGTCCCATTGTTCGCTCCGGCATGGAGGTGCTGAGCAACGCCAACGGCACCGCACAGCATCCAAAGGAGATGAGCAGCATGGCCGCGGCGGCGGCTGCAGCGGCGGCTGCCTACAAGGCAGCTGGTCCCTACGGCCTGAACCCCTTGTCCGCCCTTTGCTGTCCGCCCGGTATGGAGCAGCACGCGAATCCCGCCTTCCGGCCGCCCTTCGCCGGCGGCTTCTCGCACCACCACGCTGCCATGCTGGCGGCGGCAGCCAACGGCGGCTATCCGGGCGGAGCTCCTGGCGGAGGGCCGGCCGGCCAGCCGAATCCCTACATCAGCTACCAGAGGATAAAGACGCCTGCCGGCGGCGAAGCCATAGTGCCCGTGTGCAAGGATCCCTACTGCCCCGGCTGCCCCTACTCGGCGCACACGCAGCAGATGCTGATGGGCGCTCCATGTCCCGCCGGCTGCACACAGTGTGAGCACCAGAAGTACGGCCTGGCCATGGCCAGTGCGGCTGGACTGCCACCGGCGCATCCCTACTCACAGGCAGCGGCACAGGCTGCTGCCAACGCTGCAGCTGCCCGCTCCGCGCCCTACGTCTGCAGTTGGGTGGTGGGCGACGCCTATTGCGGCAAGCGGTTCCAGACCTCCGACGAGCTCTTCTCCCACCTTCGCACCCACACCGGCAACCTGTCCGACCCGGCGGCTGCTGCCGCGGCCCTGGCACAGTCGCAGGCCCAGTCCCTGCTGGGCACGCTCTTCCCGCCGTCTGCCCTGCGCGCCGGCTATCCCACGCCACCCTTGAGTCCCATGTCGGCAGCGGCGGCAGCGGCCCGATATCATCCGTACGCCAAGCCTCCGCCGGGTGCTCTGACCGGAGCACCGTCGCCATTCGGAGCCGGTGGAGCCTTTAATCCGGCAGCAGCGGCTGCGGCGGCTGCCTTGGGACCATACTACTCGCCATACGCCATGTACGGCCAGCGGATGGGAGCAGCGCATCAGTAGGAGTGGAAGCAGCAGCGGCAGCACTAGCGTTAGATACCAAAAAGGAGGCACAATGGAAATGGGACAGCCGGAGAAAGTGGCCCTGTTTGAGATAATTTCAAAGAAAAAAAGAAAGAAAATGATTGCAAAGGCTGACACAACTCTGGCTTTTGCGCTATTCTGTGATACTAAACCGTAGTTTAAAGATCGCTAGTTACACTTAAGTTCAACACATAAAATCGTCAACCACCTAAAAAATAGTAGCCAGCCGCAAAATAGCAAATCACTTTTTTCTAACCCTTAATGTCTACAATAATCAACTCCTAAGGGCACAGTTGAGACGCAAAGAGGCGGTTTACTCACTTTTATTTGTTCTCAAAGTTCAACCAAAGTTTTTAAGTCTTAGCCAGGACAACACATTTGATGACTTCCAATTCTGTTAACGAAAAATCCATTGCTGAGATGTTGAAACATTGTTTTAGTTTTACTTTCGCTATTAACTATTCTTACCATTATCTACAATCATACAACCAACCAACAACTTAAATAAAATGTTCTTTAAGTCAACTTATAAGTAAAGCAAGCATGAAAATATTTGTAATGACAACCAACCACAAAAAAAAAAAAAAACAAACAAAAAAAGTATATATATAAATAAATAAATAAATACGGAAAATAAAAATGAATATTTCATATAATTATGTACTGCGTGTAAATTCTATAAATATTAAATTAGATTTGCTATTTACTCCTTGATGTATGCAAAAGCCACAACACAATCTACACAAGAAGCCACAAGTATCAAAGAAACCGAAAAGTAATATAATCTAAACGGAAACTCCTTCGTATGAAACAGAAAATATACAAGCAGAAAACAATTTTGAAAATTTAAATTCGCATCTTTCATTGAAGTAGTTATTTTTTTACAGCGGGATAAATCAAAGGGGGCCTCTTCAAAAATTCTGCCATTCTCTGGAATAAATTCAGCAAATGTTGCTAATACATATTTTAAATATATTTACATGGGAGTTGCGAAAGGTCTTGAGGCCTTATTACTTCGAAGTCGCTTCATACCAACTGGGAAGGCCTCCATGAAAAAACTAAACAAGGACCTAGAATTCTAGAAACCTGTTTCTAACCTAAAATAATAATTTTACATCATTTGGGAAGTGTGGGAGATTTTGAATTAAACTTTCTTGTAGTATCTATTTGCATTTTTCTTTGAGTTTGTGTGGCGTTCCATTGGTATGCATCGTATCGAACTCGACCTAAAATTTTACGAGTGAGGTGGCGGAGGGAAGAAAGGTTGGATTGGGCAAGCCTTAATAAAACAGCGCCAGCGACAGCCATAAAACACCCAGGCTGAAAATTAAAAATCAATAAAAATCACATTTGTACACACAAAGTATGTAGACGAAATCAATTGCCATTCAATGAGCGGCTCAAATAAGCAATGCATATACATACTTACACACTTACAGACAATACAAATGTGCTGACGAAGCGAAATGACAAACATTATTCAGAGACAATATGCTTCAAAAATATCAAAATCCGAACGGAGCGACTCGGCAACAACTACAATAGCCAAATCAATGGCGATATTTCGAGTGTATCTCATAAATAAATTAATTGTGACAATATTCAATTGATTTGATTTGAAATTATCGCATTTAGCTGTCAACCGCTCAACACTCAGCGCTTTTTTCAATTGTTTCAATTTCCAGCGCAATCTGTTTTATATTGGTTTTTATTTCCCCTTCGATCCACTTCAATGTTGTTTCTGATTTGATTTCGATTCTATGTGAACACCAATATTGCTTGGCCCCAATACCGCTGTAAGAATATGATTTGCTCGACAGCTTGGCATATGCACATATACATGCTGATATCACAATTTCCAGAGATCAGTGTTGCCAAATGCTGCGAAAAAGTGTGGGTAACGGACGAGTTCAAAACCTGATCAGTGATTGTGGATGTGGCGGAAACTTGAGATACTTTGGGGTTTATATCATTCAATAATTTGTTAAGATATGGAAAATAATGCAAGGAAGTGAGTAAATATCAATATTATAAAAAACCTTACTTAAATTTGTTGGTAAATAAAATTATTACTTCTTCTGCGAGGTCGCATCATGATCACTGATCATAGGTGTATAATAAGGCATCTGTTTTCTTTATACATTATGTCCATAAAGTTTATAACGATATTTTCAATTGATGAATTGATCTATAAACATTTTAAATTTCTAAAATTGTTCACCACTGGAAAGGTTTTTGACCAGAAGTTAACTACGGATAGTTATATAGTTTAGCAATATTTTAAATTAAAATGGGATTTGGCTTCCTAATTTATTTCATATGTCGTTTATTTTAAATTCGTTTGTAACTATAATATATTTAAGGACATTATAAACACATAATAAGTAGATACATAAATTAATAAAAAAAAAATAATAATAAATAAAATATATAAATTAAAACTTAATAAAAAAAAATAAACGAATTTTATAATCTAAATGTTTCTGTTTTATCAATTGTCAATTTGTTACATGTATATTACATATGTATAATTTTTTTTTTATTTGGAAATTAAATAGTATATGTATTTAGCAATAACCAGCACTCGGGTTACCTTATTGCTGTTCTACTTATAGTACCGAACGTTTCTTTGCGACATTCAATTTTTTGATGACTATTAATAACTTCTTTATTCCCCTCATAATTCTGTTAACAGCGGCGATTGTTTGTCGCTTTGATTGTCTGTTTTCAGCCTTTGTGTTGTTGTTGCTGCTGCTGATCCAAATTGAATTCATTTACATGCATCATATTTCTTTGTTGTGCTCTGCTGTCCATGTTAAACAATTTGTTTCGATGTCAACACTAGCCCGGCGTCTCCAAACAGCAGCAGCCGCGGCGATAACAACAACGGCGGAAAACCGAAAAACAAGAAACTCAGCAACTTTTTGTTAAAAATATACAAACTCTGATTGTGTAGGAAGGGGCTGAAGTAGGGGCAAAATCAGAGGCAGAGTGGCTGTGGAGACCGCCGACTTCTCTTGAGATCTTGTCTAGCACTCAAGTTGGCTCTTCGGCGGCCACCATCCAACTGGCTCGTTGGTCTAGGGGTATGATTTCCGCTTAGGGTGCGGGAGGTCCCGGGTTCAAATCCCGGACGAGCCCAAGAGAATAACTTTTTTTTTTTTAACATGCATACATTTTTTACGCACTTGTAAGTTAAACAAAACGATTTAGAGGCTCATAATGATTTTAAGTATAATATAATGTTGAAATTAGTTGAACACTTTTCAAATAGAATTTCTGTAGAGCCGATTATTGTTTCGGTTGATACAAAAATAAGTATTTTCAATGCATAACATATCTGTTTTTCCACGTACAATTTTGAGGAGAAGAGCGTCACATGCAATTGGTTCTAATAGTATCAAAAGAAAAAAGCCCGTAGACTTATTGGTATTATAAGAGCCAGACACATGAGCTATAAGGAGTTGAGTCATTTTTATAAATACGGTACAAGAATCGGGTTGTTTAAGGCAATAAATATAAATATATATGACATGGCTTATATTCCGGCAAAACTTTTATGGCATCTTGTGACTTTGGGCTAGCCCCTGTCTAAATTTATGGCGCAATGAAAATTAATTCTAATCAAATGTTGTGATTTTCTATGAGGGAGTTTTGATGTACCTTTGCGCAAGTTTAAGTTAAAGAATTTGATTGTGATTCCAATATTGATTTACAAAATGTAAACAATTGGTTTATAAACTAGCTCTAATGTTTAAGATAAAATTATTAATTGCTACCCACACTTTATCCTTTCCACAAAAGTTCACTAAGGGTATACGAAGCTTCTACTTGCCTTGACTAAATTGATTAGATTCTGAATCTCATTCCTCGCCTTTTCGATTTTGATTGGCTTTTATTTATTTGCCCCAAGAGCTGACAAGTGGTCGCGGTTATTGCTATAAGGTCATAAAATCACTTTTATTGGGCCAGCCGTATATAGAGATGTTAAAGATTAAACGACACGAAGAGCTTGTATTAAATTTATGATCAAAATAGAAAAATGTGAATATAATAGGAATATCGAAGAACTTCTATCTTGAATATACCAAACACTGTATGAAAAGTATATTGATACTTTTTTTTTTTCTAAGAACAATATTTCTACTGCGTCGGACAATCGCCTATAAATAATATATTTATAGATGACTGAGATTGCGTGAGGATTATTTGTGGCCCTATATAATGTCGACAGCTGTTCTGTGCAGTGATTTCGTTTGGCGAATTGATATAGAATTGCACTGACATGTTGACGTTTAAGATTGGTTGATTTATTTGCGGACCAGCCAATGATTTATGAAGTGTCGCATGAGATTAGTGAGTGAATGGGTCTTTGGGGTTAGGGTAGATTGACCATTATATAAGCTGATAATGCTGGCTACCATCCATGGTCATCCAATCGGAATTTAAAGCATCAGTATTGTCCGCGATCAAGAAGAAAATATTTATTAATTAAGCGATCCCATAAGATTTTTATACCCGGTACCCATAGGGTACAAGGTTATTATAAGTTAGTGCCAACCGAGAATGTATGTAACAGGCAGAAGGATAAATCTCCGACCCCATAAAGTACATATATTCTTGATCAGCGTCACTAGCCGAGTCGATTTAGCCATGTCCGTCTGTCCGTCTGTCCGTCTGTCCGTCTGTCTGTCCGTGTGAGACAACAGATCTCAGAGACTATAAGAACTAGAGTTACCAAATTTGGTGACAACATTGGAATCTATTGCACGCAGATCAAGTTTGTTTTAAAATTTGGCCACGCCCACTTCCGCCCCCGAAAACATAGTAAAAAACAGTATATATAAGCCATATGCGTGATTTTCGGCGTAAAATAAATAAATAGGCGTAATGAGTAGGCAATCGTGGACGTGTTCTGAAAATTTGAGTAAAATCGGATCATAAACATAGAAGTTATTAAACAATAAAGTTTCGAGCGAGAGAGAGAGAAAGAGAGAGAGAGAGTGCACGTGCGTGTTGCTCAACATGTTACTAGCAACATTTGTCTCTTTTAAGTTCTGCTCAACATGTTCCTAGCAACATTTGTCTCTATTTGTCAACATTTCCTTTTTCCCATGTTCATGTGCTGTTTAATTTCACCAACAATGCTATGGGTACCGGGTATCTTACAGTCGGTCACACTCGACTGTAGCTTTCCCACTTGTTTAAATAATAAATTCGTATATATGCTATAGTCGTGATTTTCTTCTTAAAGTAAATAGACAAAAAATAAATTTTATTTTCAAAATTATTTTTATTATTATTATTATTTATTTAAGTTATTTGACAATAAAGATTCTGTGTATGCTTCCTCTGTGTTGGTATCATCAATATGTGCTACTCAACACGTTCTTAGCTACGTTTGTCTTCATTTGTCAAAACTTTATTTTTTCCACGTTGATGTGCTACTTAATTTCACCCACAATGCTTTGGGTACCGGGTATCTCACAGTCGGTTACAATCGACTGTAGCTTTCCTACTTATTTTGTGATGGAAGTAAACAAATGGAAAATGATTTTAATTCCAGGGAATGTTTCACTGTTGTCAATTACTGTTTGAAGGTCTTCAGCCACTTAAAGGTACTGTCTTGTACAGGAATTATGTTTTTATTACAGATAGGTTCTTATTTTTGTACATACATATATCTATATGTATATCTAGGACTGAGATCGGTATAAAGCAGACTAAATATATAACTTGTTGCCACTGCATTCCATCCCCAAAGAGTTTTATGACTTCTCCTAATAGGTGGCGAGACCCGCTTGCATGTCGCCATAAATTAAGCAGCAACGGCAGCTGACTGATGCCGGAGCTGTCGTCTGAGCTAATTAACAGTTTTGTTATAAATTACACCGAAACTCATTACAATTTTTCGTATTCCCAGCTCGGGTTGCCAGCTCCTAGGGCGACACACCCATTTGAGGCGTCAATCATGCGTAAACTGACACAGATGTGACATCCAGCGGGGGCCCACTGTGCGCCAGGAAGGCCAGCGGATACATTTGTATCTCCGAGTTGTGCCCACTGTCAACTGTCAACTCCTTAATAATTTTCCGTAGTCTTGTTACTTTTCTGTGAAATTCACGCCCCCGCTGCGAGTCGGTCCCGGGACCCTCGCCCGCGCCCTCCTATCCACTGCATCTCGCATGCTGTGTTGTGACATTGTTGCCGCTGTTGGCCTGTTTTGTTTTAATATTTATGGCTTCCTCGTGTCATTTTCATAATGTTGCGTTTGACACTTTCCCTCTGGGCTCCACCACTCAGCCACAAAAAAGAAAAAACACCAACAAAATCACACATCCCATTCACATTCCATATTATCTTACATTATATGGGCGGTCGGTCGGGATCGCCTGCCTTCCGCTCACTTTCAGTTTCCATTTGGCATCCCTGCCTCTTTTGTTAATTTTGTGTAAAATGTTTTTGAAAATGACATTTGTAGCTGACACTGTCAACGGGCACTCGGCAGCCATATATTTTTGGCTTTGAGTTAGGAGGTGCAACCAAAAAGATGCAAGTGCAGAGCGAGTTCGAGTTGCCGAGAAGCTGGTACTCAAGGGAGGTCTTGAAAACATACTCAAATACTAAATCTGGAAGAATTTGTACTCTTGATTTACTATTGATGTTTTTCAAGGTGTTTTTCTAGCGGTTGGTGTTGATTTTCGCCCTCTAAATAATATTTTTTTCTTAAATGGTTGAAGTCTCTTTATAAAATATTAAATATACCAAACTTTTTGAGGGGTTCTCGCTAACTCGAGGTCTAGTCGGCTTAACTTCTCTATGAAGGTCAAGACTCGATTATATGCCAAAATCACACAGTTTTTTTTTTCGTAAAGCGGGTTACCAGACGCGTTTCGATCGATACCATTCTATCTCGTCTCGAGACGAGTCTTGACTTCCATACGAGAAGTTCAGCCGGATAGACCTCGAGTTAGCTAGAACCCCTCACTAACAAGTATAGGTTGCCCAAACAAAAAACTTCATTCCAAACTTTCTTAATTGTCTTTAAAAAATCTTACGTAGTTTCCAAATTAATTAAATTATATGTAGGTTTTTATATATATAAAATAAAAAATTATTTCAAAATAAGCAAACTTTTATTTTCAGCTTACAACGTGAGCCTGCACCCTATTCAAACATAAATTAAAGCAGGGAAACGGGGAATAAAATATGATATGACAAGGGGAAAATATAATACACACGTTCCCTCGCACTTATCTACATATAAATAAAATTATACGATGAAAAAATATATATTAAGTCGCGTTGAGAATTTATGGCCCTGCAAGGCCTTCCGACTCAAGCCGCGGCATAAATACTTCAGCTGTGATTATTATTGCACCCAGCTAGCCACCCAGAGAAATACCTGGCCTGTGCCGAAACTAGCGGAAACAACTGGAAAGCAACAGAAATAAAATACCTTGAGCCAAGCCGATTTTGTTGTGGAACACTTCAAAGGCCACCGCTGCCGCGATGAATTTTTCGGGGAGCTCGGCGCTAATATATTATTGATAGATATATCAGTGATATATGTATGCGACACTGGTCAGTGGCGGACTTTGCTAGATTGTAAATTACGCCCAAAACAAAGAAATACCGAAAATCTGGATGGGTTCTCTCGTAACTTCTATAGAGTCTGACATGGTGTGGGCTGATTTGGTAAATCAGGTCGCCGGCAACCAGAGTTTGTTGATAAACGGGTGTATCGGAAAATGTTGCTGTCAAATCCGTTAATTAATTCCTTTTATTTGGCCCTCTGAATTTTCCGCTCCGTTTTTTTGCTTTTGACTATTAATTAATAATGCCAAATGGGTCAAACTAAAGTGATTTTGATTGATTGCAGTTAACTTAATAATTGTGAGCAGGAATATATTTTTAAAATACAAATACTTAAATATAGGGCTTACATTTTAGTTAGTAAGTTTCATGGTAAATAGCAGGGTATATACGACAAGTGTCGACAGTAGCGCTCAGTGTTGGCCCATCGAAATGTTTGCTTTTGCCATTCCTGTATATAAGTTTTAGGTGGATAATATAATGTTCCCTGGACTAGTTCTCGTATCCATCCTTATACCCTATACACTCAGAAATAAGCTCTCCGTTGAAGCCTCAACAGGGCATATATATTTCATGCCCTGTCAAGATAAGCGATAGGCTAAAGCCGCCTGTTAAGTGTGATATAGTCAGAAGTTGCTAAATATGGGCTTGACCTGCTGCTGCTGATGGTGCTGCTGTTGCTGTTGTCCGATGGCCACATTATTAAGCCAATTCAGCGGCTGCAGATAAATAAATAAAATTTGAAACATTGCCGCAACAATAAAAGGCGACAGTACACGATTTATTAAACGGAGCGGCTGCTGTTGCTCGCTGGTCCAAATGAAGAGGCAAAACAACAGCAACATCGAGGAGCGAACAGCAGCAGCTGCCACCGTGTTGTTGCTCACATTACTCTTTTTGGACAGAGGGAAACCGACAGCAGATACAAAGATACAGATACATTCGCTATATGGAAACACACAATACTTGAGGTTGAGGCCAAAATGACTAATGACCAGCGATTATCAAGCGATAAAAGGCACGGAGAGCCAACAGCGGCAGCACCAACAACAAAGATAATTTATTATTGTTTTAAACATTTGTGTTTTGCGCTCAAACGAGATACATTTGTCTCCTCCATGCCGCCTGGAAACCTTTTTCTGGCTTTTGTTCATTAAGACAATATTAAAACAGAAAGAGAGAGAAAAAAAAAACGAAATCAAAGAAGAATTGCCTTACATATTTATATAAATAGGCAATATAGCATATGTAAATTCTCCCCTTATTCCTTTTCCGTGGCGTAACTTTTTAGCATATGTATCTGTTGCTTTTTGTGTCGGCAACTTGTAATTAGCTGGAGCTTTTTCTACTTTTTTTACTGCCTTCCGAGTGTTAAATTTGTGTCGGCTACCAGAGTTGTTGGCGGCAAAGGCAGAAGCCGCCGGAGAACAGACAACAATAATAAACTTGAAGATTCATGAAAGCGGCCAAAAGGAAAATAAACAGTCAACGAGACGTAAATTTAAGACTTTTAGTATTTCATTTCTTTTGTTTCAGGGCTCCGCTAACTTTCGGACCGCTAACATTCCACAACTATACAGAAATACACTATTCTACATACGTACGTAACATATAAATGGCAGATAAAATTTAAAACAAATGATTTTAAATTTACCTGTTAGTAACAGGTTTGTAATATCAAAGGGTGTATTTCATATTTATTTTTATTTCAACTTAAGTTTTGGATTGTCTTCTCATTAAAATATTTCATATAACCTCTATAGAAGTGTAGTAAGAAAGAGGTTCGAAGATCTAGGAGCGATTGCTGTGGCGTTGGTTTCGTTGTAAATGTGAATTTGTGGAAATTAAAAATATATTTATGGCTTAGTGGTAATAAATTATGTTTCTTGTTAAAATTCTATTGTTTTTGCGCCTGTTTCATGCTTTCTTTTTTCCCCTTATTAATTTTTTTGTTGAGAGAAATTTTGTTGTTTTGCGTAAATTACTTACTGCGAGAAGACAACATATGTATGAATATTGGCTCATAATAGTGTGCTTATGCCATTATTTATAGGCTGCTGATTTTCTGACATTGTCTCAAAGAATGTTACTATGAACTTACTATAACACTATGATTTCCAACAAGTTTATTTTCGGGGAATCTCCAAATGCTTTATATTATTTGTTGAAACGATCTACATTGGCTCAGAGCTCAGTTTTCAGAAAGCAAAAAAGGTATTTTAAACAATAATAAAGAATATAGCATTATTTTCAAATTAAACAATTAAATAAACAGAAGATAAAGTTTACTCAGCAAAACCTGCACTGGTAGCTATTCAACGCATTGATTTGAAATCTGGTACAAAGGAAGTACATTAAGTATAGGGAACAAATAAAGCCGATTAGAAATACTATTTTAAGAGTATTTTCCTCGTCAGACAACCAAGCTATAAAGAACGCTTGCTCTTGTCACACTTGTGATAGTTTATTGGCTTGACACTTTGTCGCACAACAACAGCAGGCATAGACAAACAGCGAACGAGATTACTTTGTCTGTTTCCGTTGGCATTTTTTGTGGGCGCTCGAAATGGAATTGATTTCATAACGACACAATTATGTTGGTCTAATCTAAATGAAGAGCAATTAAAATGGAAATTTATGGCCCCAGTGTGTCACATACTCAGCGAGTTCAAGAGCCCGGACTGGGCTGTCACCAGCTTATTATATTTTATATAACTTTACAGCTCTTTCCGATTCGAGTGATAATTTCTTCGATAGGCAATTAAAAATTTGTTCAGCTAACGATTTGGTGCCGCTCTCAGTTAATTTTTTTATTGCCGGGTGGTGCAAGTACTTAAGGCCCCCTTAAAAATATATTGTACTGTTTGCTAAGAACTTTCATAATAAACAATAGACGTCACATCTGCGGATGTTTCTTTAAAAAACGCTTCAGGTATGGGATAAATTAAGACAATACTATTACTGGCAGTAGGCTACTTTGCTTCCGAGGCAAAGATAATAAACAACATTTGGGGGGTTTAGGAAAGAAAACGACGCAGGAAAACAAGATAAAACATTCTGTTGGGTCTCGTGATTGTCGTGCCGCCCCATGACAAGGTCTTTCGCTCTCGAATTAGAGTGGAATCTGTCTAAATTTAGTAGTCATCTGATTAGGAGGCCTCTTTTGTCATTTAGATAGCGTATGCTAATACGTTAAGAAATATTAAAGCTAGATTTGCTGGATTTGCTGAAGATGAAACGAAAGAGGGACCACAATGCAGCATTATATCACTGGCCACTGTCAGTTATTGTTTGCAGATCTTGCCCATTCTTATCACTACATTTTATTGTTTTTTGTTTGTTTTTTCATTATGAAAGTCGAGATACGGTACGTCCATAGTTGATATTTGTATACCGAATATAAAGTTTCAGTAAAAATAATTTCTATCCATCCCAGGAACTCACGGTTACTTTGAAAATTATAAAATATCAATATATTTTGAATATTTTTTTAAATTTTTATTATTTTATTGGTACGAGTCTAAAACAGTTCCCCGTTAAAATCATTTGATATTTTTGTAAAAACAAATTCAAGCCAACCAGAGAAGAAACTTGAAAAGGCATTAAAGTTATACCCCGCCAAAGTCAGCGGTCATTCCGAGCTGTCAGATATTGCCGCCCACCTTTGGACGACCATCCCGAGATCGTCCTCTACTTTGACAGTGGCTCTCTTCTCTTGGCCATTTAATCACAGTATTAACTCTTTTGCTGAGCCGCCTGTCACTCACGTCGAATCGAGGGGCGCGGGCAGCAGTCGCTGTGGGGCAGACGTCGATGTTATAAACACTACTGTCTTCCAACTGTCAAGTTGCTCTAAGTTTTTGAGCGCAAAATAAAAGCCGACTTGACAGCTGAACGGTCGACCAACTCATGTTGATGATGATGATTATTATGTATTTTTGCTGTTTTTCCGTTTACCGCCCAGTGACACACTTACACTACGAAAAAAAAGCGATTCAAATATCATAATAAAGTTAAGGCAATAAAAAAAATATGTGAAGGCATCAATTATAAGTATCTATCTATTAATGATAATTTTTGAGTTTTCTTGTTTTCTTTTAAGTTTAATAAAATATACTGGGGCGTTATTCGTTTAGGGGCTCACATATAATTAACATAGTAATACCGATAAATTGTTCGCAGTGCTGTGGGACTTGGACTGAGACACAGACACAGACCAAACACACTGAGTCGCCCAGGCACATTCGTTTAGGCTTTTAAACGCTTAGGTCGTCTTATATTGGACTTAACGCGCAGCCCGATGCCAAAAGCCAACTGTTGGACAGCTGAAGACGCCTCGGCTCGATGGCGGCGACGGCTGCGGCGGCGGCGAAACTTGAAATGAGTTTGGACGCGCCTCGGATAATGAAAACGAAACGAGGCGCGCGCGCTCCACAAACGGAGAAAATGGATAAAAAAAACACCGAAAAGTCAAGTAAAATCCCAGCCGACTCAAAGAATAAAAACGTCAAAAGTGATTTTGCGCTGTGGTCAGCAGTGAAATCAAAAAGTGCCGCCGTCGCTGCCCCTGAAGAGCGGTATGCGGCAGGGCAGTGCCCACTGTTAACTGTTTTGTACAAGCTGATGAGCTTTAGGGCGCTTGGGGGATTTTGTCATTTCCTTTTTCAGTTTTTTTTTGTATTCTTTTCTTCGTTTTCGTTTTTAGTATAGGCCTTGCCATTTTTGGAGATGGTATTCTTACAATATTTGGGGTTTCCACAAGTTTTTGCTTATTTGGACACACAGCTTTCTCGCAGAACTTACAGTAACTGATGGAGTGTCCAGGCTAGAGGCTTGGAAATTACTGTCTCAGCTCTAGGTTAAAATTCTTAAGCATTTATTGCACAACGGAATTTTGTCATTTAATTCCATAAATTTTTATTTAATAATAGTTTAGTTAGATATCTTACAAACTAGTAAGCTGTGAAAATAAGATAATATATTGTTTAGGAGACTGAAACCATCACATTGGCAGGAGGCTACAGACGATCGCCCTTTCACACCCATAAATAATACAACATTTCGCAGCTGATAAACTTCAATTAGTTTCCCATGCAATGAATTCGGGTTAAGGCCTGTCGCTCACCACGCAAAAAGTGCAGGCCTTCCTGCTTCGCCCTCGTCTTGAAAAATGCGAACACAACAGGAATTGTTTATAAATTATTGATTAAATGACAATGCGGTGCCAGAATTTGATTTATGGCCCGGCAGAGAGACACGCAAGCGACTGTGCCAAAGAGTGTGAGAGTGGGCACGACAGCGCATTGAAAAATTATTAAGCAAACAATAAAAGATGGCCGACGTCCCCCGCCGAACGATTTATGACAGCAAATTAAATGTGAGAAGGAGCTCCATGAAATGCGTGGCCAAAGTTACACAACAGCCGAAAAAGAAAACGCAACCTATATGGGGAGATGGGAGGTAAGGCAACCTCTATATAGCCGGTTGGTTGTATTCATTTATCATTGGGCAAGAGCGAAACAAAAGTGACATCAAGTCACTCATCAATCACCAATTACGAAATGGCTGAAGGGAAAAGTTGGAAAACTTTGCCAATAGATTAACGCTAAAATGGAGACACTGTCTTCCAGGGCTCTGAGTCTCATCGGAGTTACCATCAATTAGCAGTCTTAACTTTGCTGACTTATCATTCGATAAAATGCGCTAAATACTGGGTATTAAAAAGGCACTTCAATTTTACTCTCGGACACATTTGTGTAAAAATAATTAATTAAAATAATCTTTGCTGTTTAAATTATGGAAATTTGTGCTCAGCACCTTGTGGCACCTTATCACTTCCAAATGGAGGGCTTACTTTCAAGAACTTGTTAAACTCAATTTGATTGGGACTTAGAGACAAGATCAATGGTACTTATGGAATATTTCTAGTTTAAAAGTTCCCATATGAATTGGAAGTAAATCCCTCTTACATCCTTTAAGAACCCAAAGCGATTGAAGTTTTTGTTATCAAGTTTTTGAAACTGTCCGACATACACAGAATGACGTTATCAAAGACGGAGGCCTTATGGGTTTCACCACAAACTGAAGCTTTTGATAACTTAAGTAAGTAGAGTTAAGCTAAACTTACTTAAATAAGCTCAAAGTAATCCTTACATTCAGAGCGTGGTTAAATGCATATACCATATAGTTCTTACATTAACACAGCTAATAACACAGAAAAAAATAAAAAAATAAAAAATAAAAAAACTTACAAGCATTTAATTTTTCAAGCCAAATAACTAAATAGCTAAACACAAGGGTGTTCTATATATTACATTTTATATTTCTAGCTTCCGAAGAAGTTTAATTAACATATTTTAGCTGGCCTAAAACTAAAGATAATTTGATTATATTATATGAATGAGAAATTTTATAAGTGACAGAGTAATTTAATAGTGCTTTGGAAGTAGAAATAATTATTGGACATAATGGCATTCATTAATTATTAAAACCTTTTTCCTTAATCATTTAATACTGACGCGTTTCCTTATAATCTTAACAAACCTTAAACACCTGATCTGGGTCCTTTTATGTTGAAGTGGTTATTGTACCCGACTTCAAAGTGGCCACACCCTTATCTTCTATAACACTGATTTATGAGGGACAAACAGAGCAAAAGTATGAAGTATCCGTCATATATATAAAACGTGAAATAGATTTACAGCGTACATCATCTGTCGCACTGAGCTGTACGCGAGGTGTAAATACCGGGATTATGCTGCTACGAAAGCTACTGGGCTCTGAGCAAATAGGCATCAGAGCCAGCCACTCGGCCAGGCACTTTCGTAACCCTTTTTCCTCATCAGCTGCTGGAACAACTGTGCTAATATTTGCCAAACATTCAACTCTCCGGGCGATATGATTCGAGTATGTCGGGTCGAGTCGGGTGAGTATTCCTTAAACTTATGCGCTTATGCCTTTTGTATTGTTTATCAAGTGTAACACGCTGTGTCTTTATTTGTTTTCCAACACTCGGTGTCTGGCCAAAGTTGATTACAAGTCCCGCTATGTGGCAAATAGCCCGCGCTGTCCACCCGACTCTTGACACACAATAGCTGAGACAGAATTACGATCGGCGGGTCTCGCCAGATTTCACTTTTATTTGTATGTTTTATTTAATTTTCCGTTGGCTTGTTTAAATAAATGGATATAAATCTGGACGTCGGGCTGGTGGCATGGAGTTGATTTACACAGAATAATGCGCATTTTTCTCGTGTTTAACAGACTTAATGTCTGTTTATAAGTCCAGGGCGAGATCTGTGTGCTGTTCGTGTGCTCTGCGTTCGGGTGTCGCCGCGCCATAAAATATATTAACAAACTGATTTATTGCATTTTGATAACCTCTCACTGGGTCGGGCCACTGTCACCACACGCTGTCTCTGTATTTCTCGACTAGGAACTGTCGCCGCTCCTCAATCCTCGGACCTCAATCGAATCAAATAGATTCGAGCACAACTGTGCAAAATGTCAAGCGATTTCAGATGAAGAAAAGAGCTCTTTATAATTGCCTTGGTAATTTATGGCCCGTTTTATATACAGATACACCGGAGAGTGTGTCTTTAATGATTTTGTTTACAAGCGAATTCGTTTTATTTGTTTTTCTTTATTTTTGCGTTTTGGAATTGGTTATTTATTATTCCCATGATATTCCCTTGCAAAAGGTATCATCAGCACTGCTCATTATTCAGTTGCTTCTCCGATATAAGTTATTCGAAGTCGGATCTCTTATTTATTATTGTTATTTCAATCTTATAATACTATTTAATTCTTTGACTAAGTTTCCTAAAAACTTTAGTAATCTTTATTTTTGAATTTGTAGTTTCATAAAAGGCGCTTATCGCACACAACCGTTTGCTTTCACTTGTCTAAAGATTTGCCTTATTTTATATTTTTGTGTCAAAATATTTACGCATACACATTTCGAGGACTAGAAGAATGATGGAGGGTGACTTTGGTGATAGATAATCCAAGCACTCGACATTTGACGCAATCTGCAAAGTTTGTTCACGTGTGACAAGGTTAATTTTTATTCATAAATGAACTGATAATGCCCAAGTGTAGTGTGTGCTTATGAAATAATACTCGTGATTGAGAATGACGGACAGGCAGATTGACAGGAAGACAGTTGCCAGTGGGAGATAATAGTATGTTTGTGCAGGGAAGAACCGATTAAAATTTTACTTGGGTTTTGGCCAAATAACAAAATAGACAAATACAAAAATAAAAGTCTTGTGTGGTCTCCTAACGGAAAACAGATAAAACTATCCCACAAAAGTGTATTAAAGAAAATAAAACAAAAACTTCTCATCTATGACGACTGGCAATAAGCGTTTATTTTATAATAATCGAACAACGATAGTCTCTGAGAATTAAGGTACCAGGTAGCTCACAGTTGAGGTTGAGTATAAACAGAGATCAATATAATTACAAATACGCCGGACGACCATAAATTTGATTTGCAATATGGGAGCTATTTTTCTGTTAGCGACAAACATCGGGCTCTCTCCGATCTCTCAAATTTGATAGTGTCAAAATCTAACAAGAAAGATCGCTAACTTCGCCAAGTCGAAGTTTATACACCCTAGCAGATAAAATCATGAAATTTAAAATTTATTGCTTAATTTACATTAAAAGATCATGTTTTTATTTTAATCCGATAACATTAGAAACATCGAAATCAGTTAATTTGGTCAGATCGCTTCTATGGCAGCTAAATGATATAGTTGTTCATTCCGACTTATATATTAATGGGAAGAGAAAGAAGGCTATCTGCAAAGTTTCATTCAGATAGCTCATAAACTGAGAGTCTGCGTAGAAATAAATAAATAAATTGAGTTAGGTGATAAATCTTTTTAAATATCATTGCAACCTCAATCTGAACCCGTTTATATCACACCAACAACCGAGTGAGGAACTAAGAGATCTTAGGAATCCAAATGTACATATACAGGAATGAAACAGCTCCATATTTTGTTGGCTTTCAGTCATTGAGTCATTTACATATTTGCCAACAAAATGTCAGCCATAAAATATAAACTAAAGCAACTGTGTGAAGAGCGGAACCAGCGCGAAGTCAGAGCCCGAGAAAAAGCCGGAAGATAAATGAAGGCGCAGCTGCTGCGGCTACATCAACGCTAATTGCTTTGTGCATCTTACAGATACACGAGCAGAGCAGCGACAGCGACTGAGATACACGGGGCGCGAAGACTCGAAGATATATACGAAATCATAATTCATATTTCTCCTTCTTTCGGTCTGTTGTCGTTCCTTTGGCGGACTTGTGATCTGTGTGACAGGGACGGGGACGGATAAGCTGTGGGACGGTGCAAAGGGAGCAGAAATGTCAAAATGCATTAACATTTAATTGAGGCTAATTTAAGGCGAAATATTTCGCTTGGCGTATATGAAAATTTATGCGTCTCATTTCGGTCGGATCTGCTCACGGATCTTCCTCTGTCCTTTTGCTTTCATTAGCTTTCTGTACACAACAAAAATTTGTATTTTTTCGATATCAATTATCTTTATAATACAGTTTGTATATAAAGAAGGATAAACTTAAGTCGACAATAAAGAAGAACGAGAAGAAAGCTATCTTCGGTAAACCGAAGTTTGTATACCCTTGCAGTCTGCAATTGGATCATTGAAACTCGATCCATTTTGGTAATGTTAAAAGAAAAATGTCAAATTATGTAAATTTTGTAAATTTTACATTTTACATGTAGAGTTTTACATTTTCATATAAATCGACCGATCCCTTCTATGGCAGCTATATTATATAGTTGTCCGATCTTAATGAAATTAAAACCGTAATTCTAAAACTATAAAAACGACAATATCTCGAAATTTATAGAAATTCGTTGAAAACAGAGAAGTTAACATTTTTACATTAATTTCCCCATCATTTCTATGGCAGCTATAAGATATAGTGGTCCGATTTCGGCCGTTCCGACATATATACTGCGTGCTAATGAAATAAGACTATGCTGAAAATTTCAGCCCGATAGCTCAAAACTGAGAGACTAGTTCGCGTAGAAACCGACAGACGGACAGACGGACAGACGGACAGACGGACAGACAGACGGACATGGCTAGATCGACTCGGCTGGTGACGCTGATCAAGAATATATATACTTTATGGGGTCGGAGATGCCTCCTTCACTGCGTTGCAAACATCATGACAAAATTATTATACCCTCTGCAAGGGTATAAAAAATGAGAATAAATATATTGAATAGATTCAAATTATTTATCAACCATTAATTTAATTTAATTAATTTTTCCTGTGTATGTTTGGCCGCCAGACAGATGCGGATATGTTTGAGAAATGAGTGCATTTTGTAAAAATGTCACATTACATTTAATTTATGCAACGTCAACGCTGAAAACCACTTTCGGATCTGTGTCTTTTGTGTGCCCTTCAGCGTTTTGCCCTGTGCAGCTCCTTTCACTGGAAGTGTTGCATGAAATTGCTTAGATGGTGATGATGATATTTCTTGTTTGCTTCTAATTTCATTTTTTGTCTGCATAATTCTTTTACACCTCAGCAAATTGAATGAGGTCAATGCCGAGTTCGATCTTAAAACCAGTACAACTCAGTGAAGATGTTTCGCTGAGGAATAAATGCAAATATTCCTCTGGAAACCTTTTTAATTTCTTATTCTCAAGCCCAAACTATCCTCAAAAGTAAACAAATATCCACGTAACGCCTTCTGCCATCTAAATGGAGGAAATTAATCTCAATCTTGGAACTTCAGCTATCAATCATTTGGCTGGCAGAAGAACGTTCTCGGCAAACTACACCCCGCCCAGTGACAAAATTTGACAGGAAACTTGGCAGGAGGTCGTGCCGCCCCACTCGAGTGTAAGTGGATATGGACTTGGGTCTGGACTGCGGACCACCAGCTGCCAGGATCGAGCTGCGGCTGTCAAGCTTTTAACCCAAAACGTTGTGTACGAATTGATTTTGCTCCTCTCAGCAGGACTCTGAGCCAGCTGACACTGGCAGGAGGTCCAGTTAGCTGTGTTGTCAATACAGCTTTGTAGCCAAACATTTATGCCAGAAATGCCGCAATCTGAACTTCTATTTTCTTGGCAAAACCAAGATTTTATTCTAGATTTGTAACATGAGTGTGCCGATGTTTTTATAATATTTATGCGTACAATAGTGTCCATGATTTTATAGAACTTAGCTAGTGTTGCGCATCTCAGGAGCTACTGGCTAGTGTTAACCTTCTTCAGATGGCAGCACTGCCGTCGAGGCAGGCAAAGGCGTCGACTACCTTGGACTTGTCACTGATAGCAGCTGGTGGTGGAAGAGCTGGTTCTGCGGGTCGGGAGTGCTGACTACGCCCAGCAGCTAAACAAAGTTTGAATTGACTTTGTTAACTCGACTGGCGGGCTCAAGTGGTAGATACTTACGCCCGTGCATGCCATCTATGAGGCCTGCTGTGAAATCTGCAAATTGCCGTGTCATTATTTGTTAGCATCAAACCAAGACCCGGCCAGGATGGCGGCGACGCCCTTGGCTAACCTCAACCTCAACCCCAACCCAAGCCTAAAGCCTCGTTCTCGCCCTCCGCACACATTGTGCTCGGCGTCAGAAAGTGTAATTGGCAGCCCGCCCGACTGTGGATTGGTTCGGGATCGGAATCGGCATCGAGTCGGACTTGGAACAGGACTCGAAATCGGGGTGTAACCCACTGTCGGCTTACACACTCAAGTCAAGCGTCCGAGCGAACCCGGCTCTCTGAACTCAAGCGAGCTGGAACCGAGCTGCCGGCAGACAGTTGGTAACTGTCAGTGGGCATGTTCGACTTGACAGCATAATATTACAAATCCCTGCCGAAAGCAGACAGTAACGATGACAGCACGGCCAGCCGGCAACGCAACGGGCAAAAGGCAAAAGGACAACCGCAAAGCAGACTCAGACACTGACACAAACACAGACGCAGGGCGACAGGAAGAGCGGAGAGGGCAAATGGCAGCCCAGAAAATATCCCATAGAAAGGCATATTTTATTCCTCAGGTAAAATGTCAGACTAGGGGAAATCATTTTACCCCAAAACTGTTTGTGGTTAGCCAAAATTGGGTCGCAATTGCCCTTTCCAGTAGAGAAATTGAACTGCCCATGTCAGGGTTTTAGCCTTGAGTAATATAACAAACAAATTGGCTTTTTATATTTCAAACGACTGTTTAATCAATCAAAAATTGATTTATTAATTATTTAAACAGAGCAGTTACTTTCGACCTTATAAAGTATATACATACGTTGATGATTAGTATCAAAAGATGAGTCGATCTAGCCATGTCCGGTCTTTCTGTTCGAAAATACTACTTTCCGAATAGTCATTGTTTTGCGATTAAAGGAAGTATATTAATCGGAACGGGGCGGGTCGTACGACTACGCAGTTTACCTGTCATAGAAACGATAAAGAAAAATTCTAATAAAAAATATAAAAATTATTGCTTCGTATTTGTTTAACATATTTGCATCTACCCTAATTTTTATAATTTCGGATGATTTTGGTGGACTATGAATTTTATTTGGTACAAATCGGACAACTATATCATTTAGCTGCTAAGAAAACGATCGAAAAATTAAAATAACTTATGTAAAAGTTTTTTTTTCTTAACACATTTCATCTACTCTAAGACAGCCATTTATTACGATTTCAGAATTACAGATTTCAATTTATGAAATACCGGAGGATTATATTAAATAGCTGCCAATCGGCTGAATCGGCCAATCTTTGTGTTTATAATATAAACCTTATATATAAATGTTTTACCCAGCTAAAGTAATTTTTTTTTACCCAAAAACGGGCAAATATATCTTATAGTTGTAATTGAAATTGTCCGGACAAATGAAGTAAGCTTCCTTTGTTGTTTAAAATAAGTCATGACTCGAAATATAATCGCTTTCGACGAGTTCAGCAGCACATTGTTGTTCTGTACAGTTCAATGAAAATAGGGCGATGGTTTGAAATAGGTACTCTAGGAGCGATCGTGCAAAATGGTATTAACTTTTCTGCTTTTAATTTATGCCGATTCTTAAATGCTCTTCATGCATAGAAAATATTCGTGCATCATCTGTGAGAAAAATTATAAATATTTTGACTCAAAAAAAAACTCTATTTATTCGAATATGGAGCAATCCAAATAATCATCAGATCCGAATTTTTCTAAGTGGCAACTTCCAGGTCCCCATCAATAACAGCATAGCGCGGCGTATAATCAATTAATGTTGTAGGGGAAATCACATAATTTGCGTAACATTAAACGGATCGCGTCGTTGACTTAAAACGGACGCATTCGATATGGTCGCATTTCACAAATTTTACGAGGCGCATTTCAGGCTGATAGAAACATTTACGAGGCACTCTTGGCCCGGTCTGGTCCGGGGTATTGGTCTCGTAGGCTTGGTAGCAATTGGTAAACAAGTTTATGGCCAGCCTCCATCTCCATATCTATTCCCAGCTCCATCTCCGCCTCACAATCTCTCTCTTGATTCGCCGACATGGCTATAAATTTATTGCACTTTTGCATATAATTTTCAAATTAAGTGTTGCTCCATGTATATTGATACATTTACTAAATGCATTTCCTAACTATTTGCTGACAGTACCGAAGACTACTTGGTTGCCCTATGTTGAATGTTGACTTAAGCCAATGATTAATCGGAATATCAGGAACATAATATTTTCGAGTCAAGTTTATAAGTTAGTGCCTAGGAAAATGCACATATGCAAAGAGCAGAGGGTGGCATTTACATATCATTAGAGTAAAACAAAAATTATTAAAATAATACAAATATATAATACCTCTTGTATTTTTCGCTTTTCCGAATTTTGGAATTATATTTTGTATCTTTCCTGTTTTCCAGTTGTTAATAATTAATGCTTCCTCTCTGAGAAATGTGTATCTCTGGATCCGTCAAAATAATTTCAGCAATGGTTAAAATATATAGAATACGAAACGGACTCTTTGCACTCTTTGTACTAGAATCTAATCTCTTGTCAACCTTTAATTGGTAACTAAGGCATTATTCAGCCTTTTCTTTTCAATCCCTGACGATTACGGTCGTCCACCCTCGCAATTTCATCGCTCCTTGCGCAACTCCGCGCCTTTGTCGACCATTCATTCAGCTGACAGTCACTTCCTGTCAGCGGCCCCCAGCAAGCTCTCGCTCACTCCTTTGTGACGGCTCATTAGCATGTGTGCGTGGCTGTTCTCGTCTCTGTCTCACTATTCTTATACCCTGTACACTTGGAGCACGATTCATGGGAATGTATGTACACATGTCCATCGGCATTTACGGCTATACCGGGCTGGCCGTTCGATTGTAACTTCATCTGTATGCCCAATGAAAGCCTATGACCCGAATCTTGTATTACTCGCGCCAAGGATGATAACAGTTCTCAACCATTAATTCATAATTTAGCACATTCGTACGCCATGAACAACCATGACAAAATTAACATATTTTGACGTGTACGATCACCAAAGTCTCGGTGCTCGTCGTTACTACGTGGAATGTCGTCCACAGTGATTTTATATAAATATACTTATTTATATGTATATTTATATACTCCTTTCACTACAACAAACACACATCAAGAAAGCTGGTAGAGAACATTTAGAAATGCAGGGTATTTCAAAGTCGTTTTCCTCCCTGTCGCTCGTTCTGTCTTCATTGACTGTCAGCTGACTTAGGGAGGCAGCTCTCGCTCGTTCTTACACGCTGTCGCCATCTCGGTTGCTCCAAGAGCAATATGAAACTTACTAGCACCTAACCTGCAGTGTAACGCTTTGTATTGTTCACGCAAAATTTATTTCCGCTACGTCATGAACATCCTGTTTTCGTCGTTGTAGTTGTAGTTGTCCTCATCAACATCCTTGTTGTATTTGTTGTTAATTTACGTAATAAATACGCTTGAAAATTCTGCACGCACATGCAAATGAATAACGCTGCTCGGGAGCAACGGCAACAGCAACAGCAACAGCAACAGCAACAGCCAAAGCATGAGCAACTGAAACAGCAGCAACATCAACTTAACTGTCACTTGTCACAGGGACGCTAGCGCTCCTCTCGCTCCCCTTTGGATGTCCTGGCAGTGCTGTCGTCTCTCACATGTCAACGGGCGTCGCTTTGCTTGGCATTTTGTGATGTGAAATGAAGCAACGAGGTGACAGCAGCAGCAGCAACAGCAGCACAGCAGCGGCAGCAAAGGGAGTTCTGCTCTTGCAGCGGCAGCATAAATGAATTACTCGCGTGAACAACAAAACTGTCAGAAGGCTGTCGGCTGAGGGGGCGACGTCGGTGGGGATGGAGACGGAGGATGAGGACCAGGAGTAAGGGTGGGCCGAGCCCATGTCGCATTGCAATCGCCCAATGTTGCTGGCGGCCCTGTAAGTGTGTGCGAGGTGTCAGCGCATCGCATTTGAAATGCTCTCGCACATACGACTGAAAACAGTTGACAGTTAGCAGTCAGAGCAGCGACAAAGTATTGCTCCCGACAGTCAACGCCACAGGCAACGGCAGCACCAATCAGAGGCACACCAGCAACATGTTGCCACCGTTCGTGTTGAGCCCTTCGCTCGAATGCCCCGACCATTAAAGTACCCGGAACAGTGTCCAAGCATTGCAGCATCAAAAAAATATCCTACTTTTTGGGAGGCCACACCAGAACCATTCTATGTAGTTAGGTCTAAGGTCTGTCCCATCATTTGGTTTGCAAAGTGAGAAGAACTTGCAAAACTATATTAATAATCTAGCTTAAGCTTTTTGAATTTAACTAAATCGATATCTCGACCTTTCAGATCGGTCTTACAAGGAGGTCTGGCAACGCCTCCAACTCTCATTTCTCTTTTACTTTTGCTTTTGCAAACATTGTCTGTGCCACAGCGCCACAGATAAAAATTATTTATTTTATAAAATTCCTTCATGATAATTTTTATAAAATTCTTACAGTTTTTTCCGGTCTATTAGGGTTGCACATTGGTTGGGAAAACGTTACAGGGATATATGCGTAAAAATAGTGAAACGACTACTAATACTAATAATAGAGAGTTTTAAAGTAAAGGGTTATACACAAATGAATTTAAATAATTTTTCATGATTGTTAATAAAGGCTAGGTAACGTTTTTTCGAGTGTATCTGTCATGGACCCGCATATGAAATGTGAGTGTGAAATCTTTGTGGGTCCATGCCCCACGATTATCATACCTCAAACTTGTAGCAATCATGGAAAAGCTGTTGCGGTTGTCAGCCCTTGGGTTCTTCCTTTTTGGTTGTAGCAATTTTCATTTTCGCACTCCATTATAAAGTAATTTTTGCATTACTTATGCCTGTCAACGTCTGGCGCTTTTCGCCGCTTTCTTCATCCTGTTTCCGCGACACCGCTCCTGCCCCTGCCCCTGTCCCTGTCCCTGTCCCAGTCCTTATTTTTCCTGCCACCGCCTCTGTCTTTGTGGGGATCCTTGTTGGCAAAGATTAATATGTTGCCGCTGTGCTGTTTCTGTGCTCACTGCTCACTCGCTCAGTGTGCCCTGCTCGCATGTGTGACAGTTTGCAAATGTGATTGACAACTGACACTGGCATATAAATTCAAAGCTTTCGCTTCGAGGACAGGGGCCACAACAGCAACAACTGCTGCCCGCCTGGAGGCATGACAAACTGACTGACTGACTGACTGAATGACGGACGTGTGGGGTCTGGACGCTCTGACTGACTGACTGATGGACCGACTGTCTGCAATGCAGTTGGGTGTTGTCTCAGCCTCGACTCAGTTGGAGGACCGGAAAGTAATCGCACCCATTTCACCTCTCTCGCAGATTTAGGAAGTCCACTGCTAGCCAAGAGGCTTCGGTGGTTCACTAAAACATCTGCATAAGCTTAGTCAGAAATGTTAAAATCATTTGTAAAATAGGAAAGAAAAATAAAAGCACTTGACTTTTCCGATAAATTTGTCGATAAAAATGCAAAAATAGAATTAAAATGAAACTTTAACAAAAGACAATGATAAACACTATACTGTTTATACACAGACTCGAATACATGTATTCATATTGATGATGGGATGCCAGATCTGTAAAATGAATATTATTATCTGTTTATTAAACTGTAATATATTGGGCTTAATTATGGGGCGAATCTATGCATCAAAGCATAATATGGTGGCGCTATAAGATATACTTTGTTTAATAAAAGCTGTATATACTAATTTTACAGGTCTGGCATCTCATCTGTCAGTATGAATACATGTATTCTGAGTCAGTATAAACCCAGTATAAGTCATGACAAGAATCAATTGAGAATTAGAATAATAGTATATCATAGGAACCATTGTAATATAAGACAATTTTTCAAATAGTTTCCAAATCTCATTGTTAAGTTCGATCATTGCTTTGACCCAAACATTCCGCCAAGTAATTTTTCCGAGAGGAGACCCATCTTTATGTTTATTTTCTTGGTCGTTTCGTTTCTTTCAATTAATCAGCCATGGGTTATAAATACTAATTCCAATTATCATGACAACTTCCGTTTCTCAGCTCAAATTACTGCGGCCTAATTCGGTTATTTAGGGTTCTTTCGAACTTCGATGCGTAATGTCCAATTATTCAAACAAGAGACGGAGCCGGCCCATAAATGCTGACTTGCCGTACGGACCGTGTCTGATAATAGACCTCATCAGACATCGGTCGTCGTCATCATCGCCGCACAGCAGGTAGTTCCTCCACAAGAGGGGAAACTCACTTATGGAGTACACTGAAAAGGATTATGATTTTCAGGTTAATATTGTAAAAAGGTTGACGACCATTATTGCTGTATATAAAACCCTAGCTAAGTTGGAGAAGTCAATTATTTTTTTATTCGGACAATTACTATGAACAATATATCCCTTATATTATATTATTATTACATATTTAAATTTTAAATTATGGTTGTTATAGTGAATAGGTCAATACATATAAGTGGGTCTTTCTTATGAAATACTAGAAATTTCTCCAGTGCAACGACCTGGAGACCGAACCTGTGCCCGTGCTGACGACAAATGTCTTCAGCGGAAGTGACACAACCGAAATCGCAGGCAGGCGCAGGCAGCCGAAAGGGAAGAAAATGCTTGATTATAAATGCCCGTTGCCGCGAAGAAAACAAAACTAATAAATGAATGTTGATCTGGCGTTGGCTACCGCTGCGGAGCAAGGAGGAGGCAGGTCGGGAAGCGCGGCGGGCAATGACAATGACAAAATCAAGCGGGAGAACTGCCAATGATGGAAGTGACACCAACAATGGCGCTGAATGACAGGAGGATGTGATGGCACTGCAGAATGAGTGGGGAGGCAGGGGTCTGAGGGCTCCGGGCCCGGGGTCGAGCAGTGGCAGCTGTTCGCTAACCGACACTCTGGTGTGACTTGTCAACGGGCATCACTTGGCTGCCGTGGCTGGCGATGCTGAAAACCAAGACGATCATCATTCATGACGATGATGATGCGGTCCGCGCCTTCTGTTTATCAAATTCGTACAGCGTTCCAGGGATTGAATGCACTGCTCAGCTCTGTTCACCCTTTGATCCGACGACGGTTGAGTCGAACATACCTGTTGGCGAAGAAACCTTTTGGTATCTCTTTGGTGAATATAAAAAGCTGAAACCATACCAGTTTGTTAGTTGATCAATGAACTTGGTCAGCCTGGGCACGACGGTGTACAGGCGATACATCTTCATCTGGCCAAAACTCTAGCAGGGACTCTTTGAACGACAAAATCCACACATCGATAACGGATGCCTTATCCATATTTTTCAAATGGCGATCACGGTCATAAACATATTGGCCCTTGCCGGCCAAGTCCTCCTTTCATATCGAACTATGTTCTGCAGCAAGAAACGGTAGGCATTGTACCACGGCAGGAACACATCCTTGATTGTCGCGCACACCCTCCTCCTTAAAGCGCAAACTCTCGGCGCGAACCACTGGCGAATTGATAAGATAGAGTCGCAGGGCATCAGCCCGTACTTGTGAACCACCTCCATGGATCGGGATAGTTCTTCTTGCGCTTTGACATCTTCTGACCATCTGCGGCCAAACTAAGCCACTAGCAATGAGGTTCTTGAACGGCGCCTTGTTAAAGAGTGCTGTTGAAATCACAAGGAGGGTGTAGAACCATCCACGAGTCTGATCAATGCCCCTGCAATGAAGTCTGCGGGAAAGTTGTTCATAAACTTTTCGTTTTCGAACGGGTGCTGCTGGGCAAAGGGCATGAGCCGGACTCGAACCAACAGTCAAAGACTGGAGCTATGCGGCGGAGTGGCGGATTGCCCTTAATTGCTGACGGTATTTCAATGTGATCGATGCTCTCGCGATGCAGATCCTCAACCTTAACTCCAGATAGCTCCTCCAGTTGCTTAATGCTGCCATGACAACCGTTTCGTCCCCGCTAGGCGACCGCCAAATCGGAATCGGCGTTCCCAATAGCGATTACGGGAAATCTGTGGAGAAATGCTCATATTCGTTACTATTCAAGAATATATAATTAGGTTTTACTCACAGCCCAATCCCTGGCCTCCTTAAGCCAATTGCCAAATCGTTTTTCCTTTGAAGTCGGGCACCCAGTAGGTCTGAGCACTGACGCCAAAAGATTCTTGGACATATGCTCGACTCGCACAAACCAAGAGGGCACGGCCTTGTAGATAAGCGTGTATCTGATCGCCAACAGAATGGGTAGCTATGCTTCACCTGGCCACTGGACACTAGATTACCCTGATTCTTTAGGTTCGCCATGATCTGCTTTCAGCATCCTTGACGTATTGTCCAGCAAAGTCGGCGGCCTCCTGGTAAACCGTCCTGCTTCATCGACTGGACACAGAACCTCGCTGGACTTTGTGATAAGACCCGCTGCCAGGCAGACGCGGTAATCGTCCTCGCCAAAGTACGGAGCATTGTGCACAATGCCAGTGCCGGAGTCCTCGGTAACGTAATCGTCGACCAGCACGCGGAAAGCCTTTACCTCGCCCCGCGCTTAGCAAAGTATGGGAAGAGAGGCTTGTAGTGGAGATCTTTGAGTGTTTTGCCCAGAAACTTATCCTTCAACTCGTACTCTTCCTCCGTTTTGTAGACGTAAGAAAGGCGACACTCGGCGAGTATAGAGTCGATCAGTCTTCACATCGCGAACCTTCACATACGTCATGGTCGGATTGACGCAACACGCAAAGTTTGAGGGCAGTGTCCAGGGCGTTGTGGTCCACACCAGGAAGAAGGTGTTGGGCAATGTAAGGGCTTCTAAGGCCACCACCACACATGGATCCACCACCTCCTTGTAGTTCTGATTAGCCTCAAAGTTGGACAGCGATGTTGTGCAGGCGGTCGAATACGGCATCACCTTTACTCCCTGGTAGACCAGGCCCTTGTCGTACAGCTGCTTGAATATCCACCAAATAGACTCCATGTACCAAGGATACAGGGTTTTGTAGTCGTTCTTAAAGTCGATCCAGCGACCTACGCGCGTCACTATGTTCTCCCACTCATCAGCGTAGCGCATAACAATCTTTCGACACTCAGAGTTGTAGGCGGAGATTCCCATCTTGGCCACGTCTTCGGGCCCACGGATATTCAAGAGCTTGTCGATCTCAAACTCCACGGGCAGGCCATGGCAATCCCAGCCGAAGCGGCGGTCCACATGGTATCCCTGCTGATAGGCGTACCGGGTGACAATGTCCTTGATGGTACCGGCCAGAATGTGCCCGTAATGAGGCAAGCCAGTGGCGAATGGTGGTCCATCGTAAAACGTGTACCTGGGTAAGATGTGGCCCATAGGCCATAGGCAATCGTATCATTGTCTGATGTAATCGGCTCAACAACTTACTTGGGCTTTCCTTTGGACAGCTGGCTGCACTTTTCGAAGATCTTTTCGTCACGCCACTGCTGAAGTACATCCTCCTCGGCCGGAAAATTGATGTTCTCAGGCACCCGGCAGACATCGCTGCGTTCCAGTTTCTTTCCCATGCCTACCGTTTACTACTTTTTCTGCAATATATTTTATAAATAATACAATTTTGCGGCGATTTTGCGTGGCACAACGTGCTTGGAAACAACCACACGATAGTTTCGATAAATCAAATATTCAAATGAGAGTTGCGCTATCGAATACAAATACAAGCTAATGCACCGTTTACACTTTGGATGTTCCCTTTCTACTACAGTTGCATTCTGCATTCTGGGCTAAATGCGACATTTTTCCGTATAAGATATAGAAATCTAGTAAAATAATAAAAGCAGTTGCATTTAGTAGTTTTTCAGGATAGTATCGATTATTTTAGTCTACCACCACTAGCTAGGGTTTTTGAACAAACAAATATGGAAACAATTCTGAATTGTCAATTCATGACTTTCTCCATGTTGTTAAACTAATTAGCATTTATACATACTTCCTTTAGCGATCTGTGGGTTTAACTGGCTTTTGCACTCCAAGGCGATCACAGCTGGCGTTGGACAGCAGTGGCGTCGGCGGCGGTGTGCAGAGATCCTCTCACTTCTCCGAGTTCGACTCTTCGCCTTGTTCTTTCGGAACCGGTGGCGGAGCAGGCACAGGAGTCGTCGGTGGGCGGATAGTCGAAATTGCCCTTCTCCGCCGCGGGCCAGACCTCCTCCACTTACTTCACCCTGGACAGAGTCAGGTGATGTGAATTCGGGATCCTAAGAGACTTGCATAAGAATAGAAGGTAGAATCGGCGGCTTCAGGCTCCAATCGAGCGGCTGGCTGGCCGAACAACGTAAAATCTTTATTATTACTTAGCCGCAAATAGAAAATAAAGTCTAGCTTTTTCATTTTTAATCTTAGTAAACATTGGTTTGAATTTTGAATTGAATTTAATTTTCCGCCAAATCAAAGCGCAAACAAAACCGCTGTTTCCTTCAAGAGAGTGCAAAAGCACTTTTCCTAGTAGGAACACCTTTTCTGCTTTTCGTGATTCTCGTGCGATAGTTGAAAAGCAACCTAGTGGAAAAATACCCTAGATTTTCGTGCGATAGTTAAAAATCGTGGAGACTTACAAATTCTAGCTAGTTTTGTTATCGATATTAACTTATACCATATCGGTATTTACAGCGCTCTTGGCGCATCTCTAGTGCAGAATTAAGAAGAAGAGTAATGTACATTTTTGTGTCTCACTTTTTAGTCAATTTAACTATCTTAAAAGTTTAGAGTATAGGCCAGATTAGCGCCCATCGACTGTCGATCAGTTTAGCCAGCACACGATTGTGTTCTGGGCATCCCCGAAGTTTGTATTAAGCCACTCATCGTTCAAACAAGCAGCAGACATGGCACGCCCAATTTTTCCGAATCAGCAGAAGATAGCTGAGAAACTAATCATCTTGAATGACCGCGGCCTGGGAATACTCACGCGAATATATAACATCAAAAGGCGATACCAAGTCAAAGCCAGGATTCCTCTCCGAAAAGTCGCTAGAGTCGAGCATTAAGTTCATTGTGAAGCGATTCCCCAATATCGACGTAAAGGGACTGAATGCTATTGTAAACATCAAGGCGGAGATAATAAAGTCGCTGTCCCTGTATTATCACACATTCGTGGATTTGCTGGACTTCAAGGACAATGTCTGCGAATTGCTCACCACAATGGACGCCTGTCAGATCCATTTGGACATCACGCTGAACTTTGAACTTACCAAGAACTACTTGGACTTGGTGGTGACCTACGTATCACTGATGATTGTTTTGTCCAGGGTCGAGGATCGCAAGGCTGTGCTTGGACTGTACAATGCTGCCTATGAGCTGCAGAATAGCCAGGCGGACACTGGCTTCCCCGTCTGGGGCAGATGATTCTCGACTATGAAGTCCCGCTCAAAAGCTAGCCGAGGAATTTATTCCCCACCAAAGATTAGCACAAAATGCGCTGCGCTCGCTGACCTCCATTTACGCCCTGCGGAATCTTCCCGCAGACAAGTGGAGGGAAATGCAGAAGCTCAGTCTGGTGGGCAATCCGGCCATTCTTCTGAAAGCTCGCACGGACACCATGTCGTGCGAATACATCTCCTTGGAGGCAATGGATCGCTGGATAATCTTCGGCCTGCTGCTCAACCACCAGATGCTTCCAGTACCCGGAGGTGAACAAGATCTGGCTGTCCGCTCTGGAGTCCAGCTGGGTGGTGGCCCTGTTCCGCGACGAGGTTCTTCAGATTCACCAGTATATCCAGGCCACCTTCGACGGCATCAAGGGTTACAGCAAGCGGATTGGCGAGGTCAAAGATTACAACACGGCTGTCCAGAAGGCAGCCTTAATGCATCGCGAACGTCGAAAATTTTTGAGAACGGCCTTGAAGGAGTTGGCTTTGATTATGACAGACCAACCAGGCCTGCTGGGACCCAAGGCAATATTCATATTCATTGGCCTCTGCTTGGCTCGCGACGAGATCCTTTGGCTGCTCCGGCATAACGATAATCCGCCGCTGCTTAAAAACAAAGGTGAGTAAACCGCTCAAAATATAAAACCTATTTTGACTAAGCCCAACTTTTGGTTCGCAGGCAAGAGCAACGAGGACCTTGTGGACCGGCAACCGGAACTGCTCTTTCACATGGAAGAACTCCGTGCACTGGTGCGTAAATACAGCCAGGTAATGCAGCGGTACTACGTGCAATATTTATCTGGCTTTGATGCCACGGACTTGAATATACGAATGCAGAGCCTGCAAATGTGTCCAGAAGATGAAAGCATCATATTTAGTTCGCTCTACAACACAGCTGCAGCCCTGACTGTGAAGCAGGAGGACAATGAGCTTTTCTACTTCCGACCATTCCGCCTCGACTGGTTCCGGCTGCAGACCTACATGAGCGGCAAGGCATCCTAAGGATTACGGAGCATGCGGAGCTGGCTCGCCTGCTCGATTCCATGGTGTTCCACACTCGGGTGGTGGACAACCTGGACGAAATACTCGGAGACTTCCGATTTGAGTATCTTCTGCTTCTACAACAAAATGTTCGACGACCAGTTTCATGTGCTTGGAGTTCCCGCCCAAAACCGTTATATCATAGCATTCCCTTTGATCTGCAGTCACTTCCAAAACTGCACGCACGAAATGTGTCCAGAGGAGCGCCACCACATTCGAGAGGTCGTTGAGCGTGGTGAACATCTTCCTGGAGGAAATGGCCAAGGAGGCCAAGAACATAATTACCACAATATGCGATGAGCAGTGCACCATGGCAGATGCCCTTTTGCCCAAGCACTGCGCCAAGATCTTGTCGGTTCAATCCGCTCGCAAAAGAAGGACAAGTCCAAGTCCAAGCACTTCGACGACATTCGAAAGCCGGGCGACGAATCACAGGAAGACGCGCGAGGATCTGACCACTATGGACAAGCTACACATGGCCCTTACCGAGCTCTGTTTCGCCATCAATTATTGCCCCACAGTCAACGTCTGGGAGTTTGCCTTTGCCCGCGTGAGTATCTATGCCAGAACCTAGAGCACCGGTTTTCCCGGGACCTCTGGCATGGTGATGTTCAATCAGGAGACCATGGAAATTGCCAAGCCCTCAGAGCTGCTGGCCAGCGTCCGCCTACATGAACGTCTTACAAACTGTGGAAAACTATGTGCACATCGACATAACACGGGTCTTCAACAACTGCCTGCTGCAAACGCAGGCCTTGGACTCGCATGGTGAGAAGACCATCGCCGCTTTGTACAACACCTGGTACAGTGAGGTTCTGCTGAGACGGGTCTCCGCGGGAAACATTGTGTTCTCCATCAACCAGAAGGCGTTCGTCCCGATCTCTCCGAAGGATGGGTACCGTTTAACCCGCAGGAATTCTCCGACCTCAACGAGCTGCGTGCGCTCGCAAGAACTCGTTAAGGCCTATGGGATCAAGACACTGAACGAAACTCTGATGTGGCACATTGCCAACCAGGTGCAGGAGCTGAAGTCGCTGGTGGGCACCAACAAGGAGGTACTGATTACCCTGCGCACTAGTTTCGACAAGCCAGAGGTAATGAAGGAGCAGTTTAAGCGACTGCAGGATGTGGACCGTGCTGCAGCGCATGACGATCATAGGCGTTATCATCTGCTTCCGCAACCTGGTCCACGAAGCTCGTGGATGTGCTGGACAAGCGCATTCCCTTCCTGCTCAGCTCGGTGAAGGATTTCCAAGAGCACTTGCCCGGCGGTGACCAAATTCGCGTGGCTCTGACATGGCCTCGGCAGCCGGTCTGCTCTGCAAGGTAGATCCCACTCTGGCCACCACCCTGAAGTCAAAACCAGAGTTTGACGAGGGCGAACATCTCACAGCTTGCCTGCTGATGGTCTTCGTGGCCGTCTCAATACCAAAACTGGCCCGCAACGAAAACTCCTTCTACAGAGCCACCATTGACGGGCACTCGAACAACACACACTGCATGGCAGCGGCGATCAACAACATCTTTGGCGCACTGTTCACCATCTGCGGGCAAAACGACATGGAGGACCGGATGAAGGAGTTCCTGGCTTTGGCAAGCTCTTCGTTGCTCCGTTTGGGCCAAGAGTCGGACAAGGAGGCTACTCGCAACCGGGAGTCAATCTACTTGCTTCTCGATGAAATTGTCAAGCAGTCACCCTTTCTTACAATGGATCTGCTGGAGTCCTGCTTCCCTACGTACTCATTCGCAATGCCTACCACGGCGTTTACAAGCAGGAACAGATCTTGGGATTGGCCCTCTAAGGGTGGCACCTTAGCTCGCTGTACTCTTCGAGTATTGCTTATATAGTTTATCCGCCGGTCGAATGTCGACCTCTATGCTAATCTAATAAACATTCATTAAAGCTGTTAAACGTACCGTATTGTATTCTAGACTCTGCATTTTTATCCTCGTAAAACTTCGAATAAAGTGCTTATGTAAACATAGCTACATATACTGTGTTATCTCTTGATCAGAAGCGTACTTGGACCAATGCTGTACACCCTTTTGCACATGACATGCCGGAGTCTACGAGACAGATTGATCCATTTGCGTATACGCAGCCACAGACAAACTTCAACTTTAACTTTACCTCAAGAGTTTTGAAAACTGGGACTGCCGGAGGAACATCTCGGTTAACCCCGCAAATGTGCAGTTTTAACTCACACCCTATATAAAAGGATACCTGCTCAGGACTGTTCTTACATGGCGAGGTCCTTTAACAAAGAAGAGAACAATTATCTGGGAGTGACTTTGGACTCCCGTCTGACATCACTAAAGGCCAAAAGTTATTCTGGCTATTAAAAGTCAACAACCGTCTAAGCCTGACTAACAAAGTAAGGATTTACAAGGCCATCCTTGCCCCACATGGAGATAGGGAATACAAGACCATAGGGAATGCTAAGACCAATTTAAACCGCATCCAGGTATTTCAGAGCAAGCTGCTGCGCAGAATAACCGGAGCCGAGTAGTACATCCGCAACCAAGACCTGGCAAAGGACCTTTGCGTTCCTCTGGTCGGGGATGTCATCAACAAAGAAGCCTCAACTTACCACACAAAATTGACTACCCACCCCAATGTATTGGCCAGAAGACTAATGGAACACAGAACCAGAAGAAGACTCAAAAGAATACATCCTATTGACCTACCACACAGAATAATCTAAACCTCCACATCTTACCTAACATACTCCACTTATTTATATTCCAAAACACTTTACACCTTTACAACTTTTATATTATTCCATTGAACACCGCCCCACTATTGTAAAAGTTGCTACAAGAAAGTAACAGAAAGCAATAAAACACTGTGACTAAGTCAGACACAGTAGTAAACCAAAACAAAATCTCTTGATCGGTATGTATGTATATACTTTATTTTCGCTTATTAAATTATGTATCCAGTTCGTCGAACTTGCAGTTTCTCTGCTTAAATGTGTTACCTTTTATTTGGACACATGCACATGTGTATATTAAGTATGTGTAGGGGAAAAATCTTCCGCAATATTAAATTATTTGGTCACGTTCAATATTACTTATAGGCTTGTGTACAAATACATGTAGGCAAGTAGTAAAATATGCTTTCGTTTTGGGTTATGCGATTTCTCATTACATTTAATTGTGTTACATAAACTTCGATAATGAGTTTTCAATTCCACATCAAAGACTTTTCCTCAACCCTGCATTGTGTTAACATATGAACAAAATGCGAAATAAATTTAAAATCAATACATTTTAACAGATTCTCTGGATTAATTTTAAACGGAGCTTTAAACTGAAAGTGGACTGAACGGATTTTGATTTTATAATTCTGCTCCTTTCCGACATAGCCTTAAGGATCTACAATAATTGTTTTGGTTAAATGTACCATAATCACTACACGCTGCTAGAAAGCTGTCGGTATTTGAATTTCCATCTGTATTTGCTTCTGATTTGTATCTGTGTTGAACATTGTCAATATCTACAATTAATATTCTTTAATTATATTTATACACATATAATATTATTCGATTTATAGAAGATATCTTTAATTATGTGCCAGTTACATTTATTTAGCTGCTCCATTCGTTTGGATTTAATTGGTTTGCATGAAAATGTTATTCTTCTTAGTCAGTCAGTTTAGGCATCTGTTGACTTCAAAATTGTCGTCATTGTCTTTTGTTTTGTTTCATTTGTTTCTCATATAATAAAATATATATGTTTGTATTAACTAATGTGCATGTAGTCCAAATAAAATTTGAAAAACATTTTATTTTTCGTAACTTTCCTTTAACTTGCCTTTGTTTTACTGTTAAAACAAAATTGCCTATGCAGCAATTACATTTTAAAGCTCTCAAGTACAAAAATCGTGTTTTTAAATTTAAAATTCCACGCGTAACGCTCTCGTCACATATTGTATGTTAATAGGGTATGTGTATCTATCGAGTCCTTTAGTGCTAAGATTCTTTTTCCGTTTTTCCGAACGTACATATTTATGTATAGATTGTACCTGAAAACTGGTTCGCATATAAAAGTTAAGCCTATTATTTACGGGTGTTGTTTCTCTAGCATCGCCGCGTCCCCACTAGACTAGTCACTAGACGAATTCCTCCTGCTCCAACCAGGGATGCTGCAGGCACTCCGCTGCCGAGGCCCGTATGACTGGATTATATTCAAGCATTGGCAGTAGAAAGTCCGAGAACTTCTTAGCCTCCACGGGATCCCAGTCGTATTTCTCCACCAGAACGTTCATCAGGCTCCAAGGTTTCAGTTTGGTGATGTTTCTTAGGCTGCCTGCAATCAGAAATCATCGAGCGATTATTACCCAAACTATTCATTCATTACTATGCATTAATGCTTACCATAGCTGGTGAAATACTTGAGCCCGTGCTTGCCCTGCAGGATCACTGACTGTGGTATGGAGCCCAGCAACTCGACAATGTGCGCCAAGTGATCCTCGTCGCGACTATACGATTCGCCAGCGTGTGGGTCGAACAAATAGTCCCCGTGGCCAGCTCGAAGGCCAAGCAGGCGGTGCTCCAAATGTCGGCGGTATAGTTGTACGGCGCTCCCAGCAGCACCTCGATCGAACGGTACTGGCGGGTCTGTATGTCCTCGGTAAAGTGATGGTACTGGGAATCAATAAATGTCAATACATAAATTATGAGTCTATTATGCTGAAATTGGGGCTACACAAGTGAAGTTCTTCTGCTTTTTAATTCTACCCAAACAGTATAAAACTAGTAAGATCAGTCGTGTGGACTTGACTATGAGATACCCGGTACCCAAAGCTCTGTGCATCAATTAAAAGATATATCCGTTTTCAGAGGCACGATCGACTCTAAAATAAAAGTTATAAAAGTAACGTAGAAACTAATCAAGAAGGAAGCTAACTTCTGATTATATATGATTATATACGATTGCAATTTGCAAATTGATGAAACCACAGCTCAGCACATAGTCTACCGATTTTAATTAGATGAGAAAGAATTACTAGTGGTGCATAAAATGTTGATTATAGAAATTTTTTCCTAAGAGACTACAATATATATTTTTAAAAAATTTAAAACGACAATCGTACAAATTCTTGGCTTTAAAACTAATAATAAGAAATTGAATTTGGCCGCCTCATATGGCATATGATATAAATAGTCAACCGGTTTTTAAAATTCAAATGATGATTTTTAAATCGGTAAAAATAACTTCATGTTTATTTTAGGTTATGTCCCTTAAAAATAAGAACATTATATCCATTTTCGTACTATTTTTCTAGTCACTCTTCCGTCGATCCTATGGCAACTATATTATATAGTGGTCTGATTCTTATACAATTTAATCCGTGATTCTGAAATCATATGGCCATTAACGGAAATATGTTGAAAATGATTAAAAAGCTAATGTCAAATGTGTTCGACGGACAAATACCCGGTACTCAAAGCTATTTAGATATGTATGTGCATCTAGCTGGGAGACAAATCTGAAACCTTTTCAATAATCATCAAAACGATTACTCCAATCGACTTTAAAATAAAAGTTTTAAAGACAACGAAAAAAAAAAAACCAAAAGTTATATTTCGGATTTCCTCAGTTCGAGACTCGACTAACCATCTGCGACAACTCTGTGCGAGGGCGAACGGCATGGAAAGAACTTTAATGTGCCATAACTCCCAAGATTATCATTAGATTCCACTCAAATTTTTAAAGCTCGTTCGCAAAATGTATTTATTTCTTATCTATTCATGAAAAACGTATAAGTAAGAAATTGATTAGGGTAAACATGGAAGTTATTAAGCAATAAGGTTTCTGTGTTTGCTTTTTTGTGTTAACAGCACCAATTCGTGTTGCTCTGCATGTTTCTAGCAACATTTGTTTTTGGGTACTGCTCCACATGTTCAAGTGTCTTCTAATTTCACCTGCAATGCTTCGGGTACCAGGTATCACACAGTCGGTCACAGTAAACTTTAGCTTTTTATTAGTTTTTACATTTTCGGTTGGCACTAAGTTAGAATACCCTCGTACCCTTTGGTACATGGTGTATTAACAACGAGTTAATCGTAGGAAATCTTGGGCTAGGATAACCTCTTTAATTTGTGCTAATATCACTAGTTTACACTCAAAATGCTCCAAGCCTGTTGATGCGAAATTCTGGTAGAGTTGAGTCCCCAGATCACGAAAATTGCTTAAATTTTTTTTTCTATGGATACGTTTTTTTAAAGATTTTTAAAGTTTTACACAAAAATTTGCTCATTTTACGTTTCTCATTTTATAGCTCGAGTTGTAGCCAACCAATTTAGCCGTCGAATGTTTTATTTTACAGGTGATGAACTAACCTTTCGATTTTTTACACTTTATTTATATTGGATAAGTACTTTGTGTGCTGGAGGTCGATAAACTTGGAAAAAGTGGAAATGTTAATCTGTTAACTCAAATGTTAACATGCTGCTAGCATCCTAAAACTGGAAAAATTGACAATTTTCTATCATTTCATAATTACAGATTTAGTTGTATATAAATAGGACGACTCTAGGCGTATTCAATTAAATAAAGTAACTGTTGGGTCATATTACAAAGCTGGAAGGATAAATAAACATTGCTTCCTTAATTTATGCTTTTCTTTGAGATAAGATAAAGGTAAAAAAGGAAGCTACCTTCGGCAAGCCGAAGTTAATATACCCTTGCGGATAAATTTAAGAAATTTAAAGTGTTCCTATGGCTAAAACAAAGGGTGGCCTGGGGCACTCGGTGCACTTTGTGTGGAGTTCCTCACTTGATCTGATGACCTACGTATATGGTGGCTCTTAAGGGAGTTTTGTCGGTACTTACGTCGTAGCAGGCGTTGCCCAGGTCGGCGATCTTCACCCGAACGTTGCTGTTGTTGATGAGCGATTGTATCGTAGGTGTTAGTCTGGCTACTCTGACTCTGGTTCTGCGAAGGAATGGTATTGGCATGGACATTTAGTTTAGCAGTTGCGGTTGCTGTGGTTGTTGTTGTTATTGTTGTTGTTGTTGTCGCGGTGGAGATCGCATTGGTTGTTGTTGTTGATGTGCTAGTTGTTGTATGATCGCCATTAAACAACTCAGTGCTTGCGACTGTTGTTGTACTGGTGGTTGGAGCTGTTGTTGTTGACGCTAGAGGCGTGAACGAGTACGTGCGCGTGCTAGGGGCGTGGCAGATGCAAAGGCGGAGGCGGAAGTGGAGGCAGGAGTTGCACTTAGAAGGGCGGACGTTGTCTCGCTGTTGGTGATCGTGTTGGTGAAGTTGCTGGTGTGGTCGTTGGGCGGACGTGCACGTGCTCGGAGTATTTGAGTTGGGCATGGAGTGTTCGTTGGTGTTCGTTTTGAGCGAGGGGCAGGAATTGTTGGGGTGGGCAACTGGTAGTGTGGATATATCGTAATGTTGCATATAATTGTTTCACACAAAGAAAGAGAAAAGGAAGAAAAGAACACACAATGTTGGTTTGCTTTTTGTTGGCTTATCAGGTGGTGCGTACATATAAAATAGAACATATAACAAATAACTAGCAGTGGGCTCAAAGCTGGAATTGTCCACCGAAATTCGAGCTTTGATTATCACCGAAGAGCATCCCAATCGATATTCGTCTGGGATTTTTAAGATATATATATGCACAAATACAACATCGGCTAGAACACTCATTAATACACAGCTTAGCATTGACGTAAATAATACAGCAGCGGTCAAGATAAAAGCATAAATACTTTTTTAATCATTACACATATTTTTATACTTTTTCCTGTTATTTTTAGTTATTATTGTTACTACCGTGCAGTTCCCATGACATTAATATGGCATTGTCTCTCATTGACTCTCTTCAAAAATAAAGTTGATGACAGTTTGAATAATATCTGATGACAAATTGATAAATAGTCGACGAAATAGGTTGATAAATCAACGATGAAATTCCGATTACTATTTGGCCTAAATTGTTGATGACAAAACCCAGGTTCTGTTGATGAATCATAGATGAAAATTGATAAATTTGTCACTGATGACAGCCTAGAATATGCCCATGTTGATTTCATCCGTAATTTCTATAAAATTCTTCGATGTTTCATCAACAAAATTAAAGTATTTTTGATGACCTGCGGATGAATTATTACTGATGACTGGTACTGCAGGGTATGTCTACATTCATACGTATATGTATGAATATATTTTCAATATAAACAAAAGCAACAGCAGTAAGTAAACAAATCAAGCTGAGAATTTTAGCAGTTTAAGAACTTTTAATTGTAAGGAACAAGTTCTTAAAACTGAATTCAATTCAACACATTTCTTGTCCGTCTGAAGATTGGGCTAAGTTTCCGCATGCTTATTTAAGTTTTACTTTCTCATTAGGGACTGTCTATATGTATGTATGTACGCAAGTTTATGTGGATTCATTGGTCATCCCTCTGCCCCTTTGTATTAGAGATCGTAACCATACAATTTTTTCCAAAAATAAAAAAAACAAGTGAGAAAGCTATAGTCGAGTGTGACCGACTGTGAGATACCCGGTACTCAAAGTATTGTGCGTGAAATTAAATATCACACGGACATGGAAAAACAAAATGTTGACAAATGACGACAAATGTTGCCAAAACATGTTGAGCAAAGTTTAAAGAGACAAATTCTGCAGCTGAACGCAGCTGCACTACGAATTAATACTGCGCCCGAAAGCACGCAACACTTTTTTCGCTACTGCCTTTGTGGCTCAAGAGGAGAAGAAACTTTATTGTTTAATAACTTCTATGTTTATCATCTGATTTTACTCAAATTTTCAGAAAACGTCCGCAAATGCCTACTTATGTATTTTATCTATTTACTTTAAGCCAAAAATTACGACAATAGCTTATACAAAGTTTTTATCTTTTGGGCGGAAGTGGGCGTGGCCAAATTTTAAAACAAACTTGATCTGCGTGCAACAGATTCCAATGTTGTCACCAAATTTGGTAACTCTAGCTCTTATAATCTCTGAGATCTGTTGTTTCAAACGGACGGACGGACGGACAGACGGACAGACGGACATGGCTATATCGACTCGGCTAGTGACGCTGATCAAAATATATATACTTTATAGGGTCGGAGATTTCTCCTTCTGCCTGTTACATACATTCTCGGTTGGCACTAACTTATAATACCTTTTACCCTATGGGTACCGAGTATAACAAATGAGAAAGTTACAGTCGAGTGTGACCGACTGTGAGATACCCGGTACCCAAAGTATTGTGCGTGAAATTAAATAGCAAGCGGACATGGAAAAACAAAATGTTGACGAATGAAGACAAATGTTGCTAAAAACATTTTGAGTAACGTTCAAAAGATTAAGCAGTGCAGCATGCAGCTGCACTACGAATTAATACTGCGTCCGAAGCACGCGCACACTTTTCGCCACTGCCGTTGTGGCTCAAGAGGAGAAGAAACTTTATTGTTTAATAACTTTATGTTTATCATCCGATTCTACTCAAATTTTCAGAAAACGTCCGCAAATGCCTACTTATTTATTTTATCTATTTTTTAGCCAAAAATTACGACTATAGCTTATATAAAGTTTTTAACGATTTTCGGGGCGAAGTGGGCGTGGCCAAATTTTAAAACAAACTTGATCTGCGTGCAACAGATTCTAATGTTGTTACCAAATTTTAACTCTAGCTCTTATTGTCTGTGAGAGCTGTTGTTTTACACGGACGGACAGACGGATAGACGGACAGACGCACATGCTAAAACTGACTCGGCTGGTGACGCTGGTCAAGAATATATATTTATGGGTCGGAGATGACTCCTTCTGCCTGTTACATACATTCTCAATTGGTACTAACTTATAATACCCTTGTACCCTATGGGTACCGGGTATAAATCAAACATAATCATTT